>VZQC01012192.1:864498-963571 GCA_009823505.1 Rhizomys pruinosus
GAGAGAGAGAGAGAGAGAGAGAGAGAGAGAGAGAGAGAGAGAGAGAGAGAGAGAGGGATCGGCTTCCCTTCCTTGGTCCTCTGTGGTGGTGGAACTTTTAAAGATATCCCTCATTTTATTACCTCCTGGGGAATAAGGCTTCTCCAAATCCCTCTTTTATAATGTATGTCTTCCACTCAGAATGGGAATGTGTTTGGAAATATGAGTGAGAGCAGTGACTCCACTTGTTCAATGGATACAGAGAGGAGAGGGAGGGGAGGAGAGAGAGAGAGAGGAGAGAGAGAGAGAGAGAGAGAGAGAGAGAGAGAGAGAGAGAGAGAGAGAGAGAGAGAGAGAGAGACTAGGAAGATCAAGGTAAACACCAGCCTCTTTTTGGAATCAGAATAATTGAGTGTTCCCCCTTTGTGGCTGGTGCAGAGGAACAAATTAGATGGGTAAATTAGCAGTTCCCAAAGACATTAGCAGCTGCCAGCGCACACAGTGAGCACCTGACTCACCGCGGGCTTCTCCAAGTCTCAGCCTCTGAATCACCATTCTTCCTCCCTCCTCCACAGAAACCAGAGTACCCAGAACACCATGAGAGAAGCTTCAAGGCTCAGGCCCCCTTCAGAATGTTTTTTTATTTTTTAAAAAGACTATTTTAATTACTATGTCTTCTGGCTCCTTGAAGAAGAACAAACAAGTTCCCTCACAGTCCTGCAAGCGTGGGAGTCAGTGAAGCCTGCTCACCAGCAGGTGATGTAATCCCGGTGGCTCCTGATCAAATCCAGTCTGTCGGCCCGCTGACGCCTCCGGGCTAATTGCCCTGCTTCGCACCTGTTCCTTCTCTGGAGGCCCGAGTACCCTAGCACCTGGCGCTTCTGCTGCTTCCTGGCTCTGCCAAGATACCTGCAGGCCCTTGTGGACAGCAAAGCCCAGCCTAGGGCCCGAGGGGCCACTTCCTTCTGAATGCTTCTGCTAGATATTAGTTGGTGCTCTTTCAGGAGTTGCAGATCCAGAATTTGGAAGGCTCGACTTGCCGGTGTCATGATCATTTGACAGGCTGGAGACTTCACCCTTGCTCTGGGCCCTTGCATACCAGATATGCACCGTGTGGAGTAATCCAATGGGCTGTGCCAGACTGCAAGCTGTGCCTGGCCAAATCCTTATTCGGACCCTTGTCCTCTGTATCGGGATCCTCAGCTTTCTTTGATTTACTTATTTATTTTTATTTTTCGTACTGCTAGAGATCACACCCAAGGCCTTGCACATGCTAGCAAATGTTATACCATGCAGCACTGATGTTGCCCCTCAATGATGATGATAAGCCTTTGCTTTGAACTCTCTCCTACACACCCTGCAACTCCAAGGAGCCATCACTGACTTGGTCCTACACTGCCCCCTTTCCCGCTTCTCTACAGATACACATCTTTCCTTTCATACTGAGGTCCTCTCTTGAGACTTCTCGTCACCATCAGCCAGTATGTGCCTTTCCCTGTTGCCCAATACCATGCTGTTATTTCAATAAAGGGGAGCTGCAAGACTGCTCCAGAAAGTTCACAACAAACCTAGGTTGAAATCTTGGTTCAGCCATTTACTAACTGGACAGACCTAGTAAGGGTACCCGGGGGCTTCAGAACCACAGCAGTCTCACCTCTAAAACAGGGACCATGATACCCACTTTGCAGGGTTTGCAGTGAGATAACAACAGGAAAGAGCTTGCACAAGGGCCAATATTACCTAACACATGAGAATCATCTTACCCAGCAGTAACTTCAGTATATGGATTTGATCATTTCTGAAGTATATGTTAAATCATTCTCCCTTTGACCCCCCTCGGGACCTGGAACAGTTGTGTGTGCTAAAGTCATCACAAGTAGTTCATTCTTTATTGGCTGACTAAAAGGATGCTTGAGGCTCTCTTTTCTTACCAACAGCTATCCCAGGCTTGCCTCTTTAAAATATATTTTTATTATTTTTACTTTATGCATATATCCCCTGCATGTATGTAAGTGCACCCATATCGTGCAAACCTGCAGAAGTCAGAAGAGGGTGTCGGGTCCCAAATTGTTCACCATGATATGGATGCTGGGAATCAAATCCAGGTCCTGTGCAAGAGTAGCTAATGCTCTTAATCGCTGAGCCATCAGACTTGCCTTTTTGATCCTCATCTTTGGGTCCACCACAGGCTATCCTTCCATTCATCTCACCCACCCCCAACCCCTGTGAGCTCTTTGGGTCTTGAGGTCTGTCGTGCACACTGGTTGCCGTTCCTTGAAATGGCCTTGCCTGTCAGCCGCCTCCTCCTGCAATGCATCAACTATCTGTCAGGCCAGACCCTGTCCCAGGCTGACAGCTCACCCAGACTTACCCTCAAGTCTCTGCCAAGCATCATCAGCCCACCCCATCCAAAGATAACTTTTATAGCTGCTCTCTGGCGGCACCTCCTACCTTCCAATTAGGAGCCTGTCAACATCGGACCATCATTCTTCCTGTAGTGGCTGACAACTTGGGCGCCTGCTGAGGCTGCCCGGGAGGACAGTGAACCAAAATTATTTCCATGGTGTTGGTGGTAGTGAGCACAGAGGTGGAGCCTAGGTGGATCTTACTCCGGACCAGCATCCTTGTTTTTTACCTATCTTATTCTACACTCAAAACTACCAGCACTAATGCAGCAGCGGGCACCCAGTAGGTACTCAATAAATGAACACACAGGGAACAGAGAGGGTTGGAAAGGCTAAGGACACATGGTTAGCTAGCAGATTCCCTTTCTTGCTGTCTGTTGGGGTCCAGTTCATTTCCTCCTCTCCTACATGCAAATAAGAAAGTTAGCTCCCCGCTGATTGCTCACGAACTCTCTATTTCTGTGGCTAAACATAAACTACACCAGGAAAGAGACATGCCTGACTCATTTCTCTGTCCTTTTCCATCCACTGCTGATGGCCTCTGACATGCAGGGCCATTTGCAGAAACTGAAGTCCATGAAGGAAACATGACACAATCTAACATTTTTCTTATCTGGCAGTGTGGTCTGGTGGTTTGCACAGGGGCTGTACAAGTCGGAAGTCTGGCTTTCTATTTCTGGGGCCGGAGGGAAACTGTGTAACAGCCTCTGCACTTCTAGCTTTCTCTTTCTCTTGATCTCCATCCTGAGTCCACATTGGCCTGACCACAGCGGTCAGTAATTCAGGCAAAAGGGAAATGTACCACCTTCTGGGTCTGCTTCAGCCTCAGGTGAGGCCGCGAAGGTAGCAGGGAATCCATGGAAGGCCAGCTGAGAACACGGGGAGCGAGGGCATGCGCAGGAGGGTGCTTCAGGGTGGGACTCTGCAGAGGCGGGGAGCGAGGGCTTGCGCAGGAGGGTGCTTCAGGGTGGGACTCTGCAGAGGCGGGGATGACAGACTAACCACATCAAATGAGGCCCTTTCTCTTTCTACAGCTTTGAGTCTGAAACCTTGTGGGTTAGCACTGAGGTTGGAGACTTGGTAGGTGAGGAGCACCTGTGTACCTAGACAAGGAGGTGGACACCAGGGGAAACTTGCTTTGCCCTAAAGGGAGCAAAATCCACAAGGAAGATAGGAGTGAGTCCTTTTATCAGAAGCAGGAAAAGAGAGAGGAGGAAAACGCAGTGGCCACAAATCTGATGGAATCAGGAGTGTATTAAGATCAGATGCCCCACAGGGTAGAGAGCTATGACACACTTTATGGCTAGATCTGTGATAGTTTTACATAGGGGCTTTGGAAAGAGCTCTCTGTGTCAAAGCAGTCTCACATAGATGAATTGATATGAGAAATTCTACTGCATCCCAACCTTCAAAGTACGTAGAGATGGAAACAGCCTTGAAATGAACAGAAAACTTGCCATTTGACCAACCCAATGACCAAACTATAACCATGCAAGTTCCGGCTGTAACTAGAAAGAACAGGACCAGTAGGGAACGATACTCACGGAGCAGGCCGTTTCCTTCCTCATTTCTACCCTGCTGATCTTTAGGTCTCAAGTTCTGCTCCTGTAATTGTTGTCTGGACAATCAGAAAGCAGTGAGCCCTTGGGGGTGTCTTTTTTTTTTTATTAATTTTATTTATTTCTGTATGTGTATGAACGTACTGTCTGCATGCAGGTCTGTGCACCCGTGTCGTGCAATGCCGCAGAGGTCAGAAGAGGGTCTCGGATTCCCCTGGAACTGGAGTTCTCCTGGAATTGGAGTTCCAGACGGTTCTCAGCCACCATGTGGGTGCTGGGGATCGAACCCGGGTCCTCTGCAAGAGCGGTCGGCGCTCTTAACCGCTAGGCCATCTCTCCAGCCCCTGGGGGTGTCTTTAGAGTAAGACCTTGCAGAAATTCTAGGCCCAGCCTTGGGCTTGATGTTCAGATGGCACTTGCTGCAGGCTGACTATGTCTTTGAGGTTCTGAACATCTATTTGTCCATGAAGGATGCTCACACACTGTTTTCCAGTTTAACTTGATATATAATCTGCAATGTCCATCTAAAGTAGGAATATAACATTCCATAGAAGCTCAATGTTTATATTGCAGCAAAGGCCAGCAGCAAGGGGCAATTTGAAAGGCTCGAAAGAAAAAAACACAACAGTTTCTTCAGAGGAGCAACACTAAGAGAAAGACATCCATGCCATTGTTATCTACAAATTTCATGCTCAAGAAATGCTCAATCAAGTATCAAAATATATATAAAACACTTATGTTTTAAGCAAGTTTATGATTCTATGTTGGGCTATACCTGGGGCATATACAGTCAGTCCATGGACAACAGATTAATACATATACATGTAGTTAGAAAAGCCTGGATTGAAGCCAGGCATAGTCGTGAGTACTTTTAATCCCAGTATTGGGAAGCTGAGGCAAGAGGATTGCTATTAATAGTTTCAGGCAAGCCTGGAGTACCTGGGATACACACTGAGTTCCAGTCCAATGTAAGATATACAGTGAGACTCTATCTTAAAAAAATAAAATAAGGGCTGGAGAGATAGCCTAGCGGTTAAGAGCACTGACTGCTCTTGCAGAGGACCCAGGTTCGATCCCCAGCACCCACATGGAGGCTGAGAACCATCTATAACTCCAATTCCAGGAGAACTCCAGTTCCAGGGGAATCCGACACCCTCTTCTGACCTCCGCGGCATTGCACAACACAGGTGCACAGACCTACATGCAGACAGTACATCATACACATATAAAAATAAATAAAATTAAAAAAAAATAAATAAATAAAATAAAATAGCCTGAGAGCTGAGTGTAGTGGGAACACCTTTAATCCCAGGACTCGGCAGGCAGAGGCAGATGGATCTCTATGAGATGGAGGGCAGCCTGGTCTACACAGTGAGTTCTGGGCCAGTTGTGGCTACAGGGAGACCATCTCAAAAGGACAATAAAAAAAAAACCCTGTGCTTCAATTCAACATTGGCCACTCCCTCTCTCTTCATCTCCACTTTCAGTCTGTAAATGGAAACAATAAAATTCTTTCAAGGCTGTTGAGAAAATTTAGTAAGACATTCAGTGATAGATAAAAAAGATACTATAGGGGTGTGACTTATAGCATATAGTGAAAAATACTATAGGATTGTGATTTACAGCATATGGTAAAAAGATACTACAGAATTGTGATTTACAGCATGGTAAAAACATACTATAGGATTGTAATTTATAGCATATGGTAAGATATTATAGGATTGTAATTTACAGCATATGGTAAGATACTATAGGATTGTGATTTACAGCATATGGTGAGATACTATAGGATTGTGATTTACAACATATGGTAAGATACTATAGGATTGTGATTCACAGCATATGGTGAGATACTATAGGACTGTGATTCACAGCATATGGTGAGATACTATAGGACTGTGATTTACAGCATATGGTGAGATACTATAGAATTGTGATTCACAGCATATGGTAAGATACTATAGGATAGTATCTTACCAGCATATGGTAATATGGTAATTTACAGCATATGGTAAGATAGGATTGTGATTTACAGCATATGGTGAGATACTATAGGATTGTGATTCACAGCATATGGTCAGATACTATAGGATTGTGATTCACAGTATATGGTGAGATACTATAGGACTGTGATTCACAGCATATGGTGAGATAGGATTGTGAGTCACAGCATATGGTAAGATACTATAGGATTGTAATTTACAGCATATGGTCAGTTGTAATTTATTGCCCACATGTCACAAAAGTACATGTTGAGATTATTTTATTTTATTTCAGAGATGGATTCTTAGTCTGTTGTTGAGGCTGGCCTTTACTTCCTGGCTCAGGCAATCCTCTTGTAGCGTACTCCCAAGGAGCTGGGACTGTCCGTGTATACACTGTGCCCACTCGAGACAATTTTTTAATACCAAAAAAAAAGGAGTTTTCACTGGATTTCTAGCCCATTGTTCATGGAGAGGAAGCTTTCGGTTCGCAAAGGCTGTTGAAGTAGCCAGTCCATGTCAGGATGGTGACCAAGATCTGTGAGGGCCTCCTAGCCAGTGGAGCCACGAATGATAAGCAAGGGCCTCACGCTGCCCCACCAGACAGCAGCAAAGTATTTGTCTCATTTCTTTCCAGTGTGCTCTGTCTTTATTGACAGGCGAGGTAGCTTAAGCTGGGTCTAGACATGTCTGAACCAGTCTGATACCCACAGGGTACCTCCCTTCCCAGGACCTAATTACTGTAGGATCAAGGGGCTTTGGAAAGGACAGCTAGTCCCAGGGAGAAGCAAAGTTGAAGGGGATGGGGGAGCATCTGTCTCATTTGAGAACAACAGGTATGAGCAGAGGGAGGGCAGAAGCATCTCTGAGAACAGCTCTGGACCCCCAGTAGAGTCCTAGAGCGAGCGAGCTCTAACAAGAGAAGGAGTGAAAATTGAATCAAAGGCGTTTCACTGAAGCGTCCAGGGAGCAGCAAGACACAAAGCACTGGGGCAGGTTGCTTGGCTGTGAACGAAGATGACGGCACTGGTGGCCTCAGAAGATGGAGCCCTAAAGGCCAGTTCTAGCTACCTTGGTTTGGAAAACAGCCCCTAACTTCCAGGTTGTTCACTGACTCACTCATTCACTCATTTATAGAATGTCTGTTATGTGTCAAGTTGAGTGTCAATGCTTTTCATGTAGAAGTCAGCAACCTCAGTACACATGAGTCCATAGAAACATTGCTGGGGATTTGCTTCCCAAGCCAGGGAGATGGAAAGATGTGACAGGGGCTACAGAGCCCCTGCGGGACAGGAGCCAGAAGGCTCAACCAGCTCCTACAGAGACACTCACTTTGCTATACTGTGCGTGTACACACATGCATGCATCTGTGTGGGTAGGTGAATGTACGTGTGTGTGCAGGTGTACAAACGCACACGTGTGCTCATGGATGTCACAGTTTTTATCTACAGATGTGTGTGGCTTGAGTCTGACCCATGATAATCATCTATAAAACAAACTGACCAAATCCATTTGCCTTCTAAGAGTCCTATTTTATTTCAACTTCTACAAATTAGAACTCCTATTCCTTATAATAAGCAATAATGAACTATGAACCAGATATTTTATTTTATTTTATTTTATTTTATTTTTTGTCTTTTCGAGACAGGGTCTCCCTGTAGCCCCAGCTGTCCTGGAACTCACTCTCTAGTCCAGGCTGGCCTTGAACTCACAAAGATCCACCTGCCTCTGCCCCCCGAGTGCTAGGATTAAAGGCATGTGCCACCTCACCCAGCTTGAACCAGGTTTTTTTGTTGGTTTTTTTTTGTTTTGTTTTGTTTTGTTTGGTATTTTTGAGACAGGGTCTCCCTGTAGCCCCAGCTATCCTGGAACTCACTCTGTAGACCAGGCTGGCCTTGAACTCACAGAGATCTGCCTGCCTCTGCCTCCCAAGTGCTGGGATTAAAGGCATGCACCACCACACCCGGCAGAACCAGGTATTTTAAAAGCAGCTTATAACACTTTGTGATTACCAGTTCCTGAGAAGGTCCACATCACTGCTTACTTTGACCGTTCTTTGTGGCCCTTGGCTCTGTGTGGACACACAAGCTCAGAAATAAAAGAATTCTTCTGCTTTTTAATTATTGGAGGATTGAGAATATTTTTTTAAACCATGCATGGGCCAACAGGGTAGATATTATAATAATATTTACAAAAAATATTTTTTTTAAAGCAGCAGGAGTCTGACTTCAACTGACAACCTCTATTTTTGCAACCTTTGACTTTTACAAGTAGGACTGGCTTGAGAAGGTCATCAAACTTCCCTGGGGAGAAAGTTTCCTCATTGTACGATGAGATTTTAATTTTAGGGTTCAGTACTCCTGCCTCTGACAGTGTGACTGTGTTTTAGAGCTGTACATCACGAATGGATATGTTGGCTCATGAATCTGCCACTGTCTTTGTATTCAAGGCTAGAATATATAGCTGCATCCTTTTCTTTGGGAGTCAGGGAGGTTCCAATGGAGCACTAATTACTTTCTTTCCTTTAGATTAGAGCGATCAGAAAATGGACCAGGGTGCCTAGTGGACATTAAATATGCTCTGCTTCTAGGAAAGCTGAAAAAATGGCCACCCAACAAACCCGTGGCCAGAGCAGGAGCCTCCCTAGATGCAGTCCAAGGGACTAAGAGAAGAGTCCAGCTGCAAAAGGACCCACCCATGCCACAGACCAACTGAGGGACCTCACCTCCTGGGAGCATCGTGTAGGAATAGCTGCCGCCCAGCACGCGACACCTGGGCCACGCCCCAGGCTTGCTCACCTGGCCCAGCAGCTCTGGGAAGCTGAAACAAAGGAAACCTGACTCTACCTGCAGATACACAAAGACCGACAGAAGCTTCACAGGGCTGCGGCTGCCCGATGATGATGCCGTTGGAAGATAGAAAATTGCCCTTCCTCTGAGCCAACTGTGAAAATTGCCCTTCCTCTGGGCCAACATAGTTGCAGCAGGGTGCACAGCTTTGGTGAACAGAAGACAAGTTGGATTCAGCCCAACTTTCCCCCTTTGCTACTCAACCACGGTGGAAGCTGGTAGGCAGGGAGCGCCCATGTGTATGCAGGCTGAGGAGGGGGCCTGGAGGGCCGCCTCTGCGCCCTCGACATCATTGTCATAAATTCTATGGCTATGTTGTCCAATGTGCTGGACACTATCCACACATGGGCAGTTAAATTACTTTAAATTAAATAAATGTCAAAATCCTATCACTCAGCCTTAGTATCTTCATGTTACATCGTTGACAGTCACATGTGGCCAGTGGCTTCATACAGGACAGTGCGGATGTAGAATTTTCCTGCCGGTCATCTATAAATCCTGACCAGCTGATCTTCTCACACCTTTGCAGCTGCTCTCTCTCTCTCTCTCTCCCTCTCTCAGACCTGGTTCTGCAACTCTTCAGAGCGCTCTGGCTTTCCCAATATTTTGGATCATGCCCCATTAACCTACTTGCAGTTCATGCTAAAATGTCCTTCCTCTACCCATCCAATTAAATCCTGCTCACTCTTCAAGGTCCAGATCAAATGACAGTTCTCCAGTTCCCTGGGGGCCATCATTCAACCTTCAGCACTCCCAAAGCTGCCCCTGTCATAGCACTGGTAACGCTAGTTCAAGTTGGCTGTATCTGTCTTGCCTGTCCCCATCTCTGCCTCTGTCCAGGCACCTGTCTAGGACTGTGCAAGGAGACCCTAAAGCCGCACCCTGGGTGGGGAAAGTTCCTTCCTTCCCCCACCCCCACTCTGAGAACAGAACCCATGGCCTTGCACATTTCATGCAATCACTCTACTACTAAGCCTAGAAAAGGGTTGGGGACTAAGGCTCTGGGTGGGACCATTGTGTAATGCTTTTTTTTTTAACGTTTTTTTATTGAAGTTTTGTGCAATTCATACCACATTGCTCAGTCCAATTTTAGACTCATTCCCCTTTCAATGCCCCTCACCCCACCTGAGATCATGCATTTTGCCATACATGTCTTGCATCTTTTTTTTTTCAGTCTTTTTTTTTTTTTTTGTCTTTTCAAGACAGGGTCTCCCTGTAGCCCCAGCTGTCCTGGAACTCACTCTGTAGACCAGGCTGGCCTTGAACTCACNATTATACACATAAAAAATAAATAAACGGGGCTGTAGAGATGGCCTAGCGGTTAAGAGCGCCGACCGCTCTTGGAGAGGACCCAGATTGGATCCCCAGCACTGACATGGCGTCTGAGAACCGTCTGTAACTCCAATTCCAGGAGAACTCCAGTTCCAGGGGAATCCGACACCCTCTTCTGACCTCCGCGGCATTGCACGACATGGGTGCACAAACCTACATGCAGACAGTACATTCATACACATAAAAAAATAAATAAAAATTAAAAACAAATAAATAAATAAACAAATAAATAAACATGGTTTATATATTCCATGGTATGTTTAAATAAATTTTCTTCATGAATTATCATTAGACATTGGAAAATATAAGATGATATCAGAAGAGAAGAAATATATATATATATATATATATATATATATATATATATATATATATATATCTTAGTTTGCCTTACTACTAGGTATTTGGTGCTAGCATCTACAAATGAGGGATACCATTCATCATTTGTTTGTTTTTCTGGGACTGTGTGACTTGGGAAAAAAAAATCCTTAAATTCATATGGAAAAACAAAAGTCCCTGAAGAGCCAAACCGACCCTGAGCAAAAAGTACAATACAGGGGGGAATCACTATACCAGACTTCAAACTATATTACAGGGCTATAGTCCTAAAAACAGCCTGGTACAGGGAGACCCTGTCTTGAAAAGACAAAAACAAACAAACAAACAAACAAACAAACAAACAAAAACCAGCCTGTACTGGCACAAAAACAGACCCATAGACCAATGGAACAAAATCGAAGATCCAAACTTGAGCTCATACAATTTCAGCCACCTGATATTCGACAAAGAGGCCAAAAAGACTCAATGGAGGAAAGACAGCATCTTCAGGAAATGGTGCTGGGAAAACTAGATCACCACTTGTAGAAGAATAAAATTAAACCCTTACCTCTCACCCTGTACAAACATCAACTCCAAATGGATCAAAGAGACCTCAACATGAAACCTGAAATTCTGAAGGCGATAAAAGAAAACGTTGGCAGCAACCTAAAAGGCATAGGTGAAGGAAAAGACTTTCTTTGTATTTATTTGTTTAAAAAAAATTTTTTTTTAATTTATTTTCGTATGTGTATGAATGTACTGTCTGCATGCAGGTTTGTGCACTCATGGAGTGCAATGCCATGGAGGTCGGAAGAGGGTGTCAGATTCCCCTGGAACTGGAGTTACAGACAGTTCTCAGCCGCCATGTGGATGCTGGGGATTGAACCCGGGTCCTCTGCAAGAGCAGTTGGCGCTCTTAACCACTAGGCCATCTCTCCAGCCCCTATTTATTTATTTTTTATGTGTATGAATGTACTGTCTGCATGTAGGTTTGTGCACCCATGTCATGCAATGCTGCGGAGGTGAGGGGGTCAGATTGCTGGGGATCAAACCCAGGTCCTCTGCAAGAGCAGTCAGTGCTCTTTTTTTATTTTATTTTATTTTTTTATTTTATTTATTTATGTGTAAGAATGTACTGTCTGCATGCAGGTCTGTGCACCCGTGTCATGCAATGCCTCGGAAGTCACAAGAGGGCGTCGGATTCCCCTGGAACTGGAGTTCTCCTGGAATTGGAGTTATGGACGGTTCTCAGCCGCCATGTGGGTGCTGGGGATCGATCCTGGGTCCTCTGCAAGAGCAGTCGGCGCTCTTAACCGCTAGGCCATCTCTCCAGCCCCAGGTAAAGACTTTCTAAATCAAACAGCAGCTTCGCAGGAAGTAAGGTCAACAATTGACAAGTGGGATCTCATTAAACTCAAAAACTTCTGTACAGCAAAGGAAACAATCAAAGAAGTGAAGAGAAAATCCACAGAGTGGGAGGAAACCTTCACCCACCAGTGATACACCTGACAGAGCATTAACTTCCAGAATATATAAACTACTCAAAAAACAAAACAGTCAGAAAATAAATGACTTATTCAAGAGATGAAGAGCTGAAAAGAGACTTCACAAGTAAGGAAATAAAAATGGTTGAGAAACATCTTAAAAAGTGTTCACTAGGCTTGATGGTGCACGCCTTTGATCCTAGCACTTGGGAGGCAGAGCCAGGAGGATCTCTGTGACCTCCAGGCCAGCTGGGACTAAACGGAGACCCTGTCTCAAAAACACCAAAAAATAAATAAATACATAAATAAAAAGTGTTCAACATCATTAATAATTAAGGAAATTCAAATTAAAACCACTTTAAGATATCATCTCACTCCAATAAGACTGGCTAAGATTAAAACAAAAGACACCAAATGCTGGAGAGGTTGTGGGAAAAGGGGAACACTCATCCACTGCTGGTGGGAATGTAAACTCGTACAGCCACTATGGAAAGCAGTGTGGAGAAACCTCAAAGGACTGAAAATGAGCCTACCACCTGACCTAGCCATACCACTCCTGGGTATATACCCACAAGACTCATCATACTGCAGAGATACATGCACATCTATGTTTATTGCAGCTCTCTTCACAATAGCAAAGAGCTGGAACCAACCCAAGTGCCCCTCAACAAATGAGTAGATAGAGAAAATGTGGTACATCTACACAATGGAGTTCTATGCAGCGGTAAAGAAAGATGACATCATGAACTTTGCAGGTAAATGGTTGGAACTAAAAGACATTATGCTAAGTGTAATGCTATTTTTAAGACAATGAGGCAATCCCAGGATTCAGTAGGCAGAGGCAGGTGGATCTTCCATGAGTTTGAGGCCAGCCTAATCTACATAGGGAGTTCTGGGCCAGCTGGGGCTGCAGGGAAACCCTGTCTCAAAAAGAAAAGAAAAAAAAGACAATGGTCATTTCTGAAAACTTACTTTTTAGTAATTTAATAATAGTTTTCATTACAACATCCAGGATACTGTGTGCCTGGAGCCTCTCTGAGTCCTGCTTTAAGGGCATTGTTTTTACTGCTGAAGGAACAGGGAGTTAAGGGAGGACGTTCATCCGAAGTACCTCAGCTAGGAAATGGTAGAGTGCGATTTGGGCAGAGATCTTCCCAGCCCTTTAACAGGGAGCGGACAGTGAATATGCCACAGACCCTGTGCTTTGCTTATACAGGACGTAGAGCTCAGCTGACCCCAATGGGGACAAGGTTGGTGACTTTCCCTGGAGGCCTCCACGGCCTTTACCCCCCTTTCCTTGCCTTGCACCTGACACCCAGCCACTCCTCATAGCTCTAGTGTCATTTCCTCATTATCTGTGGACTCGTTATTTCACCTTTCGCTGCCTCCATTCTGTTAGCCAAGGATTCTAAGTCCCATCTGGTGGCATCGTTGTGAGGATTTGGTGCAATAAGATACTTAAAGAGCTTCCCACAGTGCCTGGAACATTAAAAGGATTCAATAAACATCATGTTATTATTATCATTATACATGTTTCATTATTTTCCAAACAAGAAACAAATTTCTTCCCCTTCCCTGAGATCTGTAGGGTTTTTTTTTTGTTTTGTTTTGTTTTTGTCTTTTCAAGACAGGGTCTCCCTGTAGCCCCAGCTGTCCTGGAACTCATTCTGTAGACCAGGCTGGCCTTGAACTCACAAAGATCCACCTGCCTCTGCCTCCTGAGTACCCTGGTTGGCATTTGGATGCAGAGCTTAGCATTATAACTATTTACAGAGCCTGGAGAGATGACTCAGTGGTTAATGACTGTATTTGGCTTCTATGGGTGCTGACCACATGTAGTACTTGGNGCCCCAGCTGTCCTGGAACTCATTCTGTAGACCAGGCTGGCCTTGAACTCACAAAGATCCACCTGCCTCTGCCTCCCAAGTGCTAGGATTAAAGGCGTGTGCCACCACGCCCAGCTCGATCTGGAGGTTTTTTGTAGGCAATCTAACCACTGAAGTGTACTCAATTCCCCTGAGACAGATGACAAAGGACAGTTCACGTAGCTAACCTTAGAGAGAGACAGTGATCCCTTCCATGGGCCTCTGCAGAGTCCATACTACGTTTTTCAGGCCACTCAGGATGTTTTGTCTTCCTATGATGTCTTCAGGACTGTACCCTCTTCAGCCACGTATACATTAAAGTGATTTCATTTTCGCATCTATAAACAGTCCCAGGAGGCTCATGTCACAAGGCCAGAGAAAGGTCTCAATGTCAGAACTCAAGGGAGACTAAAGGGACACTTGACTCTCTTGCTAAGATCAACTTAGAGACTACTGAATCTGATAACTTTCCAGCACCAGCCAAGAAAGGCATGACTCGGTGGTACAGCAGGTCTGGGTTGGTCTGGCGATGGAGTGAGGCTAAGAAGAAAAATCAGCAATCAAGAAGACAACGAGACCAGACAGGTGGGAACCACTGCTCGTGAGAACTTCTTGATAAATTCAAGGACGTTTGAGCCAAAACAAGGTGCAATATGGGCAGATAACAATAACCAAAGAACCAAGCGACGGAGCAGGTAGGGTAGGTATAAGGAATGGACGGCCCCAGAGGTCAGGGGCAGAGAAGGCCGTGCTCGTGGAGGAAAGTCCACAGCAAGAGCCTCAGGCAGAAAGTCTGCAACCAAAGGGAAAACTAAACGCTGGCCCAGTGAAGAGCTTGAGACACCTTAGGCAAGTGGGGCAGGATTTGTGGCGTGGACACCCAGCCCAGGTTCTAGAAGACCCAGGGAGATATGTTGGTGCCACAGGAGTGAGGCTCTGCAAAGGTACTGTGGCCTGAACTTAGCATCGGCTTATTTCTTGGTACCTGGTGAGGTTTGCATGCTTGGCATCCATCTATCTTTTTGTGGTGACAGCGCTTGATGGTCCCTTAGGAAGTTATCCTTCCCCCATCTCATTTTCTGGGATCAGTAGAGTTCCCACACTCTCCAGAGATAGTGTGGCCACACCTGGCCAATCAGAGTATTGTGTCTCTCTGGCCACTAGGATTCCTTCCTAGTGATTGCAGCCATCTTACCACCACGTGGAGCCAAGATTGCTGGGTGAAAGAGAGCAGAACAAAGAGGTGAGGCGAGGTTGGAGCAAGATCCAATGGCACTGCTGTCAGTTTTCAACCCAGCTGTGCCTGGAGCCAGCTCCTTCCTGCCCCTGGTGTAGTTCAATGAATTCTATATTATGCCAAAACAGCTTGGTTTGAATTTTCTGTCTCTATTAAGCAAGAACAACCTCACTTAAGGCTGAAACGGCTGCAGACAGCCTATTTCCAGATCTCATTTGCTTGTTAACACAGAACAAGTTCTGGCCTGGGATCTGGGTAAGACTCAGGCTATGGACACCTGGCATTAGTGGGGGTATTCCAACAGGGCTGGGTGGGCAGAGGGACAACCAGACGCAGAAAGCCAGGTGCTTCTGGGTGCCATATAGCCTCAGACTCCACTTTAACATTTCCATCTGCCATTGAAAGAATTCAATAGATTACTACCATTCGGATGTCCTAATGGCTACACTTAAAAAAAAAATCTCTCTTGAGTCCTTGAGATATCTCATCAGGTAAAAGCACTTGCTACACATGCCTAAGGACCTGAGTTTGATCTCCAAGTGCCACCATAGAAGGAGAGAGCTGATTACCAAGGTCCTCTGACCTCCACACATGGACCGTGGCATGTACACACACATACATGAACACACACACACACACACACATACACACACACATTTTTTAAAATCTTTTTCTATCTCTGGGTACCTATCTTTCTATCTGTCTACCTATCTACCTTGCCATAGAGGAACCAAGGCAAGGCAGGAAAAATAAAAATCTGATCTTACTGGGAAAGGGCAAGACTCCAGGACACTTGTGACAGCCCTGAATGCTCTAGGGGATTTCTTTTGTTTGCTTGCTTTTGTTTATGACAAATAGAAAAATACTCATTGCTGTTAGGCCTCTGTTATTCTTCATCCTTTCTTCCTTCTTGCAAGCATGAAGTTTGAAAGCTTAGTTGCTCTATATATTGGGTAAATTAGGACAGCTCCTGAAACCACAGACCCTCAAATGAAGAATGACTCAACCCAATTGATATAACCCATAATGGCCGTGAACTGGCAAGCAGGTCACAGCCAGGCTTCCTCTGGATGCTCAGAGGTCCAGGCTGAGGGAGTCTTGGCTGTCTTCAGCCTCAGAGGTCCTCTCCAAGCCAGTCAGTCGCACGAGGAAAGGGACACAAAGGACAGGGAGCGGGAGGCTGTTGTGGGCCAGACTCAGAGTGATGCAGAAGAAAGGTCAGTCCATGGGCACAGGGAGATACGTGCGGAGTTGATGAAGTGTGGGGTTTGTGAGCACCTACCAGTCCCTGCTGCACCGACGAAGCTTCTTTTCTAAGTTTGCACTGCATTTTGATCTCTCAGTATTGTGTTGGTCTTTTTCTGGAGGGCTTTGAGATGCCCTGGAGAGACTTGAGGTTGTAAGGTTCACCATACAAGGGCCATTTATCTCCTACGATACATTCAGATGGGTACTCAATACATAGTTAGTAAGTGAATACATAGAACCAAATGAAGTTCACTTATCAGATCACATAGTGTTCCTTATAACTGGGGAATTCAAGATAGAAAAAAATTATCCTTAGAAACCTACCTTTCATGTTGATTCATGCCTTAAACTCCATCGCTCAGGAGGCAGAGATAGGCAGATCTCTATGAGACAGAGACCACCTTAGTCTACACAGCAAGTTCCAGGCCAGCTGGAGCTACAGGGAGATCCTGTCTCCCTGCTCCCCCCAAAATTAAAACACCAGAAATCTACCTTTCTTTTTTTTTTTATTTTTTTTTTTTTTTGGTCTTTTCGAGACAAAGTCTCTCTCTGTAGCCCCAGCTGTCCTGGAACTCACTCTGTAGACCAGGCTGGCCTTGAACTCACAAAGATCCGCCTGCCTCTGCCTCCCAAGTGCTAGGATTAAAGGCATACGCCACCACGCCCGGCTTAAAATCTACCTTTCTTAAGTGTTTTGTGTGACTGCTCATCTTAGTTCTACAGAAATATCATAGAAAGGAAATTTAAAGTAGAAACAGCCCAGGGAGCAGGGTGGTGACATATGCCTGTCATCTCAGAGCAGGGTGGTAACACATGCCTGTCAAATCGGAGCAGGTCAGAAGGCTGGGGGGGGGGGGGATTGTTGTGAGTTTAAGGCCAGTCTGAGCTTCAGGTATTAGGTTAACCAGGGTGACATAGCAAGACCCTGTCAAAGGAAATAAATAAATAAATAAATAAATAAATAAATGGAAGAGGAGGATTAGGGCAGGCAATAACAGGTACACCTGGGCTTTCCAGTTGTCCTCTGCCTGCCCTCTAGCCCCTCACCCAGCAGGGTGCTGCCTCTTTGATCTCAGCCCACCCCATCCTCAGCCCTTTCTCCTAGTATCTCTTCCAGATCCTAAATATGAGAAAAGACCAGGATGAAGATCAAGGTGCACGGCTTTGACTCTACTTACAGCATTTGTGTCTACCCCAGAAAGAGGTCTCCCACCAATAGGTGATAAATCTAAGCACTCAGCTTCCTGCCTAACTCATTTGCATGACAAGGAATTTACACAACTTTCCTTCATTGTAATCAGAGAGCTTTGCTACCATTATAGACTGCCTCTGAATATAGCAGAACAGGGTTTTGATATGATTTGTGTTTTTAAATTATATAGTGGTTTCCTCCCTTCTGTAGCAAGTCACTTGTTGGCACTGTGTCACTAGGGGCTTACTGACGGAAACTGGTGATTTCCACATAATGATCCAAAGAAAAAAGAATGAGAAATGAACTCTGAGCCACTAAGCCCACCACAGTGTATATAACTGGTTTGTGTGTAGAAATGGCCATTGCAAGTTTCTCTGATTTGTGAGCACAGAATAAAGACTTTTTTCCTGTGGATTATTTCTAACCTGCACATTTTTTTCCACAGCCTGATTTGCCTTGACCCCAGGCGGGGAAGCTTCAGAGAGCAGCCCCTCCCACCAGCACTTCCCAGGAGGCTATCAATCTCATTGTGGGGCCAAGAATTAATTACAACAATGAATGAGGAAGACATCAATGATAAAAGGGAGCCAGGCTTCCCTTCCTGACCTACACTGACATAACGGACACCTGGGCAGTTGCTGACGTATGTTTCTAGGTGGACCTGCAGGTGTGTACTGAAAATAATCTAATTAAAATTAAGTGCAAAATACATATGGGAAAAACTGCAAAATAATTAAAATATCTGTAAAAGAGTGGTGCTGTCAATGGAAGATAGATCTTTGATTAACTCTTTTTTTAATTTTTGAAAAATATTTTATTTATTATTTTATGTATATGACTGTATTACCTGCATGTGTGTGTACATGTACCTTTATCATGCAATGCCTTTGGAGGTCAGAAGAGGTACTGGAGTTAGGGGTGGTTCTTAGCCACTGTGCGGGTGCTGAGAATCAAAACTGGGGCCTCTGCAAGAATAGCCAGTGTTCTTAACCACTAAGCCATCTCTCAAGCCTGACTTAATTCTTTTCTAAAAGATCTGTATTGTGGCTTTATTGCTTCAACTATTAGAATTCCTAGTCCTAATTTTATATTAGTTCAACATAAAGATTGTAAGCACTTTCTCAAGTCCTTTGGTGTTTATTGAGCAACTACTATGCCGCAGACATTGCTCTGTGTGCTAAAAGTGCAAGGTGAATAAGATGCAGTCCCTTCCTTCAGAAGGCCTTCCTCACATGGAGCAAGCAAGTCACAGGCAAGTGATGGGACAGTTATTCATTAATGGAGTGAATGAATAATTATTGACAATTTACTATGTGCTTAGATTGTTAAGTCTAGGCTTTCCAGAATCCCAAGGGACACAGGTACCCACTTCTCCAGAAGCTGTCAATCTTCTGACCTCTTCCCCTGTACCTGAGGTCCCATGGGCATAAATGGGTTCCACCAGCCTCCATCTCTCTCTCTGCCTCTCTGCCCTCTCTCTCTGTCCTTCACCTCTTTCTGCCCCTGCCTCCCCACCAACACACGTTTGCAGGTGCCTCACACTGGCAGTCCCACATGGAAGTAAAGCATGTTCCTGGAGTGACCTAAGCCTCATGTGCTTTTTATTGGGGTGCATGCCTTTTTAACCTAACATAGATCAGGGGTGCATAATGAAAAGAACTGGCCCAGATGTGCTTTCAAATAGATTGTAGGTATGTTAATTTCCAGTTACTGTGAGAGAAAAGGAAGAGGTTCTGACCTAGTCTAAAAAAAAGGTCAAGAATAAATTCTGCAAGGAAGTGACAGTGACGTTAAGTGCCTAGGTCATAGGGGCTCTGTTTTGACCCCAGGACAGAGTGTGCAGATGCCTGCTGCCCAGATCTGTCTCTGCACTTCCACGGTGCATGGTGTAGCCTGGTGTGGAAGCTGCTTGGATGCCATGGGGCCTCCAGATCTGGAGCTGGCAATGTGCAGGGGAACTTGGGCCCATTAGTAATCCCTGTCCATGTTTGCACCGGGTCAGTGTTGCTGGGGAGCCCTGATACAGAAGCCGAAGGCCATCCAGCCCTGGCAGCACAGACAGTAACTAATGGACCTCCTTTGCGCAGAGGGGAAGACAAACCCTGCCTGTGCCCGGGAGGCCTCAGCTCTGCTAGCGGGAGACACTCCGTTGCTGGTGTGTCCCTCAGAGTGTGGAGCTCTGGGTCACCGGCCTGAACCACTTAATGCACATCACGCCCGTCCACTTGGAAATGGCTGAAGGCACTTAAATGGAACTCCCAACCTTTGTCCAACCCTGAAACCACAGGTAAGTATTTAGGTCTGTGTTGTATCGATCATGCCTCCCACTGGCACCACGAAAAATGCCGTGAAGCGAGTCAACTTTCCAGTGACGAGGGAAGTCACTTTCCTAATCCGCTCTCGCTGGACAATCAGGTTGACAAAAACCATTAAGTTTTCTGAGATTAGAAATTCCCTGTCAGAGGGAGCCTTGTAGAGAGCTTTCCACTCCATTACATCCAGGACAATAACCAGAGGCCAAGTGACAGGAAAAGCCTGGGGCTTTTGCAAGTTTCCTGTGTCCTTGGGTAGAGGGAAATAAATTCACAAGTGTCTCCTCTTTGTAGAATGGGGGTGGGGGTGGGGGGGTATGTATTATCTCATTAATCAATGCAACAGTCTACGAGGTGGGAGGGGGCTGTTCATTGCATTTGACAGTGGAATATGCTGGGGCTCCGCAAGATCAGGTCACATGCTCTGAGACGCCCAGTCGGTAGCAGGCCAGGATCCGAGTCCCTGGGCTCAGAAGTGGAGAGGCTACCGACTTGCTTTCCTTCAGGTAGATCTATACCTTTTCCACTCTTGAACTTGCTGCCCTTTCTAGTAGGTGGAGCTGGTAGGTACGGCGGGTACCACTCTCTCTTACTGTGTGACTGCTGGCAAATTCCTTTACCTCCCAAGCTTCCGTTTCCTCCTATTTATCAGGAGCGTCCCATTGGGGGAGATGGCTTGGTGGTAAAGTGCCTGCCAAGCAAGCATGAGGACCCTAGCCCGGATCCCCAGCATATTTTTACTATAAATTTATACAACCACATAACATTTACAAATGGAAAAAACACTATTTTCCCAATAATCCTTAGCATTGTACTATATTCTGTCCAGTGGTTTTAACCAATGAACTTATTTTCTCATAAATTAGCATTTTTTCTTTTTTTATTTATTATTTTTGTATGTGTATGAATGTACTGTCTGCATGTAGGTTTGTGCACCTGTGTCGTGCAATGCCGCGGAGGTCAGAAGAGGGCGTCGGATTCCCCTGGAACTGGAGTTCTCCTGGAATTGGAGTTACAGACAGCTCTTAGCCGCCATGTGGGTGCTGGGGATTGAACCCAGGTCCTCTGCAAGAGCAGTCAGTGCTCTTAACCACTAGGCTATCTCTCCAGCCCCAGCATTTTTTCTTTGTAGCATTACATCCCGTTCTTTTAAAAAATATATTTTTTATTGGGGCTAGAGAGATGGCCTAGCGGTTAAGAGTGCTGACTGCTCTTACAGAGGATCCCCAGCACCCACATGGCGGCCGAGAACTGTCTGAAACTCCAATTCCAGGAGAACTCCAGTTCCAGGGGAATCAGACGCCCTCTTCTGACCTCCGCGGCATTGCACAGCACGGGTGCACACACCTGCATGCAGACAGTACATTCATACACATACAGAAAAAATAAAATTAAAATATATATATTTTTTATTTCCTATTTTACATGTATGCGTATATCGCCTGCATGTATGTAAGTGCTCTTGTGTTGTGCAATGATCTTGTAGGTCAGAAGAGGCCATTAGATCCCCTGGAACTAGAGTTATGGACAGTTGTTAGCTGCCACGTGGGTGCTCAGAACTGAATCTGGATCCTCTGGAAGAGCAGCCAGTGCTCTTAATGGCTGAGACATCTCTCTAGCCCCACATCCTGTTCCTTGTCACTTAGCATTATATTAAACTCACTTATTCATGTTACCACATCTTTACTTCATATTATTAATTTATTTATTTATGTTTTTGAGACAAGTTCTCCCTGTAGCCCCAGCTGGCCTAGAACTCACTCTGTAAGACCAGGCTGGCCTTGAACTCACAGAGACCTGCCTGCCTCTGCCTCTGGAGCGCTGGGATTAAAGGTGTGTGCCACCAGGCCCGGCTTTAATACGGTTCTTAGCCACCATGTGGGTGCTTCGAATAGAACCCAGGTCCTCTGCAAGAGCAGTCGGTGCTCTTAACCACTGAGCCATCTCTCCAGCCCCACCACATCTTTATTTTAATAACAAATAGTATTCCAAAATGTGGTCATTCCATCGTTACTTAATGATCACCTCATCACTTGAGGTTTGTTTTCAGTTTTCCCCTGTTAAGCATAAAGCTTAGACAACCATTTCTGTGAATGTAACTTTTGGGTATATCTCTAGCTGAACAAGCACCCTGCTGGACTGACATGGTGTGTTTGCATGGCTGCTTCCACAAAAGAGACCGGAAGCTTCTGGAAGAGTGGGCTTCCTTATTGCACCTCTCACCTTCAATGCAGATCTTGCAGAGTCTGAGTGTTGCTTGAACAAACGCTTCCTCCCTGTTTTGTAGCACATTTGTGACTGTTACATACAGAGGAATTTGCAGGAATGAGATTGCTGAGTTAAAACATGGTCTGTGGGCCGGGCATGGTGGCACATGCCTTTAATCCTAGCACTCGGTGGCGGTGGAGGCAGGTGAATCTTTGTAAGTTCAAGGCCAGCCTGGTCTACAGAGTGAGTTCCAGGACAGCTGGGAGCTACAGGGAGACCCTGTCTCAAAAAGACAAAAAATAAATAAATAAATAAAAATTAAAAAAGCTCTGTGGAAGACGTTCCCTAATTAGAATGTCTCAAAAAGATAAAAAATAAATAAATAAATAAATAAAAATAAAAAAAGCTCTGTGGAAGACATTCCCTAATTAGAATGCTGTCAGACTCTTCCCCGTGTGTGGACCAACTGACTCTACTGCCAGGGAGGAGTGACGGGGTTTTTTTTTTTTTTTTTTTTTTTTTNGCTAGAGGTTTACAGACTTTTTTTTTTTTTTTTGGTCTTTTGGGATAGGGTCTCCCTTTAGTCCTGGCTGGCCTGTAACTCACTATGTAGACCAGGCTGGCCTCCCAGAGATCCACCTGCCTCTGCCTCCCAAGTGCTAGGATTAAAGGTGTACGCCACCATGCCCCAAAAGAGTGATTTTAAAAAACTTTTTATTTTATTTTATGTGTAAGAGGCCATCAGATCCCCCTGGAACTGGAGTTACAAAGGGTTGTAGCCACCATGTGTGTGCTGGGAATCGAATCTGGGTTCTCTGCAAGAGCAGCCAGTGCTCCTTAACCACCAAGCCATTTCTCCAGCTCCAGGAGTGACATTTTTTTGCTGTCTGTGCTGGGTGGTTGTTAACTTGACACACTTGGGAAGAGACTCTCAGTTCGGCAATTCCCTCTATCAGACTGGACTGTCAGGAAATTTAGGAGACACTTTCTGGATTATTGAAACAATCGAAGATTTTGATAAATTTAATGATTAAAACTTAATGAAAAAAATGTATTTATGTATTTTGCGTATGAATGAAAAATAAACATTTAGGGGCTAGAGAGATATCTTAGTGATAAGAGCACCTCTTGAAGAGGACCTGGGTGGTTCAGTTCGCAGCTCCCACAGGGCAGCTAACGACAGTCTGTAATTCCAGTTCCAGGGAATCTAGTGCCCCCTTGGCCTTCACTGGAATTACATTCATGTTGTACACTAACGAACATGCAGACAAAAACGTTCATAAGTATAGTAAATAAATATACATTTTTTAAAGTATACAGACTACGATTCTGCGCAATCTATGTTTAAAGGCAAAATAAACTTTATCACTTTAAGGTGTTAGAAATTGTTTTCACTAAGTCAGGATTCTATCTTTGAAGGCAAAGCTGCATCTAGAAGGCTCACAGAGACTTCTAGAAGGCTCACAATGTCCTGTTCCTTGACCTTAGTGATGGTCGCCTGTGTATTCATTTTAAAATGTGATCATTTTCAAAGTGTACGCTTATGTTTCACAGTGTGTATAAGATATTTCATAATAAAATTATAATAAAAAAATTAAAAGAAAAATAACCTCCAGGAATGGCAACATTCAGAGCTAACCCCGTGTGTGGAACCTGCCAGAATCCACTTCACACCTTGACTTCCTGCTTGGCGGATTCCCTGTAGCCCACCCAACTGCAAGTTGCAAATTTATAGGCCAACTGAGCACAGATGGTTTCCTGTGATAGCTGCGAGGGGCAGAATAATGAATGTGGATCTCCCCGCACTCTCCTGAATGCGTTTGGCAGGATTTTTACTGCAGGCAGTAAAGCCTTGTTACCCAGTCCCTCGCTGTCTCAGGGGCTTGGCCACACTGCAGTTGAACCACACTGTCTCTTATTCCAGGCCACCCGTCATCCTTGCCCCACATCCTTGCCCCACATAGCATCTTTTTCTCCATTGTCCTAGGAGGCTGTTTGATTGATTGTTACTAATAATCATTACATTTCAGAAACCCCTGATTCCTGTCCTCACAGCTGGAACTTCCTCTTCGCACTAATTGGAAAAACATCCTCCGGGAAACCGGGCATCTTTATTGAGTCAATCTTTGGCGCTGACTACTACGTCAACTGGCAAGATGAAGCTCGCGGTGGGGAGGTGACGCACTGAAATCCTCCCAGTGTGCTGGTCCTAGGCCTGGGTCCAAGCAGCCAGACTGACCTGACAGATAACTTAGAGCTCCATGTGGAGAAACTAAGGGTCACAGTAGGTCAACTCAGGGGTCAAAGCCATTCTGGCTAATAGTCCCAAATTTTCTTCTCTTTTTATTAACAGTTACATTAAATATTAGATGCAAAGGGAAGCCATATTTCCCAGAATCCCTTGCAGTTAAATATGGTTTTGTAAATTCTGACTACTAAGTATGCCAGCAAAAATGGCAATGGAACTTCCAGGAAGGATCTCCCGAGGCAGGGCCCATGTCTTCCTGTCTTCTTCACTGGTTGGAGCTTTAACTGCTATTTTGAACAATGAGCTGGCCTTGGAAATGGAATCTATGCCAGTGGACAGCCAAGTACCTTCCTAAACTTGAGCTTACTTCCTGAACTTGTACAAAGGAGAAACCAACTGCTTCAAGCCGTGCTTGAAGCAGAGTTGGGTCACTTATAGTTGAACTTAATCTTATCTGATTCAGCATCTTTTATAAAAGTAAAGAAGTAGCTCAATCTGGTCTCCAACTCCAGATCCACCTGCCTATGCCTCTTCAGCATATCCTACCTGTGCTGCCACCACAACCAGCAAATCCCCTAATTGAAAGAAAAGTTATGCAATGTTATTATTATATTTCTTCCTCTCTGAAAGCAACTGTGATGTTATAATGTGAATAATCATAATGAGCCCTAGAATTAACTTACCACCTACTTTCAGGCATGGTAATTAATATACATGTGTGGATGGTATGTTTTCATATTTTAGAGTAATATAAAATTAAAAGAAAAAAACCTGAACCCCTGAACATAATAATAAAAAAAAGGATGTGTGGATGAAACTGATCAATGAATACCAAGTTGGTTACATACAGCATGATTCTTTGGTGTACAGTTTTACAGTAGGATCAATATAGATGTGATATTGCATGCATTTCAAAAGCCTCAAAGAAAGAACTGTGTAATTTTGTCCAGAACTGTGGAATTTTTAACCACAAAGAAATTATACATGTTTAATTACCTAGACATGTTCAGCAGTTTTAAATTTTAAATAATGTGTATACGCAAGAAACATCATGTAACCCTATAAATATGTACAACTTTTTTTTTTTTTGTCTTTTCGAGGCAGGGTCTCCCTGTAGCCCCAGCTGTCCTGGAACTCACTCTGTAGACCAGGCTGGACTTGAACTCACAAAGATCCGCCTGCCTCTGCCTCCCAAGTTCTAGGATTAAAGGCGTACACCACCACGCCCGGCAAATATGTACAACTTTATAATTGTATATGTCAGCCAAAATAAATTAAATTTAAAAAGAGAGATTATTTAAAAAAAAAAAAGTAAAGAGGTAGATGCTGGACATGGTGGCACATGCCTTTAATCCCAGTACTCTGGAAGCAGAGGCAGGTAGATCTCTGTGAGTTCAAGACCAACCTGGTCTACATGTCCTTCTGGGGCAGCCAGGGCTACGTAGTCTCAAAACAAACAAAAAGTATAAACGATTTCAATGGACCAAAGAAAGGACTAGTTAAATTGATTCACTCATTCCAAGAGTGCCTACCACATACCTGGCTCTGAGGTAGGCTCTAATCTATTGTAGATATTGTGGCAATAGACATCTTTTCTCTATCCTCAAGAATTGTTGGAAGAGGAGTCAGGAGACAGAAATAAATGGACACCTATGATGTAGGATAATTAGTGGAGCCATAGAGGTTGACTAGTTTTAACATATTTTAATGAGATAGGGAAAATGTTGGTGACATATTGCTGAAAACAGTGGGTTATTAAAGATCCTACATAGTGAGTCCAATTTGTAAAATACCATACACACACATACATACACATTTACTATCAGGTATAAAAAATAAGGGCTAGTGAGCTGGCACAGCCATTAAAGGCTCAGGCTCACAACCCAAAAGCCCAAAACTAAGTTATATATACTTTGTTTGAACATCTCACACAGTGCTAGCCTTTAGTAGGTAAGCAACAAATCATTAGTGAATCAAAGAATCCGTTCAGGATGGGAGGGACTATGTTTTTATTGCTTTTCTATATTGTCTAAAAATTCCCCAGGAAATATATACTATTGGGTTTTTTTTGTTGTTGTTTTTTTGTTTTTTGGTCTTTTCGAGACAGGGTCTCCCTGTAGCTCCAGCTGTCCTGGAACTCACTCTGTAGACCAGGCTGGCCTTGAACTCACAAAGATCCCCCTGCCTCTGCCTCCCAAGTGCTAGGATTAAAGGCGTGCGCCACCACGCCCGGCAATATATACTATACTACTTTTGTAATAAGTAAGGAATACTACCATTGGGCAAAGTGTGAGTTATGGAGTTGGAGATTAAAGCAAACTGTGTGGATTAGTGTTTTTTTATTACAATGGAAACTAAGTTTTGCTACAAAGTTTTTTGTTTGTTTGTTTTTGGTCTTTTCGAGACAGGGTCTCCCTGTAGCCCCAGCTGTCCTGGAATTCACTCTGTAGACCAGGCTGGCCTTGAACTAACAAAGATCCGCCTGCCTCTGCCTCCCAAGTGCTAGGATTAAAGGCATGTGCCACCATGCCCAGCTGCTACAAAGTATTTTTAAAAATTCAAGCAAGAGTGGGGGGTTTAGCTAGGCAAAGCTGTGCCCATTGGCGTAGTAGTGGAATGACAGCTATGGGGGTAACCAACTGCTTTCTGATTGGATCTGAGACCTGCTTCATAGGACTCATGCCTGGTACTGGAAACCTAGTCAAAAGTCCATGCTGGGGAGATCACAGGCCCCAAGGGGAACCTACTGTTGTGCTAAATGGACATGTTGTCAAGCTGCCTTCTGCATATTTGTTTATGCCCTTAGATTAGAGTTACTATTAGCATCTGTCAGAGAAGATTCTTCTTCTTTGGGGTAGACAGCTGTTTATTCAGAGACTCATAACTGATCAAAGTGCTAACCTTAAATAGGATATGGTATGTCCCATCTCCAGGGGCAAGGCGCATCATAGAAGAGGAAGTAGAAAGAATGCAAGAGACAGAGGACTTGTAGCAGTGCGGTGACAAACTGTCTTTTGGACATAATGTGACTGTTGCACTCATGAATGGCAGCTGCTGTGGTTATCTGAGCAAGATCAAGCAAGATCAAGCAAGTCAAAGTTCTAGTATGGATAGGGGAGGGACTCACAAGGCCTCCCTTTTGGCTGAGGAGCTATGGGTAGTTGATGGTTTCTGGGGAAATTGAGAGTCATTTTTCTTTGGGGCTGGGACCACTGGTAGGTTGTCCAGGCTCCAGTTGGATAACTCCATACCCTTGTACATATGGGCAGCACTACTTGGACTCAGTGGTTATGAGGAAGAAGGAGAAGGAGAAGAAGGAGAAGGAGAAAGAGAAAGAGAAGGAGGAGGAGGAGGAGGAGGAGGAAGAGGAGGAGGAGGAGGAGGAGGAGAAGGAGGAAGAGGAGGAGGAGGAGGAGGAGGAGGAGGAAGAGGAGAAGGCAACAGGAAGTTGGGTTGGGAGGGGGACATGCTGGGCAGATCAGGAGGAAATGGGAGAGGGAGATGGATATGCTCAAAATATATTGTGTACACGTATGAAATTATCAAAGAATAAATTAAAATACTATTTTTTTTTTAAGAGGTGAGATTTTGGCATCTCCCCCCGGGCAGGGAGACTGCACCCTATGCACAGTTTGGAAGGAGGTGGAGAAGCTTGCCCTGGGCTTTGTTCTACATTTTTAGTGGGGCAGAGCCAACCGCAGCCAAGTTATTAAACACTGCCCTATCGCTTCTCTTCCCAAGGCTCCTCTCCACTGGGCCTCCTGCCCCACCATTAAGGCAGCTGTTGTTGTTTTGTAGAGGCTAATTAACTCCACACTGCATGAAGCCAGACACTAATTGGCCCGCTCACTTAATCAACTCTAATGTCTCTCTTCTGTTGGACACAGCTGCCGCTTTCTGCTCTCCTGTTCGCCCGCAAATGCTGTTTCAGGGGAGCAACAGCCGCCTGCAGTGGGTGCAGGCAGCCCTGGCCCCGTCGTCTACTCCAGGCCAGAGAGGTGGAGGTGAACTCTGACCCTCACTGAGCGGGATGGACAGACCATGCTCACTGAGGCACCCTGGGACCTGAGCTTACTGCTTCTCTTCCAAGCATTGCAGGATAATATGAGTCATCGGGTGATTGGTTCCTCAAGAGAACTGGCCTTAGCTCTGTCTTTGCTGACACATATTTAAGGCTCTAAAAAAAACCCCAACTGATTTACACAATCGTTACATTTATTTATTTATTTATTTATTTATTTATTTATTTATTTATGTTTTGAGACAGGGCCTCCCTGTAGCCCCAGCTGGCCTGAAACTCACTCTGTAGACCAGGCTGGCCTTGGACTCACAGAGATTGGACTACCTATGCCTCCCAAGTGCTGGGATTGCCACCACACCAGGCATCTTTCTTTTCTTAAGATTTATTTTCTTGGGGGCCTAACGGTTAAGAGCGCCGACCGCTCTTGCAGAGGACCCGGGTTTGATCCCCAGCACCCACATGGCAGCTGAGGGCCGTCTGAAACTCCAATTCCAGGAGAACTCCAGTTCCAGGGCAATCCGAGACCCTCTTCTGACCTCCGCGGCATTGCACAACACGGGTGCAATGCACAGACTTGCATGCAGACAGTACATTCATACACATACGGAAATAAATAAAATTAATAAAAAAATTTTTTTAAGATTTATTTTCTTTTTATTTATGTGTGTGTGTGTGTGTGTGTGTGTGTGTGTTTGCACAAACGTGTGAGTACCTGGGGAAGCCAGAAGAGAGTATCAGAACCCACGGAGCTGGTGTTACAGGCAGTTGTGAGCTGCCTGATGTGCGTACTGGGAACTGTACTTAGAATCCTGTGAACAATGAGCACTCTTAACTTTTGAGACTTCTTTCTAGCCACAACTACCCTTTATTGAATGTTTCCCCCGACTCTGGGTCAAGCACTTTCAAATTCAATGCAGACACAACAGGGTAGATGAATAATGTTTTTGGTTTTGTTTTGTTTTAAAGACAGGATCATTCAGTGTATCCTAGACTGACCTGAAACTCACTGTGTAGCCAAGACTGGCCTCGAACTTGTGATCCTCCTACCTCAGCCTTCTGAGTGGTGGGATTAGAGAGTTGTACCACCATGCCAGGCAGCATTAGACAGTGCTTAGAAGAGAAGCAATAGGCTCATGTACCAAGATGCCTCAATGCTCATGAGCTTAAGGGTCTGTCCACCAAGCTCCATGAAGGATGGAATGCACCTCCCCCAGAAGTAGGCAGCAGGGCTGGGGTTGCTTATACCCATGGAGGCTTAGACACACTCTTCTTTCAAGGAACATTATTCTTATCCTACTTGCCCAATGGTAATGATAATATTTATGTCTAGTGTTGAAATAATCTGCATATTCCTGTGAGATTACACCCAAGAAGAATTATTGTAACCATTCAGGGGGAGAAATGAAGGTTTTCAGACAGAAAAATTATTTTGTTAGGGTTAGAAATGGTGGTTAATACCACTTATTTTCAGACATTGTAATTTTGGTATATGGGTGGAGGGTATGTATGCATATTTCAGAGTAATATAAAATTAAAAAGAAAATGTGAATTCCTAAGTATGATTTGGAATTAACATACAATCTATTTTCAGATGACATAATTTTAATATATGTGTGACATATATGTGTATATATATATATATATATATATGCATATTTTGAAGCAATACAAATTGGAGAGAACAACAACAAAAAGACTGGGACAAAGGACGGACGTAAGCCGGGTGTGGCAGTGCATACCTTTAATCCTAGCACTCAGGAGGCAGAGGCAGATGGTCTGGGAGTTCAAGGCCAGCCTGGTCTACATAGGGAGCTCCAGGCCAGCTGAAACAAAAGGGAGACCCTGTCTCAAAAAGACAAAAAAAAAAAAAAAAACCCAAAACCTGACTGAAACAGTAAAGTTCTCCCCAAAACAATAATTCTCTGCATAGAAAAACTTTAAAAACACTCAGAAAAAAGATATAAGGTATGTATGGCAGAATGCATGAACTCGGGTGGGGTGGGGGCATGGAAAGGGAAATGAGTCTAAATTGGACTAAGAAATGATGTATGAAATGCAAAAACTTCAAAAATAAACTTCAAAAAAAAACTTCAATAAAAATATTTTTAAAAGAATTTAAGGGCTGGAGAGATGGCTCAGTGGTTAAGAGCACCGACTGCTCTTGCAGAGGGTTGGGTTTGATTCCAAGAACTCACTTGGCGGCCAAGAACTGTCTTTATACCGGGGTGGCACTCGCCTTTAATCCCAGCACTTGGGAGGCAGAGGCAAGCGAATCTCTGAGTTCAAGGCCAGCCTGGTCTACGTAGTGAGTTCCAGGCCAGCTGGGGCTACAGGAAAACCTTGTCTCAAAAAGACAAAAAAAAAAATTAATTATATTTATTTATTTCGTGTGTCACCCATGTACGTGTCACAGCAGAGGTGGAGGTCAGAGGGTGACTTACAGAAGTCAGCTGTCTCCTTGCACCATGTGAGTCGTGTAGGGTCCAGGGATCTAACTCAGGCTTGACAGCAAATTTACCCACTGTACCCTCTTGCTAGCCGTGTTCAGTGATATCTGTAACAGGAGCCTAGGGAACTAGTACTGCCTCTGCTACAGCAACAGTAGAAAGCAAACACACTGCCGGGCGTGGTGGCGCACGCCTTTAATCCTAGCACTTGGGAGGCAGAGGCAGGTGGATCTTTTGGTCTACAGAGTGAATTCCAGGATAGCTGGGGCTACAGGGAGACCCTGTCTTGAAAAGACCAAAAAAAAAAAAAAAGCAAACACACTATAGGCAGCAGGGTCAGCTCAGATTCTCAGTGTTTGAATCACCTCCATGGTGATTTTGAGTTCTCGCTCCCCTGGGGTAGCTGGGGGGGGGGGGAACTGGAGGGCTTTTCCTGCATCTGCATGCTGTCCAGCCCCCTTCCCACTAATCCCACTCTCTCTGCCCTCTTTTTAGTATTTCTTCTCCCTTAAGCATCTAAAACCTCGCGATAGAGCTAATCTGGGCAAAGCATGGTTCTTTGTCTATCTGAAAATCAACTTTGACCAGAGCAGAATGAATCACAGAGCTTGTGGGGGGCTGAAGTCTGAGAGAGCTAAACAGGGGTTGTGCGGGGGAGGGCTGAGCACTGGCATTTGAATTCTACTTCCCTCACTTCTCTCACTTCCAGCATCTCCTTGTCATCTTCCATTTAAAGAGTTGCTGTAAGGCTGGAATGGGGCAATTTACATGCAGGCCTAGCATATCTGTCAGGATAAACAGGCCAGAGATGTTGGCAATAGTAACACTCAGACTGAGGTCCTCAGACACCTAAGGATCTCGAGTAGATGTTCTCAAATTGTAGCATCCAAGAAACAGGGCCGACCTGAGGATTTTCTGATCTGGAATGTCTGAGTGTGGGCTGCATGCCTTTGTGAATGGACTGTGGTTTGGATGTGACTGGTTCTGTCCTGGAGCCTTGATTCTTAGTGTCCTGGTGTAAAGGTGGTAAGACCTTTAATGGGTATAGTCCAGTGGGAGGTCACTGTGGGTGGCACAATCTTAAGGAATTAAGGTAGTTCTCAAGGGACCCTGAAAGAGTTATTATAAAAACTGGAGACCTGTGTGCAGACACTGCACCATTGTGACCTCTACACATGAGGACTTAGCTGAGCTAAAGCTAGTGCCATGCCCTTGAACTTCTGGAACTGTGAGCTAAATAAACCTTTCCTCTTTATAAAGTAGCCTACCTCTGGTATTTTGTTATGGTAACAGAAAGGTGATGGATACACTATTCAGCTGCCCCCAGGGCCAACTTTGAGCATCATTGGCTCAAAGCACAGAGTCAAAGATGGTGCTTTTTTTCTCTATTATTCCCCTTGTGCCCAGCACAGTGATTAACATACAATAAGCCCTCGGCAAATATTTGTAGAATTAATACATTTCCCTCCATGTTTCCCTAAGGCTTTTAATCTTGGGGAGCTGCCCATCTCCATGAAAAATTCCATTATCTCTCTTTTCCATCACCATCATACTTACTGCAACTTGGTGCCGACAATCTCCTCTTCATAGACTCCCTGTTTTCCCCTTGAATACCCTCCATTTCCCCAGTGAGTGTCTCTCCTTTCCATCTCAACCTTTTCCATTAACTCCATGCACCACACAGCCTGTTCCAGGACATCAAACTTTAATTTAAACAGAAAATAATCAATAAGCTTAGCAAATTGCCCATGGCAACCTCTGCTGAGTGAGTCAAAGGGTTTTATGGGTAATTTAAAGGGTGTCTTCACTCATCCCTCAAGATAAAGCTTAGCACATTGACAAGAGCCCTTTTCCACCCTGACCCAGGAAGCTGTGGAAGGATATGAAAGAAAAAGGACTTGGGTTGATGGAGGCTAGGCCCAGAAGATGAAGTCTGTCTTTAGGATTAAGAGCTTCTAAAAAAAAAAATAATAATAATAATAATAATAATAATACTTGAAATTTAATATTCAACCCTACTTGAGTTTTTTAAATAGACAACAGAAATGGAATGTGCAGAGTTTTAGTAAATTATCTTAGTAAAATTATGTCACACTATAGAGTATAACTGAAGGAAAATTTAAATAACTGGGCTCAGAAATTCCAGCAATCTGGCTCAGTTTTTCATAGGTGCCATGCCATTGAGGGAGGTATCTGTGTTCTTTTCTGTCTGTGTCTTTTGATTCTGGAATCGTATTCCAGGCTGTCACTGGCATAGCTCTCCTGGAGCCCCCGACATAGCCCTTCCCTGGTTCAGGAGAATGGGACCCTAAGGACAGTCCTGCCAGAGAGGAAAGGGAAGGCGGGTACCCCAAACAATGTCAAAGCTACTGAAGAAGAGAAGCAAAGCTGGGCTGGCAAAGTTCTGTGACCGTCATAGAATATCTCTAGTGATTATGAGTTACTTTATCCAAATGAAGGAAGTCACTCTGCTAGTATTCAGGAAATGTATGAGACCCCAGGTGCTGTGCAGGACTTTGAAGGGCCATCAAGCACAGGTCCACAATAAGAAAGTTGTCTGTTCCTTTTTAAGACTCTTACAATTTTTCTGACACATTGTCTAGCTTCTAAATCCTTATAGATAAGACAGTCTGGGCTGGGGAAGGTGGTTCATACCTTTAATCCTAGCACTGGGGAGGCAGAAGCAGGTGGATCTCTGTGAGAGCAAGGCTCTACATAGTGAATTCCAGGCCAACTGGGGCTACAGGGAGACCCTGTCCCACTCAAAAAGTAAGAAAAAAAGACAGTCTTCTCTATTAGGATGATATTTCAGGGTCAACAAGATAACTCAACTCCTGAAAACTGTCTCCTGACCTATGCACACCGTGTCACACATGCACCCCCCCCAAATAAATACATTAATTAACTTAATTAAAATTAAATTCAGGGGGCTGGAGAGATGGCCTAGTGGTTGGGAGCACAGACCACTCTTGCAGAGGACCTGGGTTCGATCCTCAGCACCCACGTGGCGGCTGAGAAGAGTCTTTAACTCCAGTTCCTGGGGAATCCAACACCCTCTTCTGACCTCTGTGGCACTGTGCAACACAGGTGCACAAACCTATAGGCAGGCAGTACATTCATACACATCAAAAATAAATAAAATTAAAAAAATATATTAAATTCAGAATACTACTTAGCAGGCATGGACTAATCAAAACTATCACATAAAACCAAACTGTTACATGCTGGGTAACTTGGTCCGTTTTCTGTTGCTATAACTAAATATGACAGACTGCAGTTTATGGGGGAAAGAGGTTTATTTGGGCCCAGGTTGTTCAAGGTCAACAGGCCATGTCTCGCCAGGGTATTTTTGCTGCCAGAGATACTGCAGAATCCCCAGGTAGTTCAGGACATCACGTGGCAAGAAGGACAAGTGTCCTCGCCCATGTCTCTCTCCTTACTTTGGCTTAGACCCCCACCCATGTGCCTCACTGAACATTAATTACTTCCCATAAGTTGTATTTCCAAACACCAAAGATTAATTTTCCACCCTCTTAAATGGAAATAAATATTTTTGAGACAGGGTCTCCCTATGGCGCCAACTGACCTGGAACTCACTCTGTAGACCAGGTTAGCCTTGAACTCACAGAGATCCACCTGCCTCTGCCTCCCGAGTGCTGGGATGAAAGGCGTGCACCACAACGCCCGGCTTAAAGACAGCTCTTAGCCACCATGTGGGTGCTGGGAATCGAACCCGGGTCCTCTGCAAGAGCAGTCGGTGCTCTTAACTGCTAGGCTATCTCTCCAGCCCTTAACCTGTGTTTTGATGAGGACCCTGAAACCCTAACACTGGTTGACCTTCTATCTGGCATCTTTCTTAGTTAAGATTCACTTTATTTTTATTTTTATGTTATGTGTATGGGTGTTTTGCCTGTATGCAATGCCAATGGATGTCAGAAGAGGGAATCAGATCCGCTGGAACTGGAATTATGGACAGTTGTTAGCCGCCATATAAATGCTGGTAACCAGGGCTGGAGAGATTGCCTAGTGGTTAAGGGCGCCAACTGCTCTTGCAGAGGACCCAGGTTCGATCCACAGCACCCATATGGCTGCTGAGAACCGTCTATAACTCCAATTCCAGGAGAACTCCAGTTCCAGAGGAATCCGACGCCCTCTTCTGATCTCTGCAGCATTGCATGACACGGGTGCAAAAACCTACATGCAGACAGTACATTCATACACATAAATAAATAAATTAAAAAAAATAAAAATAAAAAATAAATGCTGGTAACCAAATCTGGGTCCTCTGCATCAGCAGCCAGGACTCTTAACCACTGAGCCATCTCTCTAGTCCCCTCTGGCATCTCTTTTTTCTGTGTTTTGTTTTGTTTTGTTTTGTTTTGTTTGAGACAGGGTCTCTCTGTAGCCCCTACTGACCTGGAACTATGTAGACCTGGCTAGCCTGAGCTTCCCAAAGATTTGCCTGCCTCTGCCTCCCAAGTGCTGGGATTAAAGGTGTGTACCACCACATCTGGCTTGTGGCATCTTCTTAATGTAAGCAGGACATTGCAAATCTGCCCTTTCCCAGCCCCACAGAGTGTCTAGAATGGATCTTCATTCCTTGCGGAAGGTACTTGTTTTTTCTTTCCTGAGCTTCACAGATCCCAAGCTCTGCAACCATCCGATCAGAGCTGCCTGCCATTAAATGCCATGCAGTCTGCTACTTTCCCCTGCCTGTTGGGCTCAGGGACAACATTGTCTGGGTCTGAAACTCATCAGCTCTGTGACCTTGACCATCTATCCTCAGTGAGCCCACTTGCTTTTTTTTTTTTTTCCCGTATGTGTATGAATGTGCTGTCTGCATGCAGGTCTGTGCACCCGTGTCGTGCAATGCCGCAGAGGTCAGAAGAGGGTGTCGGATTCCCTTGGAACTGGAGTTCTCCTGGAATTGGAGTTTCAGATGGTTCTCGGCCACCATGTGGGTGCTGGGGATCGAACCCGGGTCCTCTGTAAGAGTGGTCAGAGCTCTTAACCGCTAGGCCATCTCTCCAGCCCTTGCTTTTTCTTTTATAAAACAATTGTGTGTGTGTGTGTGTGTGTGTGTGTGTGTGTGTGTGTGTGTCTGCGCGCGCGCAGGTGCATTGCCTTTAGAAGCCAGAAAAGGTTGTCGGATTCTTGGGAACTAACATGATAGGCATTTGTAGGTGTATTAGTCACTTTTCTGTTGCTGTGATAAAACACCATGACCAAGGAACTTATAAAAGGAAGAGTTTATTTGAGCTTACGATTGACAGTTCCAGGGAATTAGAGTCCATTGTGGCGGGAGGCGTGGCGGCTGGAGCTGGAGCAGCAAGCCCAGGGTCACATCTCGCAAAGAGCACAGAAAGCCAAGAGAGAGCGCTACTGGACACCACAAGGCTTGTTAAAACTCACTAAGCCCGCCCCCAGTGACATACTTCCTCTAGCACAGCCACACCTTCTAAGACCTCCAAAAACAGTGCCACCAACTGGAGACAAAATGTCTGAATACTTACAGCCTATGGGGGACACTCATTCAAACCACCACAGTAGGCCACCCGGTATGCATGCTGGAAATGGAGCCCAGGTCTTCTGCAAGAGCAACAAGTGCCCTTAACCACTGAGCCATCTCTCCAGTCTCCTATTTTTCATTTTAAAAAATGAAATAATAGTAGACCTGCCTCATGGAGACTGTTATAAGAATTAAGCCAGTTCAGTCTAAAAAGTTCCTTAACTTTATTCATGGTCTACAGTTGGCATTCAATAAATGCTGACTGGTTTTGCAACTAATGCGATTAACATTTATCTTCTGAAAATCAAGGCAGGGTGTCCCAGAACCAAAGAATTGGAGTCCTCAAGAGAAATTAATGTCCCTTCTTGGACAGAAGGGACATTGAGACTCTGGGAGGGGAGTCACTTAGCAGAGGTTTCACAGCCAGCAGGGGAGCACAGTGACTATGAGACAGCCAGCAGGGGAGCACAGTGACTATGAGACAGCCAGCAGGGGAGCACAGTGACTATGAGACAGCCAGCAGGGGAGCACAGTGACCACAAGACAGCCAGCAGGGGAGCACAGTGACTATGAGACAGCCAGCAGGGGAGCACAGTGACTATGAGACAGCCAGCAGGGGAGCACAGTGACTATGAGACAGCCAGCAGGGGAGCACAGTGACTATGAGACAGCCAGCAGGGGAGCACAGTGACTATGAGACAGCCAGCAGGGGAGCACAGTGACTATGAGACAGCCAGCAGGGGAGCACAGTGACTATGAGACAGCCAGCAGGGGAGCACAGTGACTATGAGACAGCCAGCAGGGGAGCACAGTGACTATGAGACAGCCAGCAGGGGAGCACAGTGACTATGAGACAGCCAGCAGGGGAGCACAGTGACTATGAGACAGCCAGCAGGGGAGCACAGTGACTATGAGACAGCCAGCAGGGGAGCACAGTGACCACAAGACAGCCAGCAGGGGAGCACAGTGACTATGAGACAGCCAGCAGGGGAGCACAGTGACTATGAGACAGCCAGCAGGGGAGCACAGTGACTATGAGACAGCCAGCAGGGGAGCACAGTGACCATGAGACAGCCAGCAGGGGAGCACAGTGACCATGAGACAGCCAGCAGGGGAGCACAGTGACCATGAGACAGCCAGCAGGGGAGCACAGTGACCATGAGACAGCCAGCAGGGGAGCACAGTGACTATGAGACAGCCAGCAGGGGAGCACAGTGACTATGAGACAGCCAGCAGGGGAGCACAGTGACTATGAGACAGCCAGCAGGGGAGCACAGTGACTATGAGACAGCCAGCAGGGGAGCACAGTGACTATGAGACAGCCAGCAGGGGAGCACAGTGACTATGAGACAGCCAGCAGGGGAGCACAGTGACTATGAGACAGGCAGCAGGGGAGCACAGTGACTATTAGACAGCCAGCAGGGGAGCACAGTGACCATGAGACAGCCAGCAGGGGAGCACCGTGACCATGAGACAGCCAGCAGGGGAGCACAGTGACTATGAGACGGCCAGCAGGAGTGGCCTGGGCAGGATCTGTGCACAGTGTGCAGTCAGTCCCCTACACAGACCAAGGTCAACATCCATGAGGAGAACGTGGAGGATTGAGAGCCCTGATAATGGAAACTGCCTTCCCAATGGATGCACAATACACCCAGCTGCCTCAGTGCTGCCTGGTACTTCTGGGGATGTGCAGGTGGAAGGCAGTCAGAAGATCCAAGCATGGCTTCATGCTAGCCTGATCCTGATGGAGTGACTGGCAGTGCTGGGCCCTCAAAGTATGTTCACACACCCTCTGATTATATTTCATTCCACTCAACCTTGTGAGAATAGTATTATTAGTCCCTTGAAAAATGAGATAGAGATTAAGTGAGTCATACTTATTCTATTTTTTAAAAGTTTTATTATGGAAATTCTCAGACATAGACAAAAGAAAATATCCCAGATCTCCATGTATCCACTTATAGCTTCAACAATGGACACACACACACACACACACACACACACACACACTCACTCTTCTTGTTTGATCATTCATTTTCTTTTCTACTATAGACCTAATTACAAAATCACATTATATCATCCACTAATGTACATCTGAATGATCCAGACTCTCTAAAGATAACCACAGTACTGTGATTATTTTTTGTGTGATTATTTTTTTAATATTTTATTTATTTATTTTGGGTCTTTTTAAGACAGGGTCTCTTTGTAGCCCCAGCTGTCTGGAACTCCCTATGTAGACCAGGCTGGCCTTGAACTCACAGAGATCCACCTGCCTCTGCCTCCTCAGTGCTGGGATTAAAGGCATGCACCACCACGCCCAGCTTATTATTTTTATTTTCTGTGTATGAGTGTTTTGCCTGCATGTATGTAAGTGCACCTGTGCTGTGCAATGCCCATGGAGACCAGAAGAAAGTGTCAGAATCCCCTGGAATTGCAGTTACAGATGGTTGTTAGCCACCAGGTGAGTGCTGGGAATTGAAACCGGGTCCTCTGAAAGAGCAGCCAGTGCTCTTAACTGCTGAGCCATCCTTCCAAACCCCAGAACTGTAATTCTTTTATAGCATCAAGCAACATTCCTGCTTCATGGTCCAATTTGTTTTCTTAGGGCTAGTAACTATTACTTTCACTTAGCACACTATGTGGTGGTGCACACCTTTAATCCTAGCACTCGGGAGGCAGAGGCAGGCAGATCTTTGTGAGTTCCAGGCCAGCCTGGTCTACAGAGTGAGTTCCAGGACAGCTGGGGCTACAGAGAGACCCTTTCTTGAAAAGACAAAAAAAAAAAAAATCAAAAACTTTTTACCATGTCACTAAATAGCCTCCTTGAATGAAATATTTAAGCATCTATGTGATTGATAAACCAATTAATTTATTGAGCCAAACATACTTTTAGATATTTACAGTCTTTCCAAATTTTTATTTAAAAAAAAAGTATTCCTGTGCCTGGGGAGACGGCTCAGTGTTTAAGAGCAATCTCTGCTCTTGCAGAAGACCAAAGTTTGGTTCCCAGCACCTGTCAGGCATCTCACAACCACCTGTAACTCCAGCACCAGGAGATCCAACACCCTCTTCTAGATTCCTAGTACATCTACGTTCACACATGCACAGACATACTCATCTACATATAATTAAAAATAAAATATTTTTGGCCTTTTTTTGAGACCAGGGTTCCTGTAGCCCCAACTGGCTTGGAACTCACTATGTATACCAGGTTGGCTTTGAATTCACAGAGATCCACCTGGCTCTGCCTCCCAAGTGCTGGGATTAAAGGCATGCACCACCACACCTGGCTGATAATAAAATAATTGTAAGAAAAAGTATTTCAAGGGGACCAGGCATACTGGCTCACTCTTTTTTAATTCCAGCACTTGGGAGGCAGAGCCAGGTGAACCTCTGTGAGATGAGGCCACTCTGATCTATACAGTGAGTTCCAGTTCCAGGGCAGTGGGGGCTAGAGGAAGAGCCTGCCTTAATAAAGGGGGGGGGGGCACCCCACCTGAGTTCATGCATTCTGTTATACATGTCTTGTATCTTTTTCTGAGTCTTTGAAAGTTTTTCTATGAAGAAGGTTATTGTTTGGGGGAGAAATTTACTGTTTCAGTCAGTTCTTTGTCCCAGTTCTTTTGTTGTTGTTATTGTTGTTCCCTCCAATTTGTATTGCTTAAAAATATGTATATATATATACATATATATATATATGTCACACATATACTAAAATTATGGTGTATGAAAAAAAAGGGGGGGACCTGAAGAGATGTCTCAGCAGTTAAGAGCACTGACTGAGCTTGCAGAGGACCCAGGTTCAATTCCCAGAACTCACATGGCAGCTTACAACTGTCCATAACTCTAGTTCCAGAGGATCTGACGCCCTCTTCTGACCTCTGTGGCATTGCACGACACGGGTGCACAAACCTACATGCAGACAGTACATTCATACACATAAAAAAATAAATAAAATTTAATAAAAAAAATTTTTTTTTAAAAAATAAAAAAATAAAACAGAAACAATAAATAAAATATTTTAAAGGCATAGAAATTCTCTTTATTGTTACTATTACTAACAGGGTGGCATAGCTGAAAGAAAATGGACCATAGTCAGAAAAATCATCCTCTACTCTAGGTTCGTGATGCTAAAAACCTCAAGACAGAAGCCAAGTGGAGAGGCAGACAACACAAGACCAGATGAAAGGCTGTCAAACTTAGCTTAGCCTCAGCTCCTTTATTGCCAACAGAGCATTTCATGACAAGTCACACTTGTTGAAAGATGAAAGTGATTGTGACAGACAGGGGGATGTTGGGGTCTTGAATACCATTGCCACCTGCTCTGCCTTCCCCTCTTCCTCACCATGGTGGGCCTCAGGGGGCTTCTCAAGACTCTGAAAACCACTAGACTGATGCTGAATGCCAGCAGTCATTAGAGAAATGCAAATCAAAACCACAGTGAGCAGGATACAGGATTTCTAGGGCAGCGAAACTGCTCATACGGAGTACAATACTGTAAGGGTGGCTACACACCACTGTGCACTTGTCAAAGTTCACAGATCAGGCAGCACCTGGAGTGACCTGATGCAGACTGTGGACTTGGGGGAGTGCTGGTGGGTCTGTGCAGGCTCACTAACTGGAACTGCTCTGGTGTAAGATGCTGATACGGGGACAGATTGTGCATTAGTGGGGTTGGGGTACATGGGACCTCTCTGTACTCTGATTAACCTTTCTGTGAACCTAAAACAACTCTAAAAAAATTCTTAACTATGAGAGCTAGGATAGACGGTTCAACAGCTAAAAGCACTGGCTGCTCTTCCAGAGGATCCAGGTTCCATTCACGACGTACACACTAGCTAGCAGCCACCTAGAACTCTAGTTCCAGGGGATCCAGCACCCTCTTCTGGCCTCCTCAAGCACCAGGCACACATGCAGTTCACATACACACATGCAGGCAAACACTCATAAACATAAAATAAAATAAGTAAATCTTTAATTTATGAGATACATCTTCATACCCATTATGGTGTGTAAAACTAAACTTTTAAAATTATTTCATTTATTATTTTTAAACTTTTATTTATTTATTTATTTGTTTATTTATTTATTTATTTATTTTGAGACAGGGTCTCCCTATAGCTTCAGCTGGCCTGGAACTCACTCTGTAAACCAGGCTGGCCTTGAACTCACAGAGATCTGCCTGCCTCTGCCTCCCGAGTACTAGGATTAAAGGCTTGTGCCACCACGCCCGGCTTAAAGATGGTTCTCAGCCGCCCTGTGGGCGCTGGGAACAGAACCCGAGACCTCTGCAAGAGCAGTTGGTGCTCTTAACTGCTAAGCCATCTCTCCAGCCCCTCATTTATTATTTTTATTTTATGTGTATGAATGTATTGCCTGCATTTAAGTAGGTACACCTGTGTTATGCAGTGCCTCTGGAGGTCAGAAGAGGCCATCCATTCTCCTGGAACTGGAGTTATGGACGGTTGTTAGCTGCCATGTGGGTGCTGGGAATTGAACCTGGGTCCTCCACAAGAGCAGCCAGTGCTCTTAACTCCTGAGCCATCTCTCCAGCCCCTAAAACAAATTTTAAAAATTATTTATAAAAATTTATTTATCCAAAAAGGAGAGCTACAGACCCATCTCATTAATGAACACAGATGCAAAAATTCTCAACAAAATACTTACAAACCACATACAGACCCACATCAAGAAGATCATCTATCATGACCAAGTTGGATTCATACCAGAGATGCAGGGATGGTTCAACATACGAAAATCAATAAATATCATAAAACATATAAATGGACTGAAAGACAAAAACCACATGATCATCTCAATTGATGCAGGAAAAGCCTTTGACAAAATCCAGCATCTCTTCATGCTTAAAGTCCTAGAGGGAACTGGACTGGAGAGATCATTCCTCAATGAAATCAAAGCCATATACAGGAAACCCACAGCCAATATCATCCTAAATGGGGAAACAACAGAAGCATTCCCTTTAAAGGTAGGAACTTGGCAAGGCTGCCCCCTGTCACCACTCCTCTTCAATATAGTGCTTGAAACACTTGCTAGGGCAATAAGACGAGAAAAGGAAATTAAAGGAATACTAATTGGAAAAGAGAGAGTCAAGCTATCCCTTTTTGCTGATGATATGATTGTTTACTTAAGGGATGCTAAAAACTCCACCAGAAAACTCCTAGAAATGATTAAGAGTCTCAGTAAAGTGGCAGGATACAAAATTAACCTAGAAAAAAATCAGTAGCCTTTCTTTATACCAACAATGAGCAACTGAAGAAGGAATACAAAGAGACCTTCCCACTCACAATAGCCTCAAAAACAATAAGATACTTAGGAACAAACCTAACCAAAGACACCAAAGATTTCTACAAAAAAATATTTAAACCCCTGAAGAAGGAAATTGAAGAAGACATCAGAAGATGGAAAAACCTCCCATGCTCATGGACTGGAAAAATTAATATAGTAAAAATGTCCATTCTACCAAAACTCTTGTACAGATTTAATGCAATCCCAATTAAAATCCTCAAGAGCTTCTTCACAGGCTTGGGGGAAAAAAGTCCTTAATTTCATTTGGAAAAACGAAACACCCCAAATAGCCAAAGCAACCCTGAGCAAAAAGAGCAATACAAGGAAGATCGCTATACCAGACCTCAAACTATACTACAGGGCTATAGTCATAAAAACAGCTTGGTACTGGCACAAAAGCAGACCTGTTGACCAATGGAACAAAACTGAAGATCCAAACTTGAGCACATACAATTTCAGCCACCTCATATTTGACAAGGGGGCCAAGAAGACACAATGGAGAAAAGACAGCATCTTCAGCAAGTGGTGTTGGCAAAACTGGATCACTACTTGTAGAAGAATGAAATTAAACCCCTACCTCTCACCCTGTACAAAAGTCAACTCCAGATGGATCAAAGACCTTAACATGAAACATAAAACTCTGAAGGAGATAGAAGAAAAAGTTGGCAGCAGCCTATAAGACATAGGCATAGGAAAAGACTTCTTAAATCAGACAGCAGCTGCACATGAATTAAGGTCGACAATTGACAAATGGGACCTCATTAAACTCAAAAGCTTCTGTACATCAAAAGAAACAATCAAGGAAGTGAAGAGAAAACCCACAGAGTGGGAGGAAACCTTACCGCAGATACAGCTAACAAAGCATTGATTTCCAGAATATATAAACTACTCAAAAAACAAAGCAGAGGGGCTGGAGAGATAGCCTAGTGGTTAAGAGCACCGACTGCTCTTGCAGAGGATCTGGGTTCAATCCCCAGCACCCACATGGCAGCTAAGAACCATCTGTAACTCCAATTCCAGGAGAACTCCAGTTCCAGGGGAATCTGAGACCCTCTTCTGACCCCCAAGGCATTGCATGACACAGGTGCATGAACCTACATGCAGACAGTACATTCATACACATACAAAAATAAATAAAATAAAATAAAATAAAAAACAAAGAAGAAAGAAAACAGATGACCCACTCAAAAGATGGAGCAAAGAGCTGAACAGAGTCTTCACAAGTAAAGATTTAGAGATGGCTGAGAAACATCTTAAAAAGTATTCAATGTTGCTAATAATTAAGGAAATGCAAATTAAAACCACTTTAAGATATCATCTCATTCCAATAAGACTGGCTAGGATCAAGAAAACAAATGATACCAAGTGCTGGAGAGGTTGTGGGGAAAGGGGAACAATCATTTACTGCTGGTGGGAATGTAAACTCGTACAGCCACTATGGAAAGCAGTGTGGAGAACCCTTGAAAGACTTGGAATGAACTTGCCACCCGACCCAGCCATACCACTCCTGGGTATGTACCCACAAGACTCATCTTACTGCAGAGATACATGCATGGCCATGTTTATCGCAGCTCTCTTCACAATAGCAAGGAGCTGGAACCAACCCAAGTGCCCCTCAACTGACAGGTAGATAGAGAAAATGTGGTACATCTACACAATGGAGTTCTATGTAGCAGTAAAGAAAGATGGCATCATGAGCTTTGCAGGTAAATGGTTGGATCTAGTAGATATCATGCTGAGTGAAGTAACACAGTCCCAGAAAAACAAATGACAAATGGTATCCCTCATCTGTGGATGCTAGCACCAATTACCTAATTGTATGGCAAACTGAGCAACATTAATGTGATCTGAAAACAACTGTGCTCGGGGGCTGGAGATATGGCCTAGTGGTTAAGAGTGCCAACTGCTCTTGCAGAGGATCCAGGTTCGATCCCCAGCACCCACTTGGTGGCTGAGAACCGTCTTTAACTCCAGTTCCAGGGTTATCCGACACCCTCTTCTGACCTCTGTGGCTTTGCACGACATGGGTGCACAAACCTACATGCAGACAGTACATTCATACATGTAAAAATAAATAAATAAAATTAAAAAAAAGAAAACAACTGTGCTCTTGTATTGTGAATCCCTTAAAAAATAAATAAAAATTAAATAAAAGGTTATTTATTACATTTGTATTTGAGTGTGTGTGAGAGAGGGTAAAAGAGAGAGAGAGAGAAAGAAAGAGCTTGATGCAGTCGGGGGGTGGAGGTGCTATCCAGGTGGGGGTCAGAGGTAAGCTTTCAGGAGTCAGCTCTCCCCTTCTATCATAAGTTTGAAGAATCTTGGTCAGGCCTGCATCACAAGTGCCTTCTTTACCCACTGAGCTAGCCTTGATTACATTTTTTAATGGAAAATAACAAGACTTGGCAAGAATGTGGAGAAATTAGTTGGAACCCAAGTTTATTGCTGAAAGAAACATAAAACAGTATAGCCATTCTGGAAAACAGATTGGCCATTCCATAAATATAGAATCACCATGCTACCCAACAGTCTACTCAGGTATATACCAGAAAGAAGTGAAGCAGACTTCGGAATGCCAACTGGTACATGAATGTCATCGCATCACTGTTGACGACATTCCAGGAAGATGATGCACATCTGTATTCCCCGCTCTCAAGAGGCTGAGGGGAGAATAATGAGTTCAAGGCTACAGCATGAATGAACCCAAAACCATGGAGGGTCAAAAAACTATGTCTTGTGTGACTCTATTTGAGTGATATATCCAGAAAAGATAAATCCACAGAGACAGAAACCAAACTGGTTGTTAACAGAGGCTGGGGGTGGAGGTGGGGATGGGAAGTCCCTGCCTGCCCCATGAGAATGGGATTTCTTCTGAAGTGATAAAAAGGCTCTAGAATTAGATAGAAGAGGAGGATGTACTAATAGCTTTGTGACTTTACTAAATGCCCAATGATATGTATACTTTAAAATGGCTGGACTTGGGGCTGCAGAGCTGGCTCAGAGGTTAAGAGCACTGGTTGCTCTTGCAAAGGACCCAGGTTCAATTCCTAGCACCCACATGGTGGCTAACAACCATCTATAACTCCAGTGATAGAGGATCTGACACATTCTTCTGGCCTTTGCAGGAACTGCATGACATGGGTGCATAGGTGCCCTTACATACATGCAGACAAAACAACTCATACACATAAAAATAAATAAAACTTGCCGGGCTTTAATCCTAGCACTTGGGAGGCAGAGGCAGGTGAATCTTTGTGAGTTCAAGGCCAGCCTGATCTACAGAGTGAGTTCCTCGACATCTGGGGCTACAGGGAGACCAGGTCTCGAAAAGATAAAAAAAAATAATAAAAAATAAAAAAATAAATAAATAAATAAATAAATAAATCCAAAATATTTTAAAACAAAAAATAAAATGGTTTAACTACAATGTGAGTTTTGCTACAAAAATAAATAGAAAAATGATAAATAGCTATTCTTTTTTCCTCTATTCAGTCTTCAAAGGGATATCTCAGTTCAGATGAGACATAGTAAGTGCTTCATAGCTGCACATAGCTACTACCTGCTATCTTAGACAGCACAGGCCTGGAGTTCCAGTTTGTCCTCTCTCAGCCCCTTGGAGCCCTGGAAGGTAACTTGTTTTAACTTTGTAGGCAATGAAGAACACAACATTTGGCCTTGGCTAGGAATTTCTTATTGCTGAGTCCTCTGCTATGTAATTTCTGTTTTGTCCCAAGAGATGGTATGAGGTCCATTTCTTGGGCCTTCCAGCATGTCTCTCCTCACCCCTGTCTATACCACATCACACCTTGGCCAGGCTTCATGCTCTGGACCTTTTCATAGGCCCACTTGCCTTTTGAGAGTCCCTTTTTCCTTCATGGACCAGGTTTAAGGGACAATGATAGTAATAAGATCTACTGGTCAATAAACTGTGGCCATCTCCCAGAATATTAGGGTGCAACCACCAATTTTATAAACTTTTTGCTGGACCAGGGAAATGGCTCAGCAGGGAGTGGTTGCCCACCAAGCTTGACAACCTGAGTTTGATCCCTGATTGCACATGGTAGAAGGAGAAAACCAGCTTCCATAGCTTGTCCTATGGCTTCCACATGTGCACAGATCTGTGGCATGTACACATACTCACGCCCCATAAATAAAATGTAATAAAATTTCTGTTTTTTTTTTAAAGAATTTTGTTATAATGTGTCTCGCGTTATATTCCCATTAGACAGGACTGCTCACCAGACCATTGCTTTACTCCTCCAATGCAGAAATGGGACCGTCCAAGCCTGAAGAGCCACTCAGTATATAAGCTTTCTAAATGGTTGCTGGGGACACTTGCCCATGTCTTGTCTCCAAGCAGCACAACCAACAGAACCAATTAAGAAAATCACATTTCTTTTAGGTTGTGGAGCCATACCTTAGTCATTTTAAGCAACTTGATTTTCTCAGAGGGACTGGTTAGCCATAAATAGTGTCAGGGGAGGACAAGGCACACCACACCCTTCCTCAATACGCTACAATGTACCTTTGAGTACCAGAGAAGGTAAACGGAACTGCATTTTCAAAGGCACTTGAAATCATCCCAGAAAATCAAAGTGTTTATTCTGTGGCAGAGTGGAGATTACACATTTCCTATCAAGACAGAAAATAAGAACAAAGATACAAATAGCCGGTCCCCTCAGCCACCATTTTAGTCACAGCCTGCCTGTGCTTTTGGCTGTGTTACAAAATGAAATAAATCCCTTTATAATCCTTCACACTGGCTCTCAAATATATTTTCACAAGCACCAGAGCAGACCCTTTGGCATTTCTTCCCATAAATGTTCATTCCCCCCAACACCCATCACGTCCTTTTTCAAGAACATGGTGAGCTGAAATGATGGCTGTGCAGACCGGCAGAGGGGCCTGGAGGTCAGGGGGGGGGGCGAATATGGCAGTAGTCCAAATAGAAATCACCTCATACACTCAACCCCTTTCCTTAGCTCTCCATAATCCTCCCCATAGTTTACCCCTTGCTTGGCTTCTCCTTGCTCTGAACATCTTGAATCTCCCATTTTTCTGCCTAGCAACATTCTCTTACATTGTTTAACTGGGAGTTGTTGCTTAACACTTCACACCATTTGTAGAACACCTTAACCTCACCCCTGTCCCTAGCTCAAGATGACTTCATAGAACACTCAATAAAAATTTGTGGAATGACTGAATTGAAGGTGAATCTGATATTTGTCGACGCTGATAAAATAGAGGAAATCAATGTCAGTTTTCCCAGCTAGATGTGGAAACAGGACAGCTATATAAAATGATCTGTGGGAGAAATTGCTTCCAATACTTTACTTTCAGTCCTCTGAAGGAAGCTGTTATAACAATGGACAATAAATACAGGGTGAATGCTGGATCATTGAAGGAGCGATTGTAACAGGAGTCTGGAAGAGCCCAGAAAATCCTGCTGCTTCTTCACGAATATATACACAGGTGTGCCTTGTGCACTGAAATCCACTTAACTTGATTTTATGGACAGTGATTCATGCAAACTCAGTTCCAAACTGCTCGGCACGGTTCAGTTAAATAAATTACAGCAGGAGCAAGCCAGCCAGCAGTAAGGCAAAAGACAGAAAATAAACTTGAGGTTGAAGATTGAAATTTTAGAGTGCCTGATATGCAGGAATCATCTCTCTTCAGGGAGTTCAGAAAGGATCTTAGAGGTCCCTCAAGGTTAAGATCTTGATTCAATTGATGGAGAAACTGAATCCCAGAGAGGACTGAGTACCTTTCTGCAGTCACTCAGACCCACAGAATCAGGGCCACTGGATCCCCGGTTAGAGTATTTCTTAGTTGCTTTGTTCTGTTCCAGTTTCTGTTTAGTTTGGTTTGGGGTTTGTTTGTTTGTTTGTTTGTTTTTGTCTCATTGGGATCTGTAGTGTCTTTTCACTGCCACAGTACTGAGTGTACCCAAGAGACTGATAAATGACCGAAACTGCTAGACCGTGGATAGGCAGAGTCAGCCTGAAGGTTAGGGAGGAGAGGATAGATCTAAGAAGGCAGATTTAGCATAAATCCCTACATGTCTAGAGATGGAGGACTCTGCTCTAAGTTGCCCTCTCAGATCCTCAGTTTCCCAGCCCCCAGCTGGGGAGATGCAGACATACTGCAGTCTCCCCTCTTGTTACATAGCAGGCCTTCCAACAGTGCTCCCTCTTTCTTTCAGTGGTCCTCCCTGAGGACATGCAGGGCTTTTGAGAGCCCAGCAGGAATGGGTTTGCCTCACAAACCCCTCAGCCCACGCCTGTGTGGAGCACACAATGACTCTCTGAGCAAACCTTGAATGCTTATAATTATGTCTTATTTCTGCCCCTAAGCTAGCTTTGGGTATTTTTTTATTTTTTTCAATGAAAAGATTCTTACATAAAGGAAAATGATCTTAGCAACTGGGTAGATAAATTTAAGATATGACATTTTTTTAAATGACATCTCCATTAATTATATATTTAATCTGTTCTTGATTTAGTTATTTTTAAATTTTTTTTTTTTTTGTCTTTTTGAGACAGGGTCTCCCTTTAGTCCAAGCTGTCCTGGAGCTTGTTCTGTAGACCAGGCTGACCTTGAACTCACAGAGATCCACCTGCCTCTGCCTCTGCCTCCCGAGTGCTGAGATTAAAGGCGTGAGCCACGCCAGGCCTGATTTATTTTATTTATTTATTTTTTTAAAACCTTTTTTTAATTAATTTTATTTATTTCTGTATGTGTATGAATGTACTGTGTGCCTGCAAGTTTGTGCACCCGTGTCGTGCAATGCCGCGGAGGTCAGAAGAGGGTGTCGGATTCCCCTGGAACTGGAGTTCTCCTGGAATTGGAGTTTCAGACAGCTCTCGGCTGCCATGTGGGTGCTGGGGATCGAACCCAGGTCCTCTGCAAGAGCGTCGGCTCTCTTTTAACCGCTAGGCCATCTCTCCAGCCCCAGGCCTGATTTATTTTTTATGTGTATGTGTATGCCTACATGCAGTGCCTACAAAAGGGGGCATCGGATTCCCTGGAACTGGAGTTACAAACAGTTGTTAGATGCATGTGGATGCTGGCAACTGAACCTGGGTCTTCTGCAAGACCAGCCAGTGCTCTTAACCATGGAACCGTCTCTCCAGCCCAAGATATGACATTTTAAAACCATGCCTATACAATCATTGGCAATTGTCCCATCAAGAAATTATTCCTACCTCACATTCAGTAGTGGCACTTTTTTTGTGTGTGCGTGTGTGTATGAATGTGCTGTCTGCATGTAGGTTTGTGCACCCATGTCGTGCAATGCCGTGGAGGTCAGAAGAGGGTGTCAGATTCCCCTGGAACTGGAGTTCTCCTGGAATTGGAGTTACAGACGGTTCTCAGGCGCCATGTGGGTGCTGGGGATCGAACCTGGGTCCTCTGCAAGAGCAGTCGGCGCTCTTAACCACTAGGCCATCTCTCCAGCCCTAGTAGTGGCACTTTTTATCTTGGGAGTAATCAACAGCTGTCGGATTGGACTTAAAGGCCTGCTCAACAGGGGGAAATCATGTGTGATACTGTAAACATAGCCAGGTATACACACCTGGAGAGGTCGTAACCCTAGAGAACCCACCTCCATCACTTCCCTAGACCAATGTCATTTCTTACCGTACTCCAAATATGTATCTTGATATTTACAGACAAGTGTACCTCCCATCATTCATCAAAGGAGCTTCTTTTTGTAACTGATGGAGAATGTTACAAAGTTCCACAGCTGGTCAAACAAAGAGAGTAAGTGACTGTGGGGTGCCCAGCCCTAAGTGACACATTTACAATGCAACATCCACACGAACAGCTTGGGGAACATAGGAAAGTGGGAGTGAAAAGATTGTAAGAGCCAGAGGGACAGCACACCAGCTGCCAGTCAATGCATTCTAGACATGACAGGGAAACTGCACCCATGACATCTCCACACTACGGTAGTCTAACAAGATCGGCATAATGACAAAACCAGCTGAGATGAAATGTGGGCGGCCCTAAACACAGGTACACAGTAGCGCTACTAAATGGACTCAGTGCATGCATTATATATTATGTATAATACATAATGTGTATATGTATATGTAATAACCAAAGAAGAGGACAAGACATTAAATGAAAGGGAGTAGGGAGACATGAGAGGCGTTGGCCGAGGACTGAAAGGGATGGAAATAACGCAAAGACAATGTTCATGTGCTCATATATGAAATTCTCTAAAATATCCAAAAATAATTTTTTTGAGACAGGGTCTCCCTGTAGCCCCAGATGGCCTGGAACTCACCATGTAGACCAGGCTGATCTTGAACTTACAGAAATCCACCAGCCTCTGCCTCCTGAATATAAAAAATAAAAGTTAGCCAGGTGTGGTGGCGCACACCTTTAATCCTAGCACTTGGGAGGCAGAGGTAGGCGGATCTTTGTGAGTTCAAGGCCAGCCTGGTCTACAGGGTGAGTTCCAGGACAGCTGAGGCTACAAGGAGACACTGTCTTGAAAAGACCAAATAATAATAATAATAATAATAATAATAATAATAAAAGGGTTTTTTTGCTGGTGATAGTTTATTGAAATAATTATTAATATTATTAATGCATGGAAGATAGACAGAGGGTCAGCCACATGGAGGAGGCTAGTCCATTTACAAAAATGAAAATTTTTGGGGGGCTGGAGGGATGGCCTAGCGGTTAAGAGCTCCGACCGCTCTTGCAGAGGACCCGGGTTCGATCCCCAGCACCCACATGGCGGCTGAGAACCGTCTGCGACTCCGGTTCCAGGAGAACTCCAGTTCCAGGGGAATCCGAGACCCTCTTCTGACCTCCGCGGCATCGCACGAGACAATACATTCATACATATAAAAATAAAAATAAATAAATTAAAAAAAAATGAAAATTTTTTAAAAGAAAGAAGTGATGCCTATGTCATCCTCTCCAGGAATCTGGGCAGCACTGCGGCTGTCTCAACTAACAGGGTAAGGGCTATGTGAAGACACACACTGAGCTCCATAGAGAAGTCTCAAAAGGCGGCGTTTGCCTCATCCTGCTAAGACACCCATCAAAACAAGCCATGATACTGTGGACATTCTGTCCCACCTGAGCCTAATCCAGCCCATTGCCAGGAATGTGTACAGGAGCATCTAGATTACTTCAGGGATGACCCTGCCATTCAAATTGTCCTGGTTGAAGCCCCAGATACCTGAGAGCAATAACAAGCATCTGCCATGTCCTTTCCAAATCCCTAAGCTGTAGGTCATATGAACAGACCAAAGAAAAAAGTAGCTATTCTATGTTGTTGATTTGTTGACAGCTACTTACATGACAACATATATAACTGAAAAGTTGTGCATAAAAAAATAAGAAGATTAAATGTTTAGAGCACTGTCTAGCTGTTGTGTACAGCCAGGGAGGCTGGAGTGCTAAGAACAATCTGTAAATCTCAGAGACCCAGAGCCTAAGTTTATTGACAAAGCTGGCATGTTGTGGAAATTTTGTGCCTTCTTTGGCAGATATCCAAGACAGCACTGGGAGAAGACCATTTTCGTTGTTGTGATTGTCATTTGGTCTTTTTGAGACAGGTTCTCCCTGTAGCCCCAACTGTCCTGGAACTTGTATGTAGATCAGGCTGGCCTTGAACTCATAGAGATCTGCCTGCCTCTGCCTCCCGAATGCTGGTATTAAAGGTGTGCACCACTACACCCAGCCAAGGAGACCTTTTCGTAAGACAAGGAGACTGACATAGGGAACAATCAACCTACCCCTGTTAGTCATAGGATCACCTATGAGCTTCAAATGGCCCAGGTTTCCACCCATAGGACTCCTTGGGTTGCCAGGGACAGAAATCCAATTTAAACTGTATGACCAGTACCTGGAAAATGTGACACATAGCTTGTGCTAAAATGAAACTTTATTATGTCTTTTTATTTAGTAAGAGATGATGGACTCAATAAACAAATAAAGGAAAAAAAAGAGAGAGAGAGATGATGGCATCACAGTGCTCCTGAATTGTCCAGTTATACAGGCTGCTATTTGGATGAAACTGTGTCCCCATGTTCTTCAGGACACTGTTTTATGAAGCATGTAAGATCTGTGTCCTAAATGGCACCCTAATATTTGACTGCTGACTTGTACCCTACCCATTAGACACAGCCATTGCAGTAAACATTATCAATATTACCCCACCCATTGGATATAACCACCACAGTACACATTATCTAGCACCACAATCATTGCTGCAAACCACCACGAAACTTAAGTGACATCTAACAATTAATACTCTGCTCATCAGTCTTGAGTCCACTGGAAGGTTTCAGTGGGCTTAGGAATGCTCATTTAGGCATCTATAGTCAAGAAAACGTTGAGAATAGTAGTCTTGGCTGCTCTTGGCTAGCCTGGGTATTCTCACACATCTAGGGATATTTTGTGTCCTGCCTGGCTCTGTTCCTCTTGTCTCATTTCCATTAGAGGGTCAAGAGAGATCAAAAGCAGACTCGAAAATCTTTCTATTGGCTCAGGCAAGTCACAAAGTCAGGTCACGCATAAGGAATGGGAAATAATCATTGGCTCTCAATGGGAGGAGCCACAAAGGAAGCCATGTTTAAAAGGATGCAGGAAGGCCGGGAGTGTTGGTGCACGCCTTTAATTCCGGCACTCGAGAGGCAGAGGGAGGCGGATCTCTGTGAGTTCAAGGCTAGCCTGGTCTACATAGCAAGTTCCAAGACAGCTCAGGCTACAGGGAGACACTGTCTCGAAAAGACCAAAAAAAAAAAAAAGATACAGGAAGAAGTGACAAAGCTGCTTCTGAAACCATTCCGCTATGTAGCATTGCTCTCAAACAGCAAAATATATTGATATATGAGATTTGACAGCATGCCGAGTTTTGAGTACCCCAGAATCACAAAGTGCACAGGTCGGGAACCACTCATACAATGGTCAAGAATTGGGACTGTAGGGTCAGACGGCTGGGTTCTGTCTCCTTCTCTACCACTTCCTATATGGCCTTTTGCAGGATTCTCACCTTTCCAAGCCTCGGCTCCTTCACTTAAAAAAAATGGGGCAATTATAGCATCCATTTCATGAGGTCATTGTGATAGTCAGTGTTAATTGTTAACTTGACAGAATCTAGAGTTGCCTGGGAAGGGAATCTCCGTGAGGTTATCTAGATTGGGTTGGTCTGTGAGCATGCTTGTGGGGAACTGTCTCGATTATGTTAACTGATGGCAGAAGACTCATCTTATGTAGACAGGAGCATTCCCCCTGGACAGAAGATCCTGGACTACGTAAGATACAGATGAGCACTCCTGTAAAACCATTCATTGCTCTCTATTTTTATTTATTTATTTATTTATTTATTTATTTATTTATTTTATTTTATTTTTTTTTTGGTATTTTTGAGACAAGGTCTCCCTTTAGTCCCAGCTGGCCTGGAGCTCACTATGCAGAGCAGGCTGGCCTTGAATGCACAGAGATCCACCTGCCTCTACCTCCCAAGTCCTGGGATCCAAGGTGTGCGCCACCACACCCAGTCTGCTGGACTTCCCTGCCATGCTGGACTGTAACCTGGAATTGTGAACTAAATAAAGTCTCCCTTAAGTTACTTTTGTTGGGGTATTTTAGCACAGCAACAGGAAATAAACCAAGACATTTATGAAGATTAAATAGTGATGTCTGATATGAAATGTCCAGTATTTGGATTGCTGTGTAATGTGCTTGATAAATAATAACTATTATTAGTGGTTTAATACAAAGCCAAAACAGGATGTGGGCAGCCTAGAGCCACCCTGAGACAATTGTTATTGAAATTCATTTAGTTCACCCTCAGTTTTGATAAAGGTCAAGGACAGACCTATGGAAGGGAAAAGATACATGAAAAATCAGTCTTCCAATTAAGAAATTAATTATATGTCCTTATGTGTTCTCCAGTTTGCCCCCAAGGTACTATAATTTTTAAGTAGTCTGGCCTTTTCAGATGTACCCAGACATTTAATCACAAGGGTTTTCAGTATATTATTGCTAATTGCAGTGAAAAAAAATAGAAACTGTATGAATTTGGATTAATATTCTACCTTTGTAAGATGAAATGTAATATAACCATTTAAAATGATGTAAGCCGGGCATGGTGGCACATGTCTTTAATGCTAGCACTCAGGAGGCAGAGGCAGGCAGATTTTTGTGAGTTCAAGGCAGCCTGGTCAACAGAGTGAATTCCAGGACAGCTGGGGCTACAGGGAGACCCTGTCTCAAAAAGACCAAAAAATAAAATAAAATAAAATAAAACGATGTTGTAAAGCCAAGTATGATGGTGCACACCTTTAATCCCAACACTTGGGAAGGCAGAGGCAGGTGGATCACTGTGGGGCCAGCCTGGTCTACATGGCAAGCTCCAGGCCAGCTGAGTTCAGCTACTTAGAATTATTTTTCTTTCTTTCTTTTCTTTTTTTTTTTTTTTTTCTTTTGAGACAGGGTCTCCCTTTAGTCCCAGCTGGCCTGGAGCTTGCTCTGTACACCAGGCTGGCCTTGAACTCACAGAGATCCACATGCCTCTGCCTCCCAAGTGCTGGGATTAAAGGCATGTGCCACCATGCCCAGCAGAATTATTTTTCAACTCTTACTCTAGATGCAATCATGAATACAATATGTTCCTGTTTATTAATAGTTAAGGGCAACAAGCAAATAAAAACACCTGCTAAAATTAAAGCACTGGACAGTACCAAGGATTGGTGAGGAACAGGAGCAGGAAGAGGCCTTGTACATACGCCACTTTGCAAATGGTTTGGTCTGCGCTATAAAATTTGAATATGGACACCAGCTGTATATATGACCCAGATACCCACTCCTCATAGATGCTCAGCCAGAATGTGTGCATATTGTTTTAAGAGACATGCACGGGGCTGGAGAGATGGCTCAGTGGTTAAGAGCGCCGACTGCTCTTGCAGAGGACCCGAGTTCAATTCCCAGCACCCACATGGTGGCTGCGAACCTTCTTTAACTCCAGTTCTAGGGGAATACGATACCATCTTCTGACCTCTGTGGCACTGCACAACTTGGGTGTACCAACCTACATGCAGACAGTACATACATACACATAAGAAAATAATAAATAAAATAAATTTTAAAAAGAGACATGCACAATAGTGTCCATTCAGAAAAATTACAAACTGGAAATAGCCCACATGTCTTATATAGTTATACTGATAACCTGTATATATCGATACATGAAATATTCTGTAAGTAATGGCAGCAAATTGGGTACATAGGAATAAAGCAAAGTAAAACAACAGACACCAACATTAAAATATACCCACCTAGGGGATGGAAAGATGGTTCAGTGGTTAAGAGTGCTGACTGCTCTTGCAGAGGACCTGGGTTCAATTCCCAGCACCCACATGGTCGCTAAGAACTGTCTTTAAGCTGGGCATGGTGGCTTTAATCCTAGCACTCAGGAGGCAGAGGCAGGTGGATCTCTGTGAGTTCAAGGCCAGTTTGGTCTACAGAGTGAGTTCCAGGCGAGTTGAGGCTATAGGGAGACCCTGTCTCAAAATAAAATTGCTTTTATTTTATTTTATGTGTATGAGTGTTTTGTCTGCATGTATGTAAGTGTATCCATGCATGAAATGCCTACAAGGTCCAGAAGAGCGAGTCAGATCCCTGGAACTGGAGAGCTGGGAACTGAACCTAGGTCCTCAGAAGAGCAGTAAGTAATTTTAACCACTGAGCCATCTCTCTAGCCCTTAATTATGGTTTTTTGTTTGTTTGTTTGTTTGTTTGTTTTTTGAGGCAGGGTCTCCCTGTAGCTCCAGCTGTCCTGGAACTCGCTATGTAGACCAGGCTGGCCTTGAACTCACAAAGATCACCTGCCTCTGCCTCCCAAGTGCTAGGATTAAAGGTGTGCACCACCACACCCGGCTAATTGTGTATTTTTGAGGCATGTCAGAGACACATGGTATTTGTCTTACTGAGCGCTACACTTCATCATCTGCCTACTTGCTATTCATCTATGATATACCCTGTGATAATTTTAATATAGGTAATTGAAAATGAATCCTATAATAAAACATGGCTTGACTTCATGTGCTGTGAGTTGATGCTTAACAAAATGGGGTTAGCTGTCTTTTATGATTCTGTAAGGGAAAGATGTGTCTCTGAGAGTTATCTAAATCCCCAGGAGTTTCAGGGTGCTGCATAAACAGGAGGTACAAGGTAGCTCCTGATGAAACAGCCCAACCTGGTAGCAAATTGCCCAGCAGAAACCCTAGTTGAATTTCTGCAAGGAGTCCAACAAGACTGGAGACTCCTGAGACACCCTCGGGAGCCAGTCCCTTTGCCTGAGATGGAAATAGGCATTTTGAACAGAACAAAGTCCCTCCCAACTCCCTTCCCCCCCCCCCCCCCCCCCCCACTGAAGAAGCTGTTTCCAGAGGCCTAATGGAACAACTAACTGTAAGCTAGGGAGAGGAAATTACACAATGGATGTTGAAATGTGGGCTTGTTGAAAAGTTGTCACTCCAGTAATGAATGCCCTATTTCCTGTTTCTTTTCTTTTCTTTTTTTTCCCCAAAAGTTAAATGCTGGGCATAATTAGCTAGTAAAAAAGCAAGCTTGGCAGCAGAACAAAAATAGCACATTTTGGGAGCCCAGGCCAATTAAAATTGTTTATGCAGCCATTTAGCAATATTTTTCTCCAAACTATTATAACCAGGAAACATGTAGCCTGAGAATGTAAGGCAAGTCCCTCTGAAGAAATATGGTCTCCACACTGATCCTTTAAACAGTCTGCTGTTCTCAAGGGATTTTAGACTAAGAATGAGGGCTTCCATCCTCCAGAGCTCTCTGGGCCTCCCCAGGATCCACAGCATCCCTCACTCTGCAGAAGCGCTGTTGATGAGGTCCTGCAACCTACAAATGTTCAGATTAGCTGAGCTCCCCAACACCATAGAGAGGCCAGCGATTATGGATTTAGCTGCCTAATGCGGTCATTTCAATCATCTCGCTGATGCTGCGATCGGACTGAGTGCATGAAACATTTTCATTAATAACTGGGCAGTTAAGAACTTGTGTTCGGATTAGTTGCCAGAAGTCTGCAAAATTGCCCTTGGCCAACTTGGTTCTAACTCTCTAGGTCCTCTGTCACTGCTCTCCCTACCAATAGATCCCTGAAAATCTCTGGCTGGGTGTGGTAGCACGTGCCTTTAATCCCAGCATTCAGGAGACAGAGACAGGCAGATCTCTATGAGGCCAGCCCGGTCTACACAGTGAGACCTTGTATCAAAAAAAAGAAAGGAAAATATTCCATCTTCAGAGCTCAGAGATTTCTTTTCCTCTCTGGCTTGGCTGTCAAAGCCTGGCCTTCACTTACAGTAAGGTACAGAATTGAGTGCCATCAATCCCAGCTTTGCTTATGGAATATCAGATGTTATCCAATGGAGTCAAGGGATGAAATGAGAAGTTTGGACACAGATCTCTAAAAATTTACTCAGAGGAAGTAGCTTGTTTTACTTACGTTAGCCTACTTGGCTGAACTTCTTTTTGGGGGAGGGAGAGAGAGAGAGAGGAGAGAGACTGATATCTTCACATGGCTATAGACCTTGACCCAGAAGCTCTGGCACATTTTGTCAAGTTTGATTACACCCTCTTCCAGGGTCCCGGCTGCAGCTCACTTGGAAGGCTGACTGGAGGTGCTGTCACTGATTGGACAGAATTATTCAAGCAGTGGGGAGGTGGCCCTTGCCTTCTTGCTCACCCTCTGCTTGTTTTCTCATTCGTTCATTCATTCCTATGCAGAAATTAATATAAGAATCTTCTTGGAGCCAGGCGTGGTGGTGCACGCCTTTAATCCTAGCACTTGGGAGGCAGAAGCAGGTGGATCTTTGTGAGTTCAAGGCCAGCCTGGTCTACAGAGTGAGTTCCAGGACAGCTGGGGCTACATGGAGACCCTGTCTCAAAAAGACCAAAAAAAGAATCTTCTTAGGGCTGGAGAGACAGCTCAGTGATTAAGAGCACTGACCTTGCAGAGGACCCAGGAAGAACCATCTTTGACTCCAGTTCCAGGGGAATCCAACACCCTCTTCTGACCTCCATGGCATTGCATGACAGGGGTGCACCAACCTACATGCAGACAGTACATTCATACACATAAAAAAATAATAAATTAAAATTTTTTAAAAAATGAAAAGTAATAACCTCCAAAAATATATAAAAAAAAAGAATCTTCTTGGCTTGATCCCAGTGTCCCTGCCGCCTGGGCTCTGAAGGCCACACTCTCCTTCATACTTCTGTGCTCGGCATAGGCTCTGTCCCCAGCCTGTGCTCCTTTGTCTCCATAGGCCAGATTCCTTTCATCATGTAAGGACAACCCGAACCTCACTTTTTCCCCATGAGGATATCTCTAGCCACAGTAGTCTTCTATTCATCTGCATTCTAAAAACACATGGTCTGGGGCTGGAGAGATGGCTCAGCAATTAAGAGCACCAACTGCTCTTGCAGAAGACCCGTGTTTGATTCCCAGCACCCACATGGCAGCTAAGAACCATCTTTAACTCCAATTCCAGGGGAATCCGATGCCCTCTTCTGACCTCCACGGCACTGCATGACATGGGTGCGCCAACCTACATGCAGACAGTACACTCATACACATAAAAAAATTAAAAATATTATTTTAAAAAAAAGCATTAAAAAAAATGGCCTTTCTGGGCATGATGGTACACACCTTTAATCCCAGCACACGGTAGGCAGAGGCAGGCGGATCCCTGTGAGTTCAAGGCCAGCCTGGTCTACATATACATAGTGAGTTCTAGGACAGCTGGGGCTACAGGGAGACCCTGTCTCAAAAACACCAAAAACAACAACAACAACAAAAAACAAAAACAACATGGCCTCTACCTCAAGGACCACTTTTGACATGCCCTGTGGGAGGGGGTAGGGTAGCACAGGGCCAGCCTCCCCACTTGGGCCTATGGGCAACTGAGTCAGAAGGGGACCTCCCAGTCATCAACCTACCCCTGAGTCCCCACAGGAATTTCCGGTCTCCCTCTCCCCCATTTCATCATCTCCAGGCCCCACCTTGGGTCATGAATTTCCCTGCCAGTTCTCTCTCTCCCTTTTCACTTCAATGGCATTACAAGTCTTCAGATAAGAAACCCGTATGAGATCAGTTTCAGCTCCATAGTCCTAAAGCCACACCAAGAGACTTTATTCTGGTTCTACAGGGAGATGTGGGGTATCAGCTGTAAATTAGCCAACCAAAGTGCTCACTCATTAAAAAAAAATATTTTCTGAGCCAATCCACATACCAGGCTGTGGTAAATAGGGGAGCCAGTGGTAAATAGACTCCAGCCCTGTCCTTCTTCTTCTCCAAGGAGTAGGCAGTCTAGAAGGACATCTAGGCAATTAAACAAGCAGGTACCATGCAAATTCTGTCTGGTGAAATTTAGGGGATTAAGGCTTCCTAGATGAACACCACTCTGTCTCTCAATATCTGTTCAGAAGCAAGACCCACAATGCTTTTCTACAGAACCTCTGGAGAATAAAAGTTCTTTTATGTGTCTCCCAAGAGTTTACAAATCCTGTTACCTGGTAAAATTAACAGTAGTCATTTTTTTAAATTTGTATTTATTTCTGTATGTGTATGAATGTACTGTCTGCACATAGGTTTGTGCACCTGTGTCGTGCAATGCCACGGAGGTCAGAAGAGGGTGTCGGATTCCCCCGGAACTGGAGTTCTCCTGGAACTGGAGTTACAGACGGTTCTTAGCCGCCATGTGGGTGCTGGGGATCAAACCCGGGTCCTCTGTAAGAGCGGTCGGCGCTCTTAACCGCTAGGCTATCTCTCCAGCCCAGCAGTAGTCAGTTAAAACAAAACAACAACAAAAAGAAGTTCTGATAGCAACACTTGGCAGGATTTTTCAAACGTTTCAAGGCAACACTGGGGTCGGGCCTCGCGCCTCCAGCCTTCCTGCTTTAATTGCCTAATGTTTTGAACTGCATTTCAGCAATGATTCAAAGTCTAACGTTGCTAGCTGTTGCTTATTGAACAACTAGCTATGTCAAGTTCCAGGTGCTTTCCACGGGTTCTCTATCTCATTCCTCAGAGGGTCTTACTAGAAAAGCCTGAAAGGCAGACAGGGTCTGATTCACCACACACTGGGCCATTAATACCTCTTTCCCTAGATGTTTATCTACCCAATGTTTTTTTCATAATGTTTTGTTCCTAACCCAGGCTATTCCTTCTTCTTCTGGGATGGTTATTATCTGTTTTAGATACAATCTATCTAAATGTTCTACCTTCCTTTAGCCAAACTAGGGGGCGCGGCGTCAAGTAGTCTAGACTAAAGCCAACAGATGTCCTCTCCGTTGAACTCTGCTTCTAGTACTGACCTGGCCTCACTGATGACTTCCAAACAGACTTTGCATTCCAACTGCCTTTGCTTATATCGACATCTTCATGGTTGATTTCTGTTGCTTGCAACCAACAAGCCAAATGGTCATCATCCACAACCTGCTGCTGACAAACACAAGTCTCCCTTTCTTTTTTCGTTCGGAAGGGAGAAAGTTGATGCTATCTGGAGGGTACAGATTCCCCTCAGCACTTTGTGGAAGAAGGAAAGACTGGGGTACCAGGGCCAGGGACTGGGGTACCAGGGCCAGGGACCGTGGAACATTGGAGAAAGGAACTGCATGACAAATAACAAGCATGCCAAATGAACACTTCCAGGGAACGACGGTTGCCTGAACGCTATTGATTCAGGTCCACTAATGGCTCAAGTTTGGGGGCCTGGGGGTGACAACTATGCCTTGATCAGCACAGTACACTTACTGCGACAGGCCTATTTTTTGGTGTCAGTAGGGAAATGGGAGACTATTAGGGAGCACCTTATCAGGGAACGAAGCTCAGTGTCACTGATGAGACGCTTGGCAATTAGCATGATGGAAGCCAAGAGGCAGTGCAGCTCCTGGCCAGGTGCAAAAGAAATTAGCAGGAGGTCTATTAAGCTGACAGATCAGAGTAGGCCTCCACAGGGTGAGAGCCCCAGCCAAGGCTGGTGCTGTTTTCTCTGACTGGGAAGGACTCCTCACTCTTCCTGTTACCTTTGATCTGCCATATGCACACACATTTGCTACTGTCTGTCTATTCACACTGCTGCCTCTGCCCCAGTTGAAAAGTAGTAGCAACCCCTCTCGTTTGAATGGTGCTCCTCACTATTTCAGCTAGGGCCTCAAGCTTTGGGGCCTGGACAGTCTGAGGTAGATGTAAATGAGACAGGTGCCGTCTTTACCTTCAAGCTAGAGAATACTGAGTGAATGTGCAAAGGGGCTTATTACATTTTTTATTGTGTGTGTGTGCCTGGATGTATGTAAGTTGTACCCATGTAATCCCCACAGGGTCAGAAGAGGATGTCAGATACCCTTGAACTGGAGTTAAGGACAGTTGTTAGCCGCCATGTGGATTCTAGGAACTGAACCTGAGTCCTCTGCAAGACCAGCCAGTGCTCTTAGTGGCAGCCTAATGGAGCTTATTTTGAAGAAACTCCCATACAAGTCTCATCACCTCTCTCCTCTCCCATCCCAAACACAAATGACTGTAAAAGAACCAAATGTGGTCTGTGAGCTAGGAACCCCATTTCCTTGCCTTCCAGGAGTTCACCGGGTAACCCCAGAAGCATCCTTTGCTTCCCTGAGCTTTGGTTTTTCTGAAATGAGGCACAGGTTACATGTTTTCCCTGTTAGCTCAGGTCCTTTAAGAAGCATAGGCCAAGAGGGCCTGGAGCATACAAGGATGTAACAACAGAAATGGCTGAGAGAAACATACGGGGGAAGGTGAGGAGAGTTGAGAAAACCTCAGACCACTGTCAGGTCTGACTCCGAGACAAGCAGAGAGGAGGGGTGGGCAGAAGGAAGTTAAGGAAGGTTTAGGAAGGTCATCGGGGAGACCTTGGGCCAAAGCCAGCCATCAAAGGCATCTCCCAGGAGGAGACCAGCCTCAGGTTCTCGTGCTGTGTCCATATGCAGGGTCCACAGGGGTCCTGCCTGGGAGCATGGAGAGCAGGGGTCAGGAACCTCCTGTGGTAGGAGGCTGCAGTAAGAATCCTGTTGGCCATGAAGATCTCTCCATAACCCAGGAGCTCAGATACTGAACGTGTCAGCAGACCCCAGACTCATGTCAGTCCCAGAGGGTCTGGCTGCACACGCACACACACACACACACACACACACACACACACACACACACACACACACACGCTGGCCTCCTGCCTGGCCCGCTGTGGCAGCTGCTCTTGAGCACTCCCTGAAGGCAGCGTTGGCAGGATGTTTCTGTTCATGTGACACTTAAGGATCAAATGCTTCCTGTCTCTCCTATTTTTGGCCTGGCTTTAGTCTTCAGAGGAGGGGAAGTCAGGGGCTTTAATTCCCTGCTGTCGTCTTTGTTTGAAGTGAAGCCAAACAACATCTTCCTGGCCTTCCTGGAGCCCCCAAGCCCAGCAACAGATGAGCCAGCAAGACCTCCAGCTGAGCCAGCAAGACCTCTGTCTACGTGTCTGTGCTCAGGAAGCAGTACACCTTCGATTTATATGTGGATGTAGTCTCAGAAAAACGTAGACTCCAGTTTTCTACTCTACCGCTTCCTACTGGATACTGAGCACATGAAATGACCTTAACTTTCTTATCTATAAAATGAGGACAAGGGCTAGAGAGATGGCTCAGCGGTTAAGAGTACCATCTGGCCTTGCAAAGGACCCGGATTCGGTTCCCATACCTATGGGGCAACTAACAGCCATCTGTAACTCCAGTTCCATGGGAATTCGACGCCTTTTTCTAACCTCTCTGGGCATTGCATGACCCGGGTGTACTTACATACAAGTAGGCAATACACTCATACACATAAAATAAAAATAATAACAACAGCTATGGTAGTGCACACCTTTAATCCCACCTCTGGGGAGGCAGAGGCAAGGAGAAAGATGTTGCCATGGTCTACACAGTGAGTTCCTGGCAGGCCAGGGCTAGGAATACCCTGTCAAAAATAAAACAAAATGAAATAAAATAAAATAAAATAATAAAATATTTTAAAAAATAAATGAGGAAGCCAGATGTGGTGGTACATGCCTTTAATCCCAGCACTTGGGAGGCAAAGGCAGGCAGATCTTTGTGAGTTCAAAGCCAGCCTGGTCTACATAGTGAGTTCCAGGACAGCTGGAGCTACAGAGAGACCCTGTCTCGAAAAGACCAAAAAAAAAAAAAAGAGGAGAAAAAATGCTTACCTAAGAGTTTTTGTAAGATAAGGCATATAAAGTCTTTAGCATGGTGTGACACATGCCACACGCTCAATAAATGACCCCTATTAGAGATACCACTTCCTCAAGGGCCACTTAGGACTGCCATTTCATGTCCTGAAAGAGAAGTTTACAGACACAAGGACACAGAGAAAGCCAGTCTGAGAGCAGCCACTTGGGCTTGGAGGCTGACAGGAGAAGTCTGTCACACTCCGATCTGTCACCTTCATTTCTGATTTCTGCAGAGCTTCCATCTCAGGTCTGCATCTCCTGAGCTCACTGTAAGTGTCCCAGACCCAACATGCCATGATGTGAGGAGACTACAGTCCAGCCACTGAAGGGATTGAAGGAAGAGTGCTGGTTGACAGGATGGCAGACCAGCAGGGAGGCTGCAAAGGCACCAGGCTCGGGAGATAAGGACTTCATAGCCCATATTAAGGAACTGGACTTGAACCTGGGGGCAATAGGATGCCCTTGATGGATTTCAAGTGGGACAGTGATGTGATCACACTTTTTCTGATGCTTTGGAGTAGCTTACCAGGGTCAGCCTCCTACCAACCCTTTCACTGCAATGGAAAAAGTGAAGAGAAAGGTCTGGAACTGTCCCCTTAAAACCACAGCCTGCACAAACTTTCCCTGACCTGTTGGGTCTGAACAAAGGACCCAGGGCCAGCTGGAGAGGAGTCCTGTTGACGACTCACAGTTCCCTTCCGGAGGGGACAGGCGCTGGTGTGTTTTCTCTTGATAACGCTGGCTCCTTTCGAGCAATAGGACTTCCTGTCTGATGGGAGAGCAATTACGGCACCTCCAAGGAGAAAATGCTTTAAACAAATCCAGTTTTAGCCTCTAACAGCAGAGGTGTCTGCTCACCCACCAACCATTAGCACCAAGGTAAAGAAGAGAGACCTGAAGATGTCTGTAACCAAAAGTGTGTCTCTAAATCTGTTTGATGAAAGATGCCAGGGGTCAAAGGGAATCTTTTCCTGGGGAATCTTGGACCTCTACCCCAACCTTCATACTGTCTCCAGAGCTGCCAGATCTCAGGGTCTCCACTCCTAGAATCTGGTACCAGGGCCTGTGAAGAACAACCCCAAGGCTTGATCTACTGAAGTAAAGCTGAGCTGCCTCAGGTCAAGCTCAGTGCTCCCAGGTTGGCCTGCTGGAAGGGGTCATCAGGAACCAGTATGGAGTCCACTGTCATCTAACAGCAGAGTAGACTCTGCCTTTCTGTCCCACCCTGGAGAGTTAGAAAATTCCATCTCGGGGCTGGAGAGATGGCCTAGTGGTTAAGAGCGCCGACTGCTCTTGCGGAGGACCCAGGTTCCATCCCCAGCACCCACATGGCGGCTAAGAACGGAATGTAACTCCAATTCCAGGAGAGCTCCAGTTCCAGGGGAATCTGACACCCACTTCTGACCTCCATGGCATTGCATGACACGGGTGCACAAACCTACATGCAGACAGTACATTCATACACACGCCTTTAATCCTAGCACTTGGGAGGCAGAGGCAGGCGGATCTTTGTGAGTTCAAGGCCAGCCTGGTCTACAGAGCGAGTTCCAGGACAGCTGGGGCTACAGGGAGACCCTGTCTCAAAAAGACCAAGATAAATAAAAAATAAAAATTTAAAAAATTAAAAATAAAATAAATAAAATTTTTATTTTTTTTAAACATTTTTTTATTGATGCTTTGTGCATTTCATACATCATGTTCCAATTCAGTTCAGGCATATTTCCCTTTCCCTTCCCCCCCACCCCCACCCCATCCCAGATCATGCATTCCGCCATAACTGTCCTGCATCTTTCAGTTTTGTTTTTTTTTTCATTTTTTAGCTATAAGTGATAATCCATGAGTATAAGCATCCTTCATGCAAAACCAATTTGCAGGCTGTTGTGCCCAAACCCCCACAGCCCCACCTTCCAGCGGGGGGTGAGGGGTTGTATGTTCAATCAAGTTGATCAAATGAGTGTCCAGACTACATTGCTGTAGTTTCACCATTCACCCCAATCGCAGCCCTTACATTCTACCACGCCCCCTCTTCCGCAGATTGTTCCCTAGGCTTAGAAAAGGGGCACAGGTGGATGAGAGGTAAAACAGTCCACTCTCTCTGGAGCTGTTGACTTGGACTCTGGTCAATTCTGGCTGTTTCCTTTCATGGGCTGACAGTTTGTCCAGGAATAACCTTTCGATCCTACTAATGAAGAACAAGCAATTAGATATATAGGTATTTAAGCAGCACTAATAGTTATGGTAGATTACTTTAGCATAGACACATGTTTGGATATGTTAATCCATGAATTACAATTTTCCCCCCTGTTAAATATGACAGGGTCTTACTGTGGCTTATAACATCTCCTAACCTGTAGAGGATGTAAGCTGTAGCATCAGCCATGGGTTATTCCTCCAATGGAGAGAGCCAATAGCCAATTAGATTTGGTATATACAGGGCATGGCTGCCTCTGCTGCACAGTATTTTCAGGGGCAGGTGAGGTTTGTATGCTTGGGCTGACGCGGTGTCTTGCTTGAATCAGGGAGACCGTATTTGCTTTATTGGTTAGTGGCCTTTGGTAACAAACACTCTCTGGCATTCCAGAGAGTCCAACTGTACACTTGTAAGTGTTGTCTCAATACATCGTTCCCATCGTTTAATGCAGGTCTTCAACAAGCAGGAGCTTATTGCCTCTCTTCTTGCAAATATCCCAGTTTACAGGCAAGGAGCCTTTACCTTTGTGGGGCCTTGGATCCCCTGCCAACATCCACCTGGTAGAAATCATTGTTGATGTCTGAGCTCCTGTATTGATATATTCTGCTTAAGTGCATATCTTAAAGGACTTTAGTATTATATTGGTTCTGAACAGAGAATTATCCTTTCACAGTTCTTATGTCCATAGTCAATGAAAGAATGCAGTTTTACCGGTTTTAAGAGTTACCTCTATAATAGTTGTCTCCAGTTTAACTGGGGAGAACCTCATCAATTGTCATATTTTCTCTTTGTTCAGGAGGCAAGAAAGCTCTCATATCAAAACCTTTACAGCACCTAGAAGTAAGTTTCATTAGGATTCATTTTAAATAGTTGTTACATGTGGGATCCACAGAAGGGTTCGATGTTTAGGGGCAATCTGAGGCTTTTCTTCCTTTCAATGTTCAGACGGTCAACCTTTCAGTTGGCACTTTCTGGTACATCCTAACTCAATGCAAAACTGTATTTTTCTTTCTCAGCCGTTAAAATGGTGACATTTGTCCTGTTGGAACATAAAATTCTTTTCCCGTAGTTAGTTTTAAGAATTGGAAGCACCAAGTTTTTGAACGAAAAGGTTTCATGTCTACTGTATCCCCCCCCCCTTTTTTTTTTAACCCATGAGTCTCCAGAAGGAAGTTGTATTATACATATCTATAGGGTGGAAATCAAGGCTCAGATTTCATCAAATTCAACCCATGTTGTTTTTGGGTGACAGCCTGGACACCCTGCGGTTGTTGTCTATATATGATTAACTGGAAGAACTTAATTTTTATGTTAATCATCTTAAAGGAGATGCTACAAGGTGATACTGCATAACAGAGAAATTATAGAGAAAATTTGTATGTGCCATTCACAAAGTTATTTGCTCTACAGATTTTATGTAACACAAATGTGGAAAACAACGATTTATATCTCCATTTAACTCAGAGTATTACCGTTTTTATCAGAGTCTGTAAACCAATGTTGTTTAATATACACATATTTACTTTTACTAAGTCCTAAAACACCATGTATCCTGTAGACAGTGTCTAGGCAAAACTGGGTGCTTGTTGAACTCACATCAATTAAATATGCATTAATCGAATATACCCCCGTGTCCCTCTCCCACCCCTCCCCCCTAAATAAATAAAATTTTTAAAAAATCCTTGTAAAAAAGAAAATTCCATCTCCAAATGAGTACTCCTACCAGAAACCATGAGCTGTCCTGTGACCTTCCTTTTATCTGCTGGGATAGCCCTCAGTCCTATTTTAAAACTGAGAAAAGAGTAAGGAGATAGTGACATTAGCTAACACATGTCTTATTGCAATGTTAGGCACTGTTCTGAGCTCCACGCATGTGCTAAGTAAATCTTGGGATTTTCCCAACGACATGGCTCCCATTATTATTTCCACTTTTCTTTCTTTTTCAAAAAACTTTATTTTCCTCTCTCTCTCTCTTGCATGCCCATGAGTTTGTACATGCGCTCACCTGGGTAAGGGCCTGCAGAGGCCAGATTGTCTTCTTCTATCAATCTCTATCTCAGTGCCTTGGGACAGGGTTTCTCAATGAACGGGAAGCCTACTACTTCAGTCAGCCTGGGTGGCCAGTGAGCCCTTGAAATCTGCCTGTCTTTGTCCTCAATGTTGGGATTACAGGCAAGCACAGCCATGCTCAGCTTTCTATAGGTGTGCTGGGGATTTGAACTCAGATCCTTGTGCTTGCAAAGCAAAGCAAAGCAAGTGCTCTTACCCACTGAGCCATCTCCTGAGGCCCCTATTTCTGCTTTTTAATGACTTGAGTAGGGGTGCAGAGTTTAGAAACATGCCAAGGACTAAGGGAAGTGGCTTGGTCAGAAAAATGCCTGCCTGGCAAGCATGAGAAGCTGAATTTGCTCATTGGATAGCCAGATCTAACCGAATTGGTAAGCTTCAAGTTTAGTAAGAGACCCTGTCTCAAAAAATAGAATATAACAATGGACATGGTGCTACATACCTTTAATCCCAGCACTCAGAAGACAGAGGCAGATGGATCTTTGTGAGATCAAGGCCAGCCTGGTCTACATAGTGAGTTCCAGGCCAGCTGGGGCTACAAAAAGACCCTATCCCAATAAAAAGAAAAGAAAATATAGTATAGAAGACCCCAACATTGACCACTACATGTACATACACTAGTGAATACACTCAGGGCTGGAGAGATGGCTCAGCAGTTAAGAGCACCGACTGCTCTTGCAGAGGACCCAGGTTTGATTCCCAGCACCCATATAGCGGCTAAGAACCATCTTTAACTCCAGTTTGAAGGGAAACCATCTTTAACCCTCTCCTGACCTCCATGGCATTGCACGACTCGGATGCACCAACCTACATTCAGACAGTACACCCATATACATAAAAAAAAATAAAAAAATTTTGAAAAGAATTATACCTTAAAAAAACAAAGTGAATACACTCACATGAATACATACTACATAACACCACACACCACACACACACACACCACACACACACTCACCAGATGTCACACAGCTAGTACATGGCACAGCCAGACTCCAAGTGCAGGCTGTCCCAGCTGCAGACTCTGTGCCTATAACCACCATGGTCCTGCCTCTCAAAACTGTGTGTTCCCTCAGTCTGTAGCCTTGATCTGTGCCAAGCTCTGGGTACCATCCTTACCTCTTCTTCGGGGTTTTCCTGAGCCCACCAGTTCCTAGAAGGCAGGAACAGTTGTGTGGCTCATCTCTGCCTCCTAGCACCTAGTTGATGTTCAGAATATTTACTGTTAAGCACTCTCATGTATGGAGGACTGCTGGAAGATGACATCCAGGGCTCAGGCATCCAGTTAGTGTCCCCTATGTTGCAATCATTTGTAACATGCTTGTGACCATTCCCATAAGTGACTTTCTTATTTTGTTTTAAGACAAGGTCTAACATTGACCAGGCTGGCCTGGAACTCACTACATAGCCAGAGGCTGTCAGATCCTGTGGCCTTCCTTAACAGGAATCTCAACCCCAAACATGCATTTACTTTGTGCCATCCCCTGACTTGTTCCCCACCTTCATGCTAGGTATGGGGTGTACAATAGCTCCCTCAAAATGTCCTAATTCCAGAGCCTGTGGATGTGCTGAATTACAGCAAGGTGGAGGACATTTGCATTTACAGATGGAAATAAGGTACTGCTCAGTGATCTTCAGGTGGGAGGTCTTCTGGATCATCCACACTGGCTCAAGTGTAACCACAGGGTTCCTTCAAAGCAAGAGACAGAGTCTAATCGGAAGATGGCTGCCAGGCTGATTTAGAAGATAGAGGAAGGGGGCTGGGCAGCCTCGAGAGTCTCCTGGGAATCCACAGGAGCACAGCTCTGTGATACCCAGACATTATCCTCAGGAGACCCTTTTTTAGACTTTGACCTCTAGAACTAGAAAACAATAAATTTGAGTTGTTTTATGCTACTAAGTCTGCAGTTCCCTGTTACGGCAGCCATAATTTTTTTTTAATTTTTAAAAATGAATGCACTGATACTAGATATACAAGAGAGAACAAAATGTATAGGTTTCTGTCCTTAAAGAGCTTGCTGGGGGCTGCTGAGATGGATCAGTGGGTAAAGGTGCCTGCTGCCAAATCTGACAACCTGAGCTACATCCCCAAGACCCCTGGGGTGGAAGAAATGAACTGACTCCTGCAAGTTGTTCCCTGGCCTCTATAGCACACGTGTCCCCCTCTCAAAACTGAGTAATTAGTAAATAAATAAATAAATGAATAGCTTGATATGCATCTATGTGTGGACTTTATTCTGGCAAACAGTCCTCGAATCACATTACACCCTCACAGCCTTTCTGGAGCAGTGTGAAATCTGCCCCTTTGTGGGGCCAAAAGCTTGTCAATGGGCCTACCTGACTTCCCTTGCAGGGCTGCCCTTTATTAAGGGTGTGACTTGATCAACTGTTTTGCATAAGTATCTAATTTCATCCTGGCCACAACACTCTGAGTTAGTTTTATTGCTAGTGAAGACATTGAAGCTGTAAGAGGAAACACGACTTTCCTAAGAGCACACAACCAGTCCATCGCAGGTGTGGGCCCAAGACATAGGGCTCTGGAGTCTGCAGTGCTGCCACCTACTCCACCTCTGCTGCATTCTCTGCAGGGCGGTGCATGACACCGCCCTGCTTACTACACTCCCCACCTCAGGCCCCTCAGAAAGCAGGCCTGGGGCCCACTCACCAGTTCCTGTAACAGGGCAGGGCCCTTTGTTTGGGCAAACTCAGTTCCCACCTTTGTGCACAGAGGGTGTTTTTCCTGAAGAAGCCTGACAGAGGCTGAGATAGCACACTCCAGGACAGCTCTTGAGGGGCTACTCTAGGTAACAGCATCAGGCAGCCTTGGGTAGAGCAGTGGACAGGGAAGCACCCAGCGGTACAGGAGATGCATGCCGAGCCAGGATGAGAGAAATGGGCTCATTTCAAGGAGCCGTGTCCCAGGGAAATGGCTCCAGAGCTGGCCCTCTTTGAGTCCTTTGCAGCCAGCCTGTGTCATCCTTAGAGCCTTCTCCTTCGAGGGGACTGTGTTTCTAACAAGTGAAGGCCCTCTGTTGCTTTTGAAGGGAAAGGAAAGACAGTAACAACAACAACAACAACAAAAATAATAGCTACTATTTACTACATGCTTTCACCAACATTAAATTAATCCATCGAATCCTAACAACATTTAGGATCATCTCTCATCATTCCTTTTATAAATGGGGAAAATGAGCCTTAAAGAACTAGTTTTCTGCCTGGTCTACAGAGTGAGTTCCAGGACAGCTGGGGCTACAGAAAGACCCTATCTCGAAAAGACCAAAAAAAAAAAAAAAATCTGGAAACAAAGACTGGGTGTGATAGTGCACTCCTTTAATCTGCAGAAGCAGATGGACCTCTGTGAGTTTGAGGCCAGCCTGGTCTACATAATGAGTTCCAGGCCAGCCAGGGCTACACAATGAGATCCTGTCTCAAAAACTACAACAAAAGAAAAGACTAAAACCCCAAACAAAACGATATGGGAACATTCCACTGCTCTGAGGGTCAGTGTGTTTTGGTCCATTAACTATGTGATACAGTGGAAACGTTTTTGACCTTATAGTTAAAACAAACTGTCTCCTNAAAAAAAAAAAAAAAAAAAAAGAGAATTGTCTGCTCTTACAGAAGACCCAGGTTCGAGTCCCAGGACCTACATGGTAGCTAACAACTGTCCTTACTCCAGTACAGGGGATCTGATAGCCTCTCTCTTCTGACCTCCTCAGGCATTGCATGACATGGGTGTACTTACATACATGCAGGCAATACACTCATATGCATAAAAAATAAAAAAATATTTTTTGTTTTTGTTTTTTCGAGACAGGGTCTCCCTGTAGCTCCAGCTGTCCTGGAACTCACTCTGTAGACCAGGCTGGCCTTGAACTCACAAAGATCTGCCTGCCTCTGCCTCCCAAGTGCTAGGATTAAAGGCATGCGCCACCATGCCCGGCAAAAATAAAAATTTTTTTAAAGAATTCATGTGCTGAAGTCCCATAGTTAGTGACCATAGAGCTCAGTTTCCCCAGTTCCAGACTTGCTATTGTAGGTGTTGGAGATCACACTCATGACTGACAGGTTCCTCCTGGTCATCATTACCAAGCAGATGTGGAAGAAGGGTAATCTTTGTCCTGCTTCCATTTCTCCAGGGACCCCAGCTTTGGTGAAGAGCTGGGCTGCCCCTGTTGGAGAGTTTCACTGTGGGACTCAAAAGTCTCCAGCCAGCAAAGGGTGTGTGTGTCCGTGGGGCAAGCCACACTATCACACTGTAGTGGAGTGGAAAGGAAGTGACTCAATCATCAAAGGCCTGGTCTTCCTCAGGGAACTGTCCCTAATCACAATTATCCACTACAATAATACTGTTTCAGAGAGGCTGCGGGCTGGGGCACTGTGTAGCCATGTAAACTGTTTCCTGTATCTGCCAAGCCCAACAGTATTCAGCAATTATTAGAATCCAGCTAGGCCAACTGCTCTGATAAGGCCAGAGCCGCACTGCTGAGGCCTTGTTGTTCTAATGACGAATAGCCCATGCTCCCAATAGCACAAGGACACAGGACCTGGAGCCCCCAGGAGGCCATAGAGAGCCAACAACATTCTGTCTGGTTTGGAAACTTCCTGGAGGTAAAAATTATTTTCATGGGGCTGGAGAGATGGCTCAATGGTTAAGAGCACTGGCTGTTCCTGCAGACAACCCAGGTTTGAATCCCAGCACCCACATAGTGACTAACAACTATCTGTGATTCCAGTTCCAGGGGATCAGACACCCTCCTCTTTCCTCTTCAGGCACTGCACGACACAGGTATGCTTACATATATACAGACAATAGACACTCATACACTTAAAAAATAAAATAAATTTTAAAAAACTCTATTTTTACTTTCAGGCTAAAAAGTTCTGAAGTTCTGATTATCTGAGCCAACCTCAAAATCCCAGTGACAAATGAATGTTTTTGGAAGCAGGAGGGACCCCCTCAGCTTAGGACAGGGACCCACAGACAAGCAGGCCCTTCATTAGGTGGCTCCCAGGAAGGAGTTAGGAAAAGCTAATACAGTGCGACTCTAGTCGTATTTGGGACAGTCAAGATCCTTGTAATAGATTACTTCGATGGCTCAGTGGGTAAGATGCTGAGCCTGACCCATATGATGGAAGGAAAGAACTGACTTGCAAAAGTTGGTCCCTGACCTCCACATACGTGTCCACTAACATACACATACACACACAATAAATCAATCTCTGATTTGATCCCCATAGGCTCTCTGTGGTTCCCGGATGCTACACCTCACAGTCTAAGACCATCCCTCTCCTAGAGGGGATGCAGTTTTTTCGGTGATGGGGCTCAGCATCCAGACAGCAGGTCCAACAAGGTGGAAGGTCTTTTTTTTTTTTTTTAATCTTTTTGAGACAGGCTCTCCTGTAGTCTCAGCTGTCCTGGAACTCACTGAGTAGACCAGGGTGGCCTTGAACTTACAGAGATCCACCTGCCTCTGTCTCTGGGATTAAAGGCGTGCACCACCACGCTGGGCAAGTGGAAGTTCTTAACGAGGTTCACCGGTTCCCGTTTTCTTCTGGTCATCAGTGGTCTCATTTCATGTCATTGGGAGGGGCACACTCATTTTCTGGTAAAAGGTCAAGTTTCTACCTTCTCTGGAGGGGAAAGTTGATTAACTAACTCACTTGGACCATAGGGCAACTTCCCAGGAAGTCATGGCTGGGCTGGTCAAGCCAAATGAGGCGTGAGGCAGCCTTCTCTCAGGGGAGTGTTGACCTCAGACCTTGCTCACTTTCCCCTCCCAAGAACAACGCAAATGAAACAGAGGGATTTTTGCCTGAGTGGCCCCAAGAACCCCTGTGGGGAAGGGCGAGGCCCAGAGGATGTGGATGTTTTAAAATTGGCCCTCACTTTGCCCGGAAGACTCTGTCGAGGTGGTTTGCAAATTGTGAGGGGGTAATTTCCTCCAATTTTGGCCTTTTGTGTTGCTGTGGGTCGCTGTTCTATGTTGGGACTTATTCTGCTGAAAGTTCTTGGTAGAAGTCACTTTTTAAAGCTCTAGAGTTTTTACACTTGAATAGACAAGTCGGTGGTAGCTTTAGAGCAGAAGGGAGGTGGGCGAAAAGCAATTTACCTGAGTAGAGTTGAGTCTTAGCTCTGTGCTTCCAACATAGTGAGCTTTTAATTTTTCTGTTGTGCTAGAGCATTCTTCCTGTTCCCAAGTGTCAAACCTTCCTCAGGAACAGCGGACCTATGAAACACCTCTCAATCAATGTATAACAGAATGGAATACCCAGGCCAGGCCTGAATACCACCAGGGGTGAGGGCTGGTGGTGGGATGTGGAGACCCACTATCCTGCTGGGTGGCCCATCCTATTCAGATAATTATGGCTGACAGACATGTCTTCCTTTCACTGAGTCAAGGCAGTCTCTCTGGGGTCATCATTTAGTTATTGCTGAGTTTTCCATTATCACAGGAAATTAGTCTTGTCTTTGAACTAACTACGTGGAAATCCTTCAGATTTTAGGAGAATTGGCACGCCCGTTATTCTCCACTCAGAATGGGTGGGGAGCCCTTTCCTGAGGTGAGCCATTCTCCTGGAAGCAATCCTCACTGAATTTCACAGGAGGCTGAGGTCCAAGCCATCAGAAGGCTCATCCAGTTAATGGGAAACACATTACACATTTCATGTCTTTGGTTATGAAAGGTGGATGGAAGGAGGTTCTAGAGACCAATCCTTCCTTTTCTTCCCCTCCCCCCGACCTCCAGTGTCCCATAGTTTATGGAATACTTTTCACTCCAACCCCTCAGAAGGATTTGAGGTAGTTTTACTGTCAGTATGCAGGGCCCCTCTGAGGTAGGGCTGCGGCCCAGCCTCCCCAAGGCCAGGCGGCAGGTTGGGTCAGATAACAGCTGGATCTAAACAGCAGGGAGCCACAGGAAGACCAGTTCTAATCTCTCAGGCCAGGTTGTGTGAGCATCTGGGATCTGGAAGAGGATACAATAGTTTTTAAGGCACTTGATTTGGGCCCAGGAGTCTTCCTCCACTCCCTCCTTTTCATGCAACAGTTAGCTGCCACAGAAGATAACAGTCCATCTCTCCCTGACACACCTAGTTCAGGGGATTGTCTGACTTGTCTTTGAGTTCTACCAATGAGAATTGCAATATTCCTTGCTTCGCTCATTCTCATATTGAACCTTCATTGATACCATGCATATCTGAGCTTGAAGTTACTTGGGTGTTTTACCATTTGTCCACTTAGAAAGCACCATTAATTCATTCATTCACTCATCTGTCTATTCAGTAATGCCTTTATTCAGTTCCTCCTCTGTGCTAGGCACTATGATAGGCATAGAGTTATAGTGGTAAGCAAAACCAGATAGATTTCTGCCTTGACCAAGCTTAAGATCCTAAGTGGCAGAGACAGCTTGTGTGTGAGAATGCACACACAACAACAAAGCAATCAAAAGTAAAAAAGAAAAAGAACAGAGTTCTGAAAGAGCCCATGCAGGACTATGGGAATCAGGGAAAACCTTAGCAAGAAAGCCCTCAGGAAGATGGTGTGGGCCCTGTTGCTCCCCACTGTGTCTCCCGGGGGGGCCTAGCATGTTCCTCAGCACCTAGTGGATAGGTAATAAAGCTCCATGAATGCAGGAATGGGCATATGTGGTGACAGTCAGCATGTGACCTAGTGGATAGGTAATAAAGCTCCATGAATGCAGGAATGAGCATATGTGGTGACAGTGAACACGTGACCTAGTGGATAGGTAATAAAGCTCCGTGAATGCAGGAATGGGCATATGTGGTGACAGTGAACATGTGACCTAGTGGATAGGTAATAAAGCTCCATGAATGCAGGAATGGGCATATGTGGTGACAGTCAGCATGTGACCTAGTGGATAGGTAATAAAGCTCCGTGAATGCAGGAATGGGCATATGTGGTGACAGTCAGCACGTGACCCTTGATTGGCATACTAGACTGGAAGGGATCTCAGTATAGCTTTCTAGAGTTTGTGTTTCCATGTGATAATGTTTTCATCCTTAGAATGCACCAACTAGCAGAAGGATGAGTAGTATTTTATTTCTGTTTGATAGTAGGAGAACTTACAGAACTATCTTGGGGGGAAGTGGGGTGGGGAACAGCTTGCCGGTGTGTCCTTCAGCCTAGGAGGAGCTTGGCCTTTTAGCAGTGACGAGAGCTGTAGGCAGATGGGGATTACAACAGCTTTGCCACATTTACTCAGGCAGGCCTGGGGCACTCCTGAGCTAAAGTTCAAACCACAGAACCCCAAGGCACGACTCTTTGGAACTTTCTTAGGGTCTTGTGATAACAGGGTTTGCACATGATTCATGGAATAAATTCTCAGATCAATGGTGTGTCCCAGGAAGAAAAATATCACTCTTGAATTCTTTTTTTTTTTTTTTTTTTTTTTTTGGTGTTTTTGAGACAGGGTCTCCCTATAGCCCCAGCTGTCCTGGAACTCACTATGTAAACCAGGTTGGCCTTGAACTCACAAAGATCCGCCTGCCTCTGCTTCTGCTCTGTCTCCCGAGTGCTAGGATTAAAGGTGTGGGCCACCACGCCCAGCCCACTCTTGAATTCTTGACCAAACTCCAAATTCAACGAATAGTTACTGAGTATTTCCTAGGGAGAGGTACTACTCCAGCATAAGTGTGCTTTTATATGGTAAAGGGAATCACTTCCAGAAACATCCATTTCGATAAAATTAATAAACATAGGTCCCGCCTGGTCAGTTCTTACTATGTGCCAGACATACTCCCATAAACAATCCCTTACAGGCCTGGAGAGATGGCTCAGTAGTTAAGAGCACTGGCTGGAAGCTGGAGAGGTGATTTGGCAGTTAAGAACACTGGCTGCTCTTACAGAGGACCCAGGTTTGATTCCTAGTACCCACATGGTGGCTAACAACAGTCTTTAACTCCAGCTCCTGGGAATCCAATGCCCTCTTATGGCCTCTGAAGGCATTGCACACACATGGTGCACTTACATACATGTAGCCAAAACACTCATACGCACACAAAAAATATTAAGAAATAAATCAGCCAGGTGTGGTGGCACATGCCTTTAATCCCAGCACTCAGGAGGCAGAGGCAGGCAGATCTCTGTGAGTTCAAGGCCAGCCTGGTCTACAGTGTGAGTTCCAGGCCAGCTGGGGCTACAGGGAGACCCTGTCTCAGAAAGATGAAAGAAAGAAAGAAAGAAAGAAAGAAAGAAAGAAAGAAAGAAAGAAAGAAAGAAAGAAAGAAAGAAATAGCCAGGCCAGCCTGATCTACATAGAGAGTTCCAGCCCCCAGCTGAGGCTACAAAAAAAAAAGAAAACCTTCCATTCTTCCATTCCTTACTATGGTGTACATGCACACACTCTCCATAGCTCGACATCTGTGTCTCTTGTCTTTGTTCTATGTCTTCTTTGTTTGTATGTCCAGCCCCTGATTGCACCTCCTTCACAGGTAAGGAAAAGCAGGCTGGCCCCAGCCCTTCTCACGAGCCTAGCCCACCGTTTTCCTCCTAGCCGACACCCACGCACCCTCCTGTCTTCCTTTCATCTCTGTTACCTCCTAAGTCTCCGAGTCCCTGTCTTTAGGCGTTCTCACAGATTCCTCTGCTCTCTTCGCTCCTGACTCTGACACCTGCCACAGGGTCCTCAACATGTTCCCTGAGCGTAGGCAGCATTGAGGAGTCCCCAGGGCTGCAGACTCCCCAGCACTCACCATTGGATCTGCCTGAAACTCAACCAACCCCTCCCTCCCAGGCCCTGACTGGGACTTCTGGCATCGCGCCTAGGGTTTTCCAGCTCCAAGAAGGAACCCAGGATAGTGCTTTTGGCCTAAAGTAGAAAAAAGTGTTCTGATACCAAACTATGAAAAGAAAAATTGAAATTAATATATTTTTAGGCATTGCCTAAAAAGCTGTTTTGGGGGTGGGGCAATAGCTCAGTGGTTATGACTGCTTTCTGCTCTTGCAGAGGATGAGTTGGATTACCAGCACCCCTATGGGGCAGCTCACAACCACCTGTAACTTCAGCTGCAGGAGACCCAGTCCCCTCTTCTGGACTCCATGGGCTTCCACACTCACATGAACATATATACTCACAAACACACACACACACACACACACACACACACACACACACACAGAATTAGAAATAAAATATTTTTAAACAAAATCAGCTGGGGGGAGAAGGGGGCTGGAGAGATGGCTTGGCAGTTGAGAGCACTGGCTGCTCTTGAAGAGGACCTGGGTTTGAATCCCAGCACCCACATGGCAGCTAACAACTGTTCATAACTCCAGTTCCAGGGCATCTGACACCCTCTTCTGACTTCTCCGGGCATTGCATGACACAGGTACACTTATATACATGCAGACAAAATGCACACATACACATAAAATAAAAATAATAAACAATTGGGGCTGGAGAGATGGCTCAGCGGTTAAGAGTGACCCAGGTTCGATTCCCAGCACCCACATGGTGGCTAAGAACCATCTTTAACTCCAGTTCCAGGGGAATCCAATGCCCTCTTCTGACCTCCGAGGCATTGCGCAACACGGGTGCACCAACCTACATGCAGACAGTACACTCATATACATAAAAAATAAAGAAAAAAATAAAAAAAAAAACAAATAAAATATTTTACCACCTGACCCAGTCATACCACTCCTAGGTATATACCCACAAGACTCATCCTATTGCAGAGATATCTGTACAACCATGTTTATTGCAGCTCTCTTCACAGTAGTGAAGAGCTGGAAGCAATCCAAGAGTCCCTTAGCTGATGAGTGTATAATGAAAATGTGGTACATGTACACAATGGAGTTCTATGCAGCAGTAAAGAAAGATGACATCATGAAATTTGCAGGTAAATGGATGGAACTGCTAAGTGAAGTAACACAGTCCCAGAAAAACAAACAACTTACAGTACCACTCATTTGTGGATCCTAGCACCAAATCCTTATTTGTAAGGCAAACTGAGTATTTTTTTCTGTAATACCTGATGCCACTATGAAAAAGAGTACATTAAAACATACGTCAACTTGCTATGTAATTTAGGAATGTAAAGTAATATTTCTTTTTACCTACATGCAACTCTACTGTTAAAAAGTGAATCCCTCCGGGTGTGGTGGCACACACCTTTAATCCTAGCACTTAGGAAGCAGAGGCAGGTGGATGTCTGTGAGTTCAAGGCCAGCCTGATCTACATAGTGAACACCAGGCCAGCTGGGACTAAAGGGAGACCCTGTCTCAAAAAGACAACAACAACAAAAAAGAAATGTATGAAATGTGCAAAAGTTCAATAAAAAAAAAAATCAGCTCGGCAGGGCATGGTGAGCAGACCTTTAATCCCAGCACCCAGAGGGAAAGCCAGGTTAATCTCTATGAGTCCAGGCCAGCTGGGGCTACAGGGAGACCCTATCTCAAAAACACAAAACAAAATGAAAATAATGAACTACCAGTTTATTTGAAGAAAAATAAATGAAGGTAAGAAATTTGAGTATAGTTAGAAGCCAGGTACTCTTTGGGTGGCTAGCAAAGTCTTCTCTGAGAGACCACATCAAGGCAGAGATACACATTAAGTCAAGGAACCAAGCAGGAAAAGATATGAAGGAAAAGAGTCCCAGGCAGAAGGAACAGCCAGTGCAAGGCCCTGAGGTAGGCGTGGAGGAAAAACAAAGAAGCCAAGGCAGTTGTGGTCACAGTGAACAAAAGACAAGAGCGAGGCATGAAGGTCAAAGAGCCAGAGTGGAGTGGGCAAGAAGTGGAGACTAGGCAGGGCTCAGCGCCCTGCTCTCCAACGTGGTCCTTCGGCTGCTTGAGTTACAAGTACCACCATGGCGTAGGGGTGGTTGAATTGCTGACTGGCTCATTAAGCAGCAGCAGCAGTTTGCAGAGCTGTGGGGCGCTACAGATCCGCCAGCACCTCCCTCCCATGTGCCTCTCTGCGGGCAGAGCCAGCCAGGCAGAAATTACCTCACTGAACGGCATCGCATGCCAACTCTGGCCAAAGTCTCCTGTCCTCCCCAGTGATCTGCCACCCCAAGAGGCCCATTTGCCCCACCCCCCGCACACCAGTTTCCACTTGAATGGCTATTAACCTTGTCCTCATTAGTTCCTACAAATGTGAGCTTTGGCAGTATGTGTATGTGTGTGACGTGTGCATATGTACATGTATGAGTGCAGCACACATGTGCCATGGTATAGTTGCAGAGGTTGGAGAACAGGCTTATTGTGAGACAGGGTCTTTTTTGCTTCTCATAGCTGCATACCCCAGGCTAGCTGGCCTGAGAACTTCCAGGAATTCTCCTGACTCAGTCTCCTGTCTTGCTGCAGGAGCACTAGGATCATAGGCATGCACAGCCAGGCCCTACTGTCTGAGGATTCTGGGGATTTGAACTCCAGTCCTCACAACCGCATGGCAAGTGTTTTACCCACTGAGCCATCTCTTCAGTCCCTGGGCATATTTTTGCCTTGGCAGGTTTGAGAATGGACAAGCCAAACTTGTGGTTGGGGTTCCTTCCTGGTCATAGTCTGACTCCTCATTCATGATTCTTTTTAACAAAAATCACTTTAAATTTATGTGTATGAGTGCATTGGCTGCACGTAGGTAGGCACACCCGTGTCGTTCATGGCCGTGGAGGTCAGAAGAAGGCACTGGATTCTCCTGGAACTGGAGTTATGGATGGTTGCTAGCCGTCATGTGGGTGCTGGGAATCAGACCTGAGTCCTTTGCAAGAGTATCCAGCGCTTTTAACCATTGAGCCATCTCTCCACCCCCCATCCATGATTCCTGAGAGCAGAAGTTAAATAGGAACCAAGTCAGAACTCCTGGCCTAGAAGGCTGAGGAGATGGACAAATATGTATAGCCTTTTTTGTTTTATTTTATTTATTAAAAAAATTTTTTTAATTTTATTTCTTTCTGTATGTGTATGAATGTACTGTCTGCATGCAAGTGTGTGCCCCCGTGTCGTGCAATGCTGCGGAGGTCAGAAGAGGGTGTCGGATTCCCCTGGAACTGGAGTTCTCCCAGAATTGGAGTTTCAGACAGTTCTCGGCCACCATGTGGGTGCTGGGGATCAAACCCAGGTCCTCTGTAAGAGCGGTCGGCGCTCTTAACCGCTAGGCCATCTCTCCAGCCCCTTTATTTATTTTTATGTGTATGAATGTGCTGTCTGCATGTAGGTTTGTGCACCCGTGTCATGCAATGCCATGGAGATCAGAAGAGGTTGTCGGATTCCCCGGGAACTGGAGTTAAAAGACAGTTCTCAGCAGCCATGTGGGTGCTGGGGATTGAACCTGGGTCCTCTGCAAGAGCAGTCGGCGCTTTTAACCATTAGACCATCTCTCCAGCCCCAGTATAGCCCTTTTTGAAAAGTACTTGAAGTAGGAGAGACGCAGTTAAATCTGGCCGATCTATATCCATGGAGTATATCTCTGTATTAGACATTATCTAAGGCATTGGTGAATCAGACTGAGACATGCCAAACCCTTCCAGACAATTGATATTAGGAGAGAGGGAGACAGTCAGTGAACCAATGATAAATGATCAGGTTTATTTGGAAATATACCTTGATCATTTATCAAGGCCTATAAGAAAGATGGAACAAGGTGAAAGGATGGCTGGACAGGAGAGGTTGGGATAAAAGCAGGTGATACCTTACTTAGATCTGGTGGCACAGGAGCACCTGCCTCTGTCAGAAAATAATGTGTCTGATAAGATCTACATGAAAACAGAAAACCAGCCATGGTTAAGACCCAGCTCTTGAGTAACACAAAGTACAATGGTGTCAGGGCAGGAATGGTTCAGCCTTTGGTGGAACAGCAGAACCAGTGTGGCTGGATATTGGTTAACAGCAGAAAACTGGAGTATAAGGTGATACAACAGAGGCTTAAGGGCCTCTGTTGTATCACCTTATACTCCGGTGGCACAGGCCTTTAATCCTAGCACTCGGGAGGCAGAGGCAGGCGAATCTTTGTGAGTTCAAGGCCAGCCTGGTCTACAGAGTGAGTTCCAGGACAGCTGAGGCTACAGGGAGACCCTGTTTCGAAAAGACCAAAAAAAAAGCAGAGGCCCTGGGCCAGTTCCTATCAGGTCTACAGGATCAAGATAAGAGGCTTGGATGGTTTGATTTTGAGACAGGATGTCACAATGGTGCCAGACTAGCCTTGAACACATGGGCTCCAACGCATCATAGGCATGAGCTACATGAAGCTTGACTATCAAACATGGAGCAACTCTTAGCAGAAACTGGATTTGCTTAGACTTTTAAGCAATCTACTGCGGTTACAAGATGAAAAGCCATTAGCAACCAAACCCTACGCTTGTACAGAGCTTTATTGTTTGCAAAGATCTTCTTTTTTAAAATTTTGTTTATGGGCCTGAAGAGATGGTGCAGTAGTTAAAAGCACTGGCTGCTCTTGTAGAGGACCTGGGTTCAATTTCCAACACCCATATGGTGGCTAACAACCATCCATAACTACAGTTTCAGGAGATTCCAACACCCTCTTCTCACCTCTGCAGGCATTACACAACATGGCTATAGTACATCTGCAAGGAATACAATCATACACATAAAATAAAAATAATTTTAAGAATTATTTATATTTTACATGTATGAGTGTTCCTGCATGCAAGTTGACCATGTGCATGCAGTGCCTGTGAAGCCCATAAGAGGGTATCAGATCTCCAGGACCTGGAGTTAAGCATATTTGTTAGCCACCATGTGGGTGCTGGGAACCAAACCTGTGGAAGAGCAGTCGGTGCTCTTAACCACTGAGCTGCCTCTCCAATCCCTTCTTTTCTAATATTTTAAATTTTTCATTGTGCTTGTGTGAGAGTGTCAAGGGTGGATTCATGAACATATATGTAAGCATGCATGTATGTATGTAAGTATACATGTGGAAGCCAGAGGACAACCTTGGATACTGTTCCTCAGACACTACTCACCTTGATATTTTGAGAGTGTCTCTCGCTAGGATCTAGGGCTTACCCAGGATTAGATTACAAATTTGCCCTGCTTTTTTTTTCCCCTTGTGGATTCCAGGGCTCAAACTCAGGTCCTCATGCTTGTAAGGCAAGCACTTTACCCACCAAGCCATCTCCTTGGCCCCCCACAAAGATCTTTTCTGTTTGCAATGCCATCCTTGTCACAATACCAGAGAGATGTGTAGAATTCTTTCCATTTCATAGAAGAAAGACTGAGGCTCAGAGAGGTTTAGGTGGCTGAACCAACCAAAGCGTCACAAGTAGCAGGACTCAGGGGAAAACTCTTGTTGCAACATCTGCTTTTTAAAAAATTATTTATTATTATTATTGGTCTTTTTAGAGACAGGGTCTCCCTGTAGCCCCAGCTGGCCTGGAACTCTCTATCTAGATCAGGATGAGCTTGAACTCACAGGATTCGTTTGCTTCAGCCTCCCGAGCCCTAGGATTAAAGGTGTGTGCCACCACACCCAGAAATTTACTATTTTTGTTTTGTGTGTATGAGTGTGTTGCCTGCACATGTGTAAGTGCACCTAAGTCCTGCAATGCCTTGGAGAACAGAAGATGGTATCAGATCCCCTGGAACTGGAAGTATGGGTGGTTGTTAGCTGCCATGTGAGTCCTGGGATTTGAACCTGGGTCTTCTGCAAGAACAGCCAGTGCTCTTAACCATTGAGCCATCTCTTGAGCCCCTGCAGCATCTGCTTTAAGAAAAATTCCCTGGGGACTGAGAGAGGGCTCCTAGTTAAGAGTGCTGACTGCTCTTGTAGAGGACCCGGGTTTTATTTCCAGCACCCACATGGCAGCTAAGAACCATCTTTAAGCTAGTCGTGGTGGTACACACCTTTAATCCTAGCACTCGGGAGGCAGATGGATCTCTGTGAGTTCAAGGCCAGCCTGGTCTACAGAGTGAGTTCAGGCCAGCTGGGGCTACAGGGAGATCCTGTCTCAAAAAAAAAAAAAAAAAAAAAAAAAAATTCCCTGAGGGCTGGAGAGATAAGAGCTGCTCTTGGAGAGGATCCAGGTTCAGTTCCCAGCATCCACATGTTGGCTAACCACTGTCCCTAACTCCAGTTCCAAGGAATCTGACGTCCTCTTCTGACTTCCATGGGCATTGAACAACACAAGTACACTTACGTGCAGGTAATTACACTGATTTACATAAAATAAAAATAATAAATAAGGGCTAGAGAGATGGCTCAGCAGTTAAGAGCATAACTGCTCTTGCAGAGGACCTAGATTTGATTCCCAGCACCCTCATGGCAGCTAAAAACCATCCCTAACTCCAGTTCTAGCGGATCTGATGGCCTCTTCACGACATGGATGCACCTTCTTACTGGCAGGCATTATACTTATATGCCTAAAATAAAAATAATAAAATATTAAAAATAAATAAAATTTACAAATTTTCTCTGGGTGTGTGTTAGGAAGAAGCTGATGGGGATCTACGATTCTAGCTATCTCCTCCCTTGCTGTGGCCTGAAGCAGCACAACCACACTTGCTTTGCTGCCTTTGGTATGGCTTCCCTTCCCTGGAGTCACTCTCCACCCTCCTTTTCCTTTTGCCTGCCCTGTGCCCTTCTCATCACCGCCACTCGGAAGGCTGCTCTCCTTCACAGACACCCACAGGGTGCAGTACCCATCAGGATGCTTAATGGTGGTTACGCCTTCTGTCCTTGTACTTCATCTCACAGCCACTCTCTGCGGGTGCCCATCCCCCCAGAGTTTGCTGGTACCCACAAACACAGCCAATTCAGGTATTAATGTTAAGCAGATAACAGGGGCCTGATAAAAGACAGAAATATTGCAGTTGAATTTGTTATTATTTTCCTACTGTTTGCCAGGTACTGAATTACTGAGGGTTTTTTGTTGTTGTTGTTTTTGTTTTTTTGTCTTTTTGAGACAGAGTCTCCCTGTATTCCCAGGTGTCCTGGAACTCACTGCATAGACCGGGTTGGCCTTGAACTCACAGAGATCCACCTACCTCTGCCTCCCAAGTACTAGTATTAAAGGTGTGCACCACTATTCGCGGCATTACTGAGGTTTTAAAAAAAGATTTATTATTTTTATTTTATGTGTATGAGTGTTTTGCCTGCATGTATGTCGGGGTATGTGAGTGCATGGTGCCCACCAGAAGAGGGTGTTGGATCCCTTGGAACTGGAGTTTTGGATGGGCATGAGCCAACCTCTGAGTGCCCTGGAGGACTGACCCTGGGTCCTTTGGAGAGCAGTAAGTTCCCTTAACCACTGAGCCATCTCTCCAGCCCCAACTTATTGCTATTTTCTAAAAAAAAAAAAAGTTTCAGTTAATTCCAAGCAGCCTTTTGGAAAAGGATGTTGTAATATCTTCATTTCATGCACAAAGAAACAGAAACTTAAAAGCATTAACCAGAGCCAGTGACCCCAAAACCACATTGCACTTCCTTATTATGAGTGTCTCTGTTTTTCAGCCTTTGAACTTTAAGTGTTAAAAGTAGAATTTTAAATGCCAGATGTGGTAGCTCACACCTTTAATCCCAGCACTTGGGAGACAGAGGCCAGCGGATCTCTGTGAGATCAAGTCCAGACTGGTGTACAGAGTGAGTTCTAGGCCAGCTGGGGCTACAGGGAGACCCTGTCTCAAAAAGACAAAAACAAAAACTAAAAAGTAGGATTCTAAAAACAATCAAAGTATTTTCCTCTGTAAACACATAGAGGAGCATTGTGAAATGTCTTGAGAGTAATCCATTGATCTGCATAGACGTCTAGCCGTCCATTTATAAATCCATCCATCACCCATCCTAGTAGCCATCTTTACTCTGATTTATGCCATCTTTTTGTTTTGTTTGCAGTCTGGAGGTCTTCCCTCCCTTCCTTCCTTCCTTCCTCCTTCCTTCCTTCCTTCCTTCCTTCCTTCCTTCTTTCCTTCCTTCCCTCCTTCCTTCCTTCCATCTACTAAGTCATAGGAATAAACTCCAGCAGCTCAGTCTTTTTCTAGTAGTTCTCCCAAAGATGCTTTTCTGTTCAGGACAGGCTGGCCATTAGGTTGAGCGCATGTACCTTTCTCTCTGGCTACCTTCTTGTTCTGATCATTTTCCTTCACCTGTTGTTTTTTTTTTTTTAATTTATTTTTTTATGTGTATGAGTGTACTGTCTGCATGGTTGGTGCACCTGTGTCGTGCAATGCCGTGGAGGTCAGAAGAGGGTGTCGGATTCCCCTGGAACTGGAGTTAAAGACGGTTCTCAGCCGCCATGTGGGTGCTGAGGATCGAACCCAGGTCCTCTGCAAGAGCAATAGGCGCTCTTAACTGCTAGGCCATCTCTCCGCCCCTCCTTCACCTGTTTAAGGACATTCTTTTTTGCTTTCAGAGTGTGTCATCTGCTCAATATGCATGTTAATTCTCTTGGCAAGAATCTTGCCCTTATCTTGCTTGTTTGCAGCAATGCCAACAGCTTGCTGGGTGACGTTGTAGACTCCTTGAGTTCTACCATGGTAACATTTCCAGGGCATTCCTTTTTGAACAATGCCTATCCCTTTGGTGTGTATATGATCACCCTTACTGTAGATTTGCATATAAGTGTTCAGAGAAACAACTCTATTTTCTAAAAGGCTAAAAGAACACACATCGGGTGTCTGTCTCTCTTCTTTCTCTTTGTATTTGTTTGCTTTGGAAATTGATATTTCTGGCTGAAAGAGCTGCTTTGTTTTTAGAGACAGGGCCTCATGTAATCCAGGCTGGCCTTGATCCTCCTGTCTGTACCTTCAAGAGCTGGAATTACAGATGTGAGCCACTATGCCCGGCTCTACGCCATATTTTTGAGGACATTTTTGAGGTATAGCCTATGGATGGCAGGTGAGGCAGCAAAGAGCAGTGAGTGAATGAGTTTCGACTTGCTTCTTCCTTACTGCTGCCTTTTGCACTAGCCTTTTGCACTCTGTGAGAAACAGACTGGTGTCAGGCAGGCTGAGAACCAAGGCTCCTGACCGCCTCCTCTCAGTATTACTCCTCTCCATCTATGTGATCAGTCAGTCTAGAGCCTCCACCCAACTTGTCACCCCAGGGAGGCAAAGTATAGCTCAGAAACTCACACTGAGATGTGCATCTGTTGCTCATCTGGATCAGTGGCGCCCAGTGAAGCAGAAACGATCACAGGTGCAGTCCCATGTACGGGACATCAAAGAACCATCTGAGTGCCTTCTTCCTGCAAGCCACTTTGTCCACCTAGCTCCTTAACATCCCAACTTTGGTTTCATCATCTGTTTAATAACTCAGGAGGCTAGGATGACCTTTACCCCATCTCCTTTGTCCTCTCCAAGATGCCTCTGGTATGGAAGAGCACTTCTTGGTTTTTGTTTTTTGGTTTTGGTCTTTTTTTTTTTTTTATTTCCGTATGTGTATGAATGTACTGTCTGCATGCAAGTCTGTGCACCCGTGACGTGCAACGCCGAGGAGGTCAGAAGAGGGTGTCGGACTCCCCTGGAACTGGAGTTCTCCTGGAATTGGAGTCTCAGACGGCTCTCGGCCGCCATGTGGGTTCTGGGGATCGAACCCGGGTCCTCTGCAAGAGCAGTCGGCGCTCTTAACCGCTAGGCCATCTCTCCAGCCCCGGTTTTGGTCTTTTTTGAGACAGGGTCTCCGTTTAGTCCCAGCTGACCTAGAGCTTGTCATGTAGACCAGGCTGACCTTGAACTCACAGATATCTGCCTGCCTCTGCCTCCCAAGTGCTGGGATTAAGGATAAAGAGATGAGAAGTTTGGTAAACTAATTCATGCATAAAAGTGAGATAATGCTCAGCAGGAATGGGCAGTATTGATCAGACAGGTTTGTTGGTCAATGGCAATGCCACTCTATACTTGAACACATAAATAAAGCAAATGAAAATGCCTGGAAGGAGAGGCAGGTAGAGCAGTGAGCAAGAGCCTCGTGTACACCACAGGGACCCGTGTGAAAAATCCTTGAGAATAACTGATTGACCTGCATGCCCACCCAGACATCTGTTTATCTCCCTACCACCCAGCAGATGTTTGTTGATTGATCTATCCATCCATCCAAGTAAGGGTATGTGCATGCACACACACACATACATGCACACATGCTGCTGAACTCTGAGACTTCAGTGCCATGGAGAAACCATGCTCAGTGCTTGTGTATAAACCATTCTAACTTTTCAAGAAATTCAGAACTTCTGATTTTTTAATTTTTAAATTACGTGTGTGTGTGTGTGTGTGTGTGTGTGTGTGTGTGTGTGTGTGTGTGTGTTTTCAGGTCAGAAGACAACTTGCAGGAATTGGTTCTTTCCTTCTACCATGTAGGTCCTGGGAATCAAACTCAGGTTGTTGGGCTTGGCAGAAAGCATCATTACCAGGTGAACCATCTTGCTAGCCCCAGATATGGGATTTTTTTTTTTTTTTGGCCTTTTTGAAACAGGGTCTCCCTTTAGCCTCAGCTGGCCTAGGACTCGCTATATCTACAGGCTGGTCTTGAACTCACAGAGATTGGCCTGCCTCTGCCTCCCAAGTGCTGGGAGTAAAGGCATGCACCACCATGCCTGGCCAGATATGGGATTCTTAGACATTATCATTAGCTACAAGTCAGCTTCTCCCTCCTCCTCCTCCTCCTCCTCCTCCTCCTCCTCCTCCTCCTCCTCCTCATTCTTATTCTTATTCTTTTATTCTTATTCTTATTCTTTTTTTTATTTTATTTATTACCATATGTGTATGAATGTATTGTCTGCATGCAAGTCTGTGCGCCCGTGACGTGCAACGCCGCGGAGGTCAGAAGAGGGTGTCGGATTCCCCTGGAACTGGAGCTCTCCTGGAATTGGAGTTTCAGACGGCTCTTGGCCGCCATGTGGGTGCTGGGGATCGAACCCGGGTCCTCTGCAAGAGCGGTCGGCGCTCTTAACCGCTAGGCCATCCCTCCAACCCTCTTATTCTTATTCTTATCATTAATCTTTTTCTTTCCTTTGAGACAGGGTCTCACTATGCAGCTCTGGCTGGCCTAGATCTCACAGAGATCCACCTGCCTTCTGCCTCCTGAGTGCTGGGATTAAAGGCATATGCCCCTATGCCTGGCCTAAATCAACTTCTTAAACACCAAACTGGTCTATAGAACATGGTGTGTTGGGGCTGGAGAAATGGCTCAGCAGTTAAGAGCACCAACTGCTCTTGCAGAGGACCTGGGTTTGATTCCCAGTACCCACATGGTAGCTAAGAACTGTCTTTAGTGCTGGGCATGGTGGCGCACGCCTTTAATCCCAGCACTCGAGGCAGAGGCAGGCGGATCTCTGTGAATTCAAGGCCAGCTGGGACTAAAGGGAGACTCTGTCTCAAAAACAAACAAACAAACAAAAAGGAAACAAACAGACAAAAATTCCACCTTGTTACTACAAGGTAGTTGAAAAGGACTTACTACTGGCTCACCATGATGAAGGTGAGGGTCACACTGAAAGCCTTTAGAGTCTCCAGTGGTGCTCCAGGATGGAGCTTGAAGGAATGGAGGAGGAAAGATCTGGGAGATGTGGGAAGTAAGCGAGCAGGGAGAGCACCCAAAAGAGGGATCTCTGTGAGTTCAAGGCCAGCCTGGTCTACAGAGTGAGTTCCAGGACAGCTGGAGCTACAGGGAGACTCTGTCTCAAAAAGACCAAAATAAATAAATAAATAAAAGAGGGACCTCCGGATACTCGTCACAGGGGCAGAAGCAGCCCGAGCTCTGAAAGCGAAAATAAAAGGTTTTAAATCATGCTCTGCACATTACACATTTGGGATCACCTAATAATAAGTTTTATTTCTTTCAAGGAGTGTATCTATGCACCCTTCCTAAAGATAACACAAAAATAATCACATCTCCCCCTGACTCCTTTCCAAGGTCAGAAGGATCAATTGAGTTATCTTTAGAGAATCTAGTAACAAAAGCCCATTATCTGTATCATCAATAACATAACTCAAGACGCTAGGAATAAGTCAAACCCACTTATTCAAAACTCACTTTCCAAATCCCCAGAGCACTGAAATCACATGCTCTTTTCTTGAAGATGATTTACCAACATTGGGAACAAGAGAAACTAATACCTACAGCAAATGTTAAATAGCAATGTAAACCATTCTGAGACTCACTCATCAGGCACTTACTGAGCATTTACTGTGTGCCTGTCACAGGGCTGAGAACTGGGGATACAAAATTGAATAAGGCTCCCGAACAAAGAGAGCTTACAATGGGAGCAATTTCCGGCAATTCAATGTGCCGTGTTTTTGTTGTGTCTCATTTTACTGAAAGTATATTTTTAAAGAATGTTTGGGAATTATAGCCCTACAATAAAACATGTTTTGTTTCACTTCCTTTAGCTGTTACTTTATGACAGCACTGACCTTCTGACCAAAAGCAAAACAAACAAACAAAAAAAAACAAAAAAACCCCACAAAACTGGCCTTTCTAAGTATCCCATATTGGCTGGGCTTAATGGGTTTTCAAAATAAATGGATTGGATTTCTCAACCTGTCAAAATATAGAGCACAAGGGCTTTTTAGACTCGAAAGGCTGCTCTGAGTGCAGATTCTAAGTCCACCAGCCAAGCAGGAGAACAGGCAGCGAGCTTATCAGCAACCTGTTATTTTTGATGGAAGCAGAGGTAAGGAGAACAAAGAAATGAGCTCAGGGAGGTCAGAGCAACTTGAACATGATGTCACCGGGCAATCAAGGCCGCCGACGCCCTGAGCTCTCACTCAGGAGGGAACTTCAGATAATTTTAGCTCAAACATGAACCTAAGCTCCTGACAACTCCTGCCATAGCAACCCAAGAGGGGTGTGACCACTGGAAGATGTTCAGGGTCCCAAGCACCTTAACAAGCAGGAGGGGGAGCTAGAAAATGATGCTCCGAGGGCTGGAGAGTGGCTCTGTGGGTAAGAGTGTTTGCTGTGCAGGTATGAGGATTTGAGTTTGGATCCCAGCACCCATGTAAGAAAGCCCAGTGAAGTCACAGGCCTGTAATTGTGTTGTTGGGGGAGGGAGACAGGGGGATTGCTGGGACTTGCTGGCTACCAGCCTGACTCCAAGCTCACTCAGAGACCCTGATTCAAGGGAATAAGGCAGAGAGTCATAAATCCGGACACCTAACATCCTCTACATACCATATATGCATTATATGCATTATATACATATAACACAAACACACAGCACCCACACATATACACACATAAAAAATAAATAAATAAGGGCTGGGCGTGGTGGCGCATGCCTTTAATCCCAGCACTCGGGAGGCAGAAGCAGGCAGATCTCTGTGAGTTCAAGGCCAGCCTGGTTTACAGAGCGAGCTCCAGGCCAGCTGGGGCTAAAAGGGAGACCCTGTCTCAAAAATACAATAAATAAATAAATAAATAAATAAATAAATAAATAAATAAATAAATAAACAAAATGATGCACTGTGTTGTCAGTGAATAGAGGGAAAGATGTCTTACTATTTCACCAGCCTGGACTATACCCAGCTCTATTACTCTGTGGTCATGTGACCTTGGGGAAGGCTTCATTTCCTTCATCTTCATAAAGTGTCTGATAATAGTACCACCATCACAGCCTGTCACAATGGTCATAGAAACTGTATAGAAAATTCCTCCTAAAATAACATTCACAACAGTGTCTCCCAACAGCCAGCCTGGCATTTCCTAGTTAGATCAAGAGTCTCTCATGGGTCAGGAGAGGCCCTTTGTATAATAAGAAATACCAGGGGCTGGAGAGATAGCTCAATGGTTAAGAGCACTGGCTACTCTTGCAGAGGACCCAGGTTCAATTCCCAGCACCCACATGGCAGAAAACTCCAGTTCCAAGATATCCGACACCATCTTCTGATCTCTGCAGGTATTGTGTGACACTGGGTACGCTTAGACGCATGTGGGCAATACACTCATACACATAAAAATAGTCAATAAATATCAAAAACAGGTCAAGAGAAACAGTGATAGTTTGATGTCTGAATTCTATCAATGTTTTTGTTTTGTTTTGTTTTCTAAGCATTATTTGGAGGTAGTGTATAAAGTTGAATTATGTGGAGCCAGTATAAAGGACCCTCCCAACTGCGAGGACCTATTTTCTACTCATATGAAAGATCTCTGGGAGTGAGAAGCTCCTCCATCTTCTTCCCAGGCCAGCTTCAATTTGCTCTGTAGCCAAGGATGACCTTCAGTTTCTGATCCTCCTACCTCTGCTGGGGACTACATGTCCTGGGATTGATTACAAATGTGCACCACCACTCCCGGTTAATGTGGTGCTGGGGACTCAACCCAGGCTTCATGCATGCTAGGCAAAATTCTACCAACTGAGCTTTATCCTCAGCCCATATTGCATAACTTTGTGAAGACTCAATCCCGAAGCATTTGGGGGAAGTGAGAGGAGAAAATCCCAGCCGCCTATTTGTGGTACATGAAGGGACAGCAAAGCCTCACTAGGTGGGAGACTCCTCTGCAGAAAGGGCTTTTATTGAAAAGGTAATGAAGGAAAAGTGACTCCTTTCTAGAGAACGTTCTTCCCTCGGAGCCACAGGACTTAAATCTGCTGCCCAGAGGTTAACTGCATTGCTCTGAAGGAATTCTGGGACTAGGTATTTCCTCCATTGGAGCAGACTCTGTGATGTTCTATGCCCTCCTTTCAGGGCAGGTGGCCTGAAGCATCCTACTTGACTCATTGAAGACCTAGAGTCTTCATAAAGGAAGTGTTAGCTGGTCCAACTAGAAAGGAAGAAAGGAAGAGGGGAAGGAAACTCCATCTGAACAAAGGCCACTGCTCTTCCAAGGCATGTGGGATTAGGTTTGGAGACCACACAACATGTCTCAGAAGGAGGCATATAATAATCTGCTCAGTCTACGCTGTGTCAGGGGTGTAAGAATCCGGCAGGGTAATTCCACATTTTCATTTTGCTGGCTCTGAGTCCTAGCAGATCATTAAATGAACATCAAGAGCCATCCCAGGTGTTGGGAATTATAGGACAGAAGGATTTCCCAGCCAAGATGTGAAATAAATCATGGAATGAATGCCCACAAACAAAGGGAAGCGCCTATCAGCACTCAGCCAGTAAACAACCTGGGAGCCACAAGAACGGCATAAAGCGGAGAGGGCTGATGTTGCTGGTTTATGCACTTCTGGCTGACTATTACTGTAAATTGTGAGCCAGGGAGCAGTGTTGGGGCGTAGAGAACTGAGAAAGGAGAGTCCACGGTGTTCCCAAGTTTGCCTTCTTTTTATTCTTCATTGTCTCCAGCACCTTGACCTTCACCATCACCATGGTTATCATCATCGATCATGTTTAGCGTCATCCCTTGCCTGTGAATCATCTCTCACAGCTTGCAGAGAACTTCTTTACCACTATGACAATTTGATCTCACAGTAACTCTCTCAAGTAGGAAAAGCTGAATTAGCATCGCCACTTTCCCAAAGTACAAACCAAGGCTTAGAGAAAGCAAATGGAGAGCCCTAAGCCATTGACATGCTCAGCTCTTTTTGAAAGTACTACCAATTTGCAACATTAAAGCCTTCCTCTTAACTATTAATTTTTTTAACAACTGACAGGGCATGTGTACTGGTTGGTCAGCACAAGCGGGGTCATGTGAAATGGATGCAACCATTCCAGTTCATGCATCTGAACGTCTCTAGGACACGTGGCCCGAGACCGCTACTCTGAAATAGTATGTCTCTTGGTCCGAGGTTTTCGGTGGTTTCACCTAAGTTCTTCTGTTCCCAATAAGACAAGTGGAGGCACTAAGTGTAAGATGGAGCACCAAACAATGACATGAGAGGGTATTCCAAGAAGGGACTTTCAGAATTGTCTTCCTTGATGATCTTAAGCCCAAAGAGTGGGAAGGAAGAGTAGAGTGGGAAGATAAGGCAGCTATGGCATGGCTCTGCGGTCTGTGGAAAGAACAAAACTACCACTCTGCAGAGCTTGAAATTGAGCTCACAGCAAGTGTTAAGGGTGTCTTGATGAAACCATATGTTTTTGTTTTTTTGGTTTTTTTTTTAAGGTGAAGAGATTTTTGTTTATTTATTTTAATTTTTTTATTTATTTCTGTATGTGTATGAATGTACTGTCTGCATGCAAGTTTGTGCACCCGTGTCGTGCAATGCCACGGAGGTCAGAAGAGGGTGTCAGATTCCCCTGGAACTGGAGTTCTCCTGGAATTGGAGTTTCAGACGGTTCTCAGCCGCCATGTGGGTGCTGGGGATCGAACCCGGGTCCTCTGTAAGAGCGGACGGTGCTCTTAACCTCTAGGCCATCTCTCCAGCCCAAAACCATATGTTTTTGGATGGGAGGAAAGCCTGGAACCTGGAGCCAGGTGAAAATGGGCCTGGATGTAGGACCAGATTGGGAGTGAATGAGAAATTTGTTTCCCATGGGGAAAGCTGTATGATATTCCTCCTCCTAACAACTAGAAAGTGGATCTCTTAACCTGGCTGAGACACAGCCATGCAGTGGACAATAGTCAGCCAGCACTTTCTCAGAGCTAACAGAAAGCGGGCACCATATGAGCTCAGAAAAGACTAGAATCTAATCACCTCCTCACTTTCCCAGAGCCCACTCTTCCTAGTTCCCATTAATGTCACTAGTTCTATTTTTAGCTTAGCTATCTCAAGGCTTCCTATTTTTTTTTTACAAAGAATCTTTTTCATTTCAAAAGTAATACATATTCACAGTGAAAATTTAAAATAGATAAGCCCAAAATAGTAAAAGAAAATTCAAATCACCCAAAATTACTGCATCTAGAAACAGCGTAATTTAATTAGTTTATAGGCAGCCTTCGAGACTTTGTCTTAAACATTATGGTGACAAATTTTAAACATTTAGTGACTTATACCTATTGTTTTTTTCCTACCTACTAGTCTTGAAATTCAGGGTCATTATGACAATGTAGACTTAATACCAGGATTCTGAAAATATTTTATCGAATGGGTACCTTGTTGATATCATAAAATCAGAGGCAGAGGAATATTTATTAGAAACACCCAGCCAGGGCTCAGAAACAAATCGCTTGTGCCTAAGCAGCATTCTGGGTTTTCAAAGTGTCCATGAAAAACTCAAAACCCAGCGGATCCATATTTCAACACTCCATAAACAATAATAACCATTCTTGATTTATATCTCCATATTTTCTGCCTTGTTCATGCAGAAAAGTTGGTAAAGGCTGATTAGACTGTTACACCTAGATTTTTTTTTTTTTTTAAGGTGGAAGATAAGAGAAAATATTACCACACTGAAAGGAGGAAAAAGCCCTAAGGAAAAAAAAAAATCTGTGTTTTTTTTTTTAAAAATTGAGCACTTGTCAGCATGATCCACAACTCTGAAGGTTAGAGCGAAGCAAAACAAATGTGTAAGTTATTTCTCGGATCAAAAGTTTCAATCATCTTTGGGACTTGCTTCTTAGATATTAGGATATCTGTAAATGATAAGCAAGATGGCAAAGTGAAAAGGAAGAAAAAGAATTGCAGAATGAGAGGCTTTCGGATGAGATGGGGCTTTCCCTATGCTGGCTTCTAGCTGTAGTCTTGATCAAAAGAATGTCTATCAGTGGGAAGGAGCAGAGCTTAACATTAAGATGAAGGTGCATTCCTCTTCTATGATGAAAATCGTCAGTACTTGATATGAGGCAGAAAGGTGTGCAGAGATATGTCACCAAGCCACGGGCAGCAGCTTTGCCGTGTAAACAAAGTCACTGGTAAGAAATTGTTGTGCAGGATTTTTTATAGATTTGTTTTTATTTTAATTATAAGTATGTGTATGTGAGGGTATGTGCATATGTGTACAGGTGCCTGAGGATGTCAGATTCCCTGGAACTGGAGTTATAGGCAGTTGTGAGTCTGATGTGGGTGCTGGGGACAGAACTCAGGTCCTCTGGAAGGGCAGCAAGCACTCAACCACTAAGCCATGTCCCCAAGCCCATTTTACAGGATATTTAAGAACACATTATTGTTTAAGCCAGGCGTGGTGACCCACGCCTTTAATCCCAGCACTGGAGAGGCAGAAGCAAGCAGATCTCTGTGAGTTCAAGGCCAGCCTGGTCTACATAGAGTTCCAGGACAGCTGGGGCTACAGGGAGACCCTGTCTCAAAAAGACCCAAAACAAAACAAAACAGAACAAAACAAAACAAAACAAAAAAATATTATTATGTAGGTATGGTGGGACACGCCTTTAATCCAAGCACTTGAAAAGCAGAGGCAGGCAGATCCCTAAAATCAAGGCCATCCTGGTCCCCATAGTGAGTTCCAGTCAGGAGGACACTGTCTTAGAAAACAAACACCCAGACATGGAAAGAAGAAAAAATATTTCATGATTACTTTCTCTTAGAATTTGTACACAAAAAAATGCTTAGCTAATTAAATTTTGCCTAGCATATGGTTATAACAATTTCTGAGCCCACTGATTTGGAATTTATGACATTTTAAAACACAGCATATCTGAGTCTCATTGGGTTTTTTAAAGTGCTGATGATCAACTCTTTAGTGTTTATTGAGATTTACTTGCCCAGAAATCAGCCAACCATTCTCTGAGTTAGAAAGGAAATTTGTCTCTTAGAGTATAGAGTATACCTCCTCATTGAGGAGAAAGTCTTACTTATTTGAAAACACGATGAGCTTTCAGAAAAGAAAAATGAAATTGATGTGAGCTAAAGAGCTGAATTGCAATGCTGATTTGTGTAATACTGATCTTTATGGTAAAAGCAGTAAGCAAAAGAAAACAAACAAAAAAGAACAAAATGTCCCAGGCTTGGTGGTGCACACCTTTAGTCCCAGCACTTGGGAGGCAGAGGCAAGCAGATCTCTGTGAGTTCAAAGCCAGCCTGGTCTACACAGAAAGTTCCAGACCAGCAGAGGCCATAGGGAGACCCTGACTCAAAAAGAGCAACAAAATAGGAAGGAGGAGGAGGAGGAGAGATATAATTACCTACTAGGTGCCAGGTGCTGGAATAAAGGTAAATAAAGCAGACATGTGACTAATTGAAAGAAAGGGGCAAAAAGCAAGAAAGCAAACTAAGGGAACATGGCCTTGTTAATAACTGTAAAAGAAACTAACAAGGCACAGTGTGGAAGAATACAGGCAGACACAAGGGAACCCTCTTAGTGTAGTCAGGCAAGATCTCACTGAGAAAGGATGAGAATAACCACCAAGTACTATGTATTTGGGGTTTAAGAAACTGCGGTGCAGATCAGTGAGGCAGGCAGAGGATCCCATAACCAAGCACTGCCAGAAGGCAGCAGTCTTCCTTCACGTCTGCAGTAAACTAAGGAGCAGAAAGGGAGAGGAGAGCTCAGACTTACAGAGAGGAACTTGGGGTTTTGTTCTAAGAGCAACAGCAAGCAGGGGGTGGATCATAAGCACAGCAGTTAAGAATCTGGACTGTGGAGCTGGAGAGATGGCTCAGTGGTTAAGAGCACTGACTGCTCTTGCAGAGGACCCAAGTTTGATTCCCAGCACCCACATGGCAGCTAAGAACCATCTTTAAGCCAGGCATGGTTGCGCACATCTTTAATCCTAGCACTCGGGAGGCAGAGGCAGGCAGATCTCTGTGAGCTCAAGGACAGCCTGGTCTACAGAGTGAGTTCCAGGACAGCTGGGGCTATAGGGAGACCCTGTCTCTAAATAAATAAATAAATAAATAAATAAATAAATAAATAAATAAATAAATAAATAAATAAATCTGGGCTGTGCTTTTAAAAGATTGCCTTAGCTGGGGCTGGGGCGATGGCAGAGTGGTAAAGGGCACTGACTACTCTTATAGAGGTCCTGGGTTTGATCCCAGCACCCACTTGGCAGCTAACAACAATCCACTCCAGTTCCAGGCGATCTGATGCCCTCTTCTGGGCATTGCACGACACAGGTGCACCTACCTGCATGCAAGCAATACACTTGTGCACATAAAGTAATTTTTTTTTAAGTTAAAGAAGGGCTGGAGAGATGGCATAGTGGTTAAGAGCACCAACTGCTCTTGCAGAGGACCCAGGTTTGATCCCAAGTACCCACATGGCGGCTGAGAAACGTCTTTAACTCCAGTTCCAGAGGAATCTGACACCCTCTTCTGACCTCCGAGCACAAACCTACATGCAGACAGTACATTCATACACATAAAAATAAATAAAAATAAATAAAATAAATTTAAATTAAATTAAAAAAATAAATAAAAAGTTAAAGAAAAAGATTGCCTTGGCTGTACTTCATACCATATATTATAATTCATTCAGAATGGATTCTAGACCTAAATATAAGAGCCAAAACTATAGAGCATTTAGAAGAAAGTACAGAAGTCAACCTTAGTGACCTTAATTTAGGCAATGGTTTATCAAGTATGACACCAAAGCTCAAACAACAAAAGAATAAAATGACAAATTTGAGCTTTCAACATGAAAGACTTTTACACTTCAAAGTACACGACTGTGATGGTTAATCTCCATTTTCCCCTTGGCTGGATTTGGCATCTCCTAGGGATACATACACCTCTAGGTACGTCTGGAGGAGTTTCCAGAGAGACTTAACTGAGAAGGGAAGAAAGACTTCTCCTGAATTCATCGTCCCATGAGCTGGGGTCTCAGAAGGAATAAAAAGAGAAAAAAAGGAGAAAGTAGCCGGGTACCAGAGTCCACCTCTCTCTGCTTGCAAACTGCAGGAACCACGTGACCAGGCACCTCCACCCCCATTGCGGCCCCTTCCCTGCCAGGATGGACTTTATTCTCAAACTATGAATCAAAATAAACCTTTCCTTAAGTTGTCTTTTGTCACTACAATAGGAAAAGTAACTAATAAAGCCACCAAGAAGGCAAAAATACAAACTGCAGAATGAGAGCTGACATCTGCAAGTCCCATCCAAGACAGGAGATTCGTGTGCAGAATATATTAAAAACTTGATATTCAAGGATAAAAGAAGTACTCTAGCCAGGCGTGGTGGCTCACACCTTTAATCCTAGCACTCGGGAGGCAGAGATAGGCATATCTTTGTGAATTTTGTGAGTTCAAGGCCAGCCTGGTCTACAGAGCGAGTTCTAGGACAGCTGGGGCTACAGGGAGACCCTATCTCAAAAAGACCAAAAAAAAAAAA
>VZQC01012192.1:983694-1011361 GCA_009823505.1 Rhizomys pruinosus
AAAAAAATAAAAAAAAAAAAACAATTCTTAGCTGCCATGTGGGTGCTGGGAATCAAACCTGAATCCTCTGCAAGAGCAGTAGGTGCTCTTAACCGCTGAGCCATCTCTCCAGGCCAACTTTTGTAAATGTGTTCCTAATACTTTTATATTAGTGCTATAATTTATACATACCACAATGACTAGATTAATATCAATAATCACTGTTCTAACACCACTGTTAGCTTTCTTTGTCTCTGCTATTAGCCATTTGGACTATTTCCAATTTTTAGGTCTAATGTATAGCATGGTCATTAGCTCTTACTGGAAACAGTATGGGGACTGGAAGTATAAAGTAAAGCTAATGAAAAAAATAACATTTTGCCTCCTTCATGGGACTATTCAGAGTGAATTCAATTAAATAAATAACATACTAATTTCACAAATTAGAGAAACAGCTATGGGATTACATAATAAAATTAGCAACCTCTCCTAGTAAACTTAAATATCACAGTTTTCACTAAAAAATACTTACAATTAATATATTGTAAAATGTACAATATTCCCCTTTCTAGGCAAGTAAAAATATTTTTCAAGCTGGGCTTGGTGGAGCACACCTTTGATCTTAGCACTCCCTAGGCAACGGCAGGTGGATCTCTGTGAGTTCAAGGCCAGCCTGGTCTACAGAGTGAGCTCCAGGCCAGCTGGGACTAAGGGGAGACACTGTCTAAAAAAAAAAAAAGTATCATTGGGCTGGAGAGATGGCTCAGTGGTTAAGCGCACAGGTTTCTTGCAGAGGCCCTTGGTTCAATTCCCCTCACCATATGGCAGCTGACAACTGTCTGTAACTCTAGTTCCAGGGGATCCAACGCCCTCTTCTGACCTCCTTGGGTGCTGCATAACACACTTGCACACATGCATATAAAATATAACCGGATATCAGAATGCTGGAATTTGACCAGGGAGGGGAATGCAACTTTTTTTATTTTCTTATTTTTTTGAGACAGGGTCTCCCTTTAGTCCCAGCTGAACTGGAGCTTGCTCTGTAGACCAGGCTGGACTTGAACTCACAGAGATCCGCCTGCCTCTGCCTCCCGAGTGCTGGGATTAAAGGCGTGCGCCACCACACCCAGCTGCAACTATTTTTTTTAATCAACTAAATTTGGTTTAAATGTGTTAGAAGTGTGCGTATCAATATCAGGTCTGTGGTTTCTAGCTCAGATTTTCCAATGTCATTTCCGAGTGCACTTGGATAACTCTACGGTGCCCTCTAGTGGATGAAATAAAAACACTAGTGCCAGAGGACCCATATGTCACCTGTGGTCCTAAAAAGTAGCAAACATTTCTAGGTTCATATATTTGAAGGATACCTGAATTATAGTCAGTTTAAAAGAAACTGAAATGTTTCCTTTATTGCTCTCTTTTAGAACATGAGGGGGGGAAATGTAGGATAGTTTAAACCACCAAAAGAGGTTGTGAAACTGTGAAACATCTTTTTCTTTTTTTTTAATTTCTATGAATGAATTTTATTGTCGATCTGCCACTCTCCAGGGCCTGGTGGTGGATGAAACTATTTCAAAGAGAATAGAAACCAGCTGGGCGTGGTGGCGCACGCCTTTAATCCTAGCACTTGGGAGGCAGAGGCAGGTGGATCTTTGTGAGTTCAAGGCCAGCCTGGTCTACAGAGTGAGTTCCAGGACAGCTGGGGCTACAGGGAGACCCTGTCTCAAAAAGACAAAAAACAAAACAAAACAAACAAACAAAAAAAAAAAAACAAAGAGAATAGAAACCTCCAAATCCAAATCACAAGAACCCTCAAACATGAAGTAAACAAATACCAAAACCGATGGAGCATGTGGTACAGCCTTGCAGTCCCTGCCCTCCAGAGGTGGAAGCATCCTCTGTTGAAGTCACCCCCAGCTATCCTGAGTTGAAGGCCACCACCCTGCTCTACAGGAGACCTTTACAAAACAAGCAAGCAAACAAACAAACCCCTCAAAAACCACCCACCCACAGACTGGGGAGTTGGGTGTGGCCCTGGAGTTTCTGGGACAGACTTGGAAACCCTGGGGGACTGGTTGGTTTTCTGGATTGTCGTCTTCGCCTTGGTCCCTAGATGTTGGGGTGCTGCTTGAAGATGGAGACTCAGGACACGGGCCGGAGGTGGATGCGCTGAGCTCTCTGAGGCAGGCCTCAGCAGGGTCTTCCAGTAAAGCTGCTTGCCAAGGAGGAACCAATACTTAACCTGTTTCTCTTTCATGTTGAGTTTTACAGCCAGCCTGCTTAAAACTTCCTGGTTAGTCCAGGCGTGGTGGCGCACGCTTTTAGTCCAGGCACTTGGGAGGTAGAGGCAGGTGGATCTTTGTGAGTTCAAGGCCGGCCTGGTCTACAGAGTGAGTTCCAGGACAGCTGGGGCTACAGGGAAACCCTGTCTCAAAAAGACAAAAAAAAAAAAACTTCCTGGCTATGGTAAGAGTCTTCCCAGAAATGCTCTTCAAGTTTGGATGCCCGCTCCCAGTCCAGAACTCCATTCAGGCTATAAGTGTAAGGGTTCATCCCCGCAGCAGCTCACTCAGTTCAGGTGTTTGATGTTCTGTTCTCAAAACATCTTTCCAAAGAACTCATAGGTATTAATTACTTTTCTCATTTCTATGATTAAATACCCAACAAAGCAACTTAAAGAAAGAAGAGTTTGGGAGTGGAAATATACCTCAGTGTTTAAGAGTGCTTGCTTCTCTTCCTGAGGACCTGAGTTTGGCTCTCACCACCCACATCAGGCAGCTCACAATGCCTAGAACTCTAACTCCAAGGGGTCCAACTCCCTCTTCTGGCCTCCTCGGGCACCCACTCACCAGTGTCACACAAACACATACACATAAATTAAAAATAAAAGCTTTTAGGACTGGAGAGATGGCTCAGCAGTTAAGAGCATCCGCTGCTTTTGTAGAAGACCTAGGTTTGGTTCACAGAAACTTCACGGTATCTACCATCTGTAACTGCAGTTCCATGGGATCTGATGCCCTCTTCTGGCCTAAGTGTGCTTTGTACTCACCTGGTACACTTACATCCATGCAGAGAAAATACTCATACGCATAAAGTAAAAATAAATCCTTGGGGCTGAAGAGATGGCCTAGAGGTTAAGAGCACCTACTGCTCTTGCAGAGGATCCAGGTTCTATTCCCAGCACCAACATGGCAGCCGAGAACCATCTTTAACTCCAGTTCCAGGGGAATCCGACGCCCTCTTCTGACCTCTGCGGCATTGCACGACACGGGTGCGCAAACCTACATGCTGACAGTGCATTCATAAAAAATAAATTAAATTAAAAAAATAAAAATAGGGCTGGAGAGATGGCCTAGCGGTTAAGAGTGCTGACTGCTCTTGCAGAGGACCTGGGTTCAATCCCCAGCACCCACATGGCGGCTGAAAACCATCTTTAACTCCAGTTCCAGGGGACTCTGACACCCTCTTCTGACCTGTGCGGCATTGCACGACACTGGTGCATGAACAAACCTACATGTAGACAGTACACTCATACACATAGAAAAATAAATTAAAAAATTAAAAAAACATAAATAAATTAAAAATAAAAAGGCTGGGCATGGTGGAACACACTTTTAATCCTAACACTCAGGAGACAGAAGTAGGCAAATCTCTGTGAGTTCCAGGCCAGCTGGAGCTACAGGGAGACCCTGTCTCAAAAATGACAAAAAAAAAAATGTATCTAAGTTTTCTCACAGTTTAAGGATAAAGTCCACCATGGCGGGGAAGGTGTGTTAATAGGAGCATACGGCAGCTGGTCACGTGGCCTTCATAGTCAGGATGCTCAGCTCAGCTAGCTTTCTCCTTTTTATGCTGTCTGGAATTTCAGTTCATGGACGGATGCCACCCATGTGCACAGGTCTTCCCACCTCGTGAACCTAATGTAGATATATCACAAGTATACCCAGAGGAGTGTCTCTTTGATAATTCTATATCCTGTCAAGTTCATCATCCATACTAAGCATCACAAGACTACTCTTTGTCAACCTGAGACCCAAGCCTATCACTATTTTTTGTTGCTTTTTATTTTTTATATATATTTTGTACAAGATTATCAAATCTAGACCTGTGTCTCCCACCCTATCCCCCCACCCCATCAGAGCTCATGTATTCTGCCAAACATGCTTTTCATCACTTTCTCAGTCTTTCTCAAAATTCTTCATGTGGAAGTTGACTATTTTGAGCAGAAGTTCACTGCTTCAGTAAGTTCCTTGATGCAGTTCTTTCTGTTGTTGTTGTTTCCAATATGCATCACTCCCAATTGCTTGGACAAAAGCTCAAGGGGCCATGTGTAAGAAATACTTACAACTAGGTAACTGGCACTAGCATCCACAGATGAGGGATACCATTAGTCGCCTGTTTTTCTGGAACTGTGTTACTTCACTCAGCATGATGTCTTCTAGCTCCAGCCATTTTCCTGCAAAGCTCATGATGTCATCTTTCTTTACTGCATAGAACTCCATTGTGTAGATGTACCACATTTTCTCTATCCACTTGTCAGTTGAGGGGCATTTGGGTTGGTTCCAGCTCCTTGCTATTGTGAAGAGAGCTGCAATAAACATGGCAGTGCATGTATCTCTGTGGTGGGGTGAGTCTTGAGGGTACATGCCTAGGAGTGGTATGGCTGGGTTGGGTGGCAAGTTCATTCCAAGTCTTCCAAGGGTTCACCACACTGCTTTCCATAGTGGCTGTACAAGTTTACATTCCCACCAGCAGTGGATGAGTGTTCCTCTTTCCGCACAACCTCTCCAGCACTTGGTATCATTTGTTTTCTTGTTCCTAGCCAGTCTTATTAGAGTAAGATGATATCTTAAAGTGGTTTTGATTTTCATTTCCTTAATGATTAGTGATGTTGAATACTTCTTAAGGTGTTTCTCAGCCATCTCTAATTCCTCACTTGTGAAGTCTCTGTTCAGCTCTTTGCTCCATCTATTGAGTGGGTCATTTGTTTTCTTTCTCCTTTGTTTTTTTTGAGTAGTTTCTATATTCTGGAAATCAATACTTTGTCAGATGTTTCTGCAGTGAAGCTTTCCTCCCACTCTGGGATTTCTCTTCACTTCCTTGATTGTTTCTTTTGATGTACAGAAGCTTTTGAGTTTAATGAGGTCCCATTTGTCAATTGTTGAACTTAATTCTTACACAGCTGCTGTCTGATTTAAGAAGTCTTTTCCTGGAGAGATAGCCTAGCGGTTAAGAGCACTGACGCTCTTGCAGAGGACCCGGGTTCGATCCCCAGCACCCACATGGCGGTTAAGAACCGTCTGTAACTCCAATTCCAGGAGAACTCCAGTTCCAGGGGAATCCGAGACCCTCTTCTGACCTCCGTGGCATTGCACGACATGGGTGCACAGACCTGCATGCATACAGCACATTCATACACATACGAAAAATAAATAAAAATGAAAAAAAAAAAGAAGTCTTTTCTTATGACTATGTCTTGTAGTCTGCTGCCAACTTTTTCTTCTATCGCCTTCAGAGTTTGGGGTTTCACATTGAGGACTTTAATCCATCTGGAGTTGACTTTTGTACAGGGTGAGAGGTAGGTGTTTAATTTCATTCTTCTACAAATGGTGATCCAGTTTTGCCAACACCACTTGCTGAAGATGCTGTCTTTTCTCCATTGTGTCTTCTTGGCCTCCTTATCAAATATGAGGTGGCTGAAATTGTATGTGGTCAAGTTTGGATCTTCAGTTTTTTTCCATTGGTCAACAGGTCTGTTTTTGTGCCAGCACCAGGCTGTTTTTATGACTATAGCCCTGTAGTATAGTTTGAAGCCTGGTATAGAGATCCCTCCTGTGTAGCTCTTTTCACTCAGGATTGATTTGGCTATTCGGGGTCTTTTGTTTCTCCAAATGAATTTAAGAACTTTTGTTTCCAAGCCTGTGAAGAAACTCTTGGGGATTTTGATTGGGATTGCATTAAATCTATACAAGAGTTTTGGTAAAATGGACATTTTTACAATGTTAATTTTCCCAATCCATGAGCATGGGAGGTTTTTCCATCTTCTGAGGTCTTCTTCAATTTCTTTCTTTAAGGGTTTAAAATTTTTGTTGTAGAGGTCTTTGGTGTCTTTGGTTAGGTTTGTTCCTAGGTATCTTATTGTTTTTGAGGCTATTGTGAGTGGGAAGGTCTCTTTGAATTCTTTCTCCAGTTGCTTGTTGTTTGGTGTAAAAAAGGCCACTGAATTTTTTTCGGTTAATTTGTATCCTGCCACTTTGCTGAAGCTGTTAAATCTTTCTAGGAGTTTTCTGGTGGGGGTTTTAGCATCCCTTAAGTAAACATCCTATCCATCAGCAAATAGGATAGCTTGACTTCCTTCTTCCAATTAGTACTCCTTTTAATTTTCTTTTTCTGCCTTATGCTCTCGCAAGTTTTTCAACAGCACTCTATTGAGAGAGTTTGATGACAGGAGGGGGCAGCCTTGCCACAGTTCCTACCTTTAAGGAGGAAGGTTTTTCTTATTTCCCCATTTAGGATGATATGGCTGTGTGGTTTTCCTATATATGGCTTTGATTATTTGAGGATGATCCCTCCAATCCAATTCCTCTTGGACTTTAAGCATGAAAGGGATGCTGGATTTTGTCAAAGGCTTTTTTCCGGTCAATTGAGATGATGTGTGATTTTTGTCTTTCAGTCCATTTATATGCTTGATGATGTTTATTGATTTTCTTTTTTTATTAATTTTATTTTATTTTATTATATTTTATTTATTTATTGTGTATGAATGTACTGTCTGCATGTGGGTTTGTGCACCTGTGGTAGTGCAATTGCCGATGGAGCCGCAGAAGAGGGTGTTGATTCCTCTGGAGCTGGAGTTTCTCCTGGAATTGGAGTTACAGATGAGATCTGTCTCAGCCGCCATTAGTGGGTGAAATCTGCCAATGCCAATCGAGGAACGCAGGTCCTCTGCTTACAACTGAGAGGTTCAGCAAGCTCTTATCACCATAGGCCGATCTCTCAAGCACCCAGACTGTTTATCTTATTTTCATGAATGTTGAACATCCCTGCATCTCTGTATGAATCCAACTTGATCATGATGGAATGATCTTCAATATGGGTCGCTATGCGATTGCCAGATATCCTGTTTATAATTTGGCATCTGTGTTCATTTAGGAGATGGGTCATAGTTCTCCTTTGTGGTTTGATCTTTGCCTGGTTTTCAGGTTAATAGAGTGATGTAGGCTTCATAGAAAGGTGTTTTGGGGGAGAATCTCCCTTTTTGTTTCTTCTAAACAATTTCTTAAATAATGGTTGTGGTTATTTTTTTTCCTTTTTGAATGTTTCATAGAATTCTGGCCATGAAACCATCTGGGCCTGGGACCTTTTTTAGTTGGGAGGCTTCTTATTATCATCTTGAATTCTTCCATATACATGGGTTCTGTTTTAAGCTGTCTCTTTTTTGGTTGACTTTGGTGATGTATTAGTCACTTTCTGTTGTTCTGTGATCAAACCAACCATGACCAAGGAACTTATAAAAGGAAGAGTTTATTGCGCTTACGATTGGCGGTTCCAGGGACTTAGCATTTGGTCGGAGGCTTGGTGGCTGGATCTGGACAGCAAACCGCGGGTCACATCTCGCAAAGAGCACAGAGCGAGAGGAGCAACTTTAGAGCAGCGCGGCTTGTTAAGCCCACTAAGCCCCCCCCAGTGACACCTCTCCCCCCAGCATGCCACACCTTCTTAAGACCTTCCAGGAAACAGCACACCCACAATGGGACAAATGTTTGAATTACTTACAGCCTATGGGGGACACTCATTCAAACCCCAACATTCCACTCCCTGGCCCCATGAGGCTCTCGACAACAATATAAAATTGCAAAACGCATTTTTAGTCGTCACCTTAAAAGTCCCATCAGTCTTTACCAGTCTTTCAATGGCATCAAAAAGCCACCAGTCCAAAGTCTCTTCTGAGAACTCAGGCCAATCTTCTGTAACTGTAAGGCTCCTGTAAAATTCAAAGGCAAATTACAACTCCAATTCAGGTGGAACCGAAACACATATTCCCATTCCAAAAGGGCAGGAAAGAGGCATAGTGAGGAAAATACTGGACCAAAACTACGCCGAAAACCAGCAGGGCAACCAAGTCCAGTTAGCTCACAGTGCAGACTCTTGGGACTTGACTTCCAAAAGGGCTTAGACTGGCTCAAGCAGCCTTCCAGCTTTCTCTTGCAACATAACATCTTCTTTCTTAGGCTGGTACCCACTCCCCGTATGCAAGCCTCCTTGGCAAATATCTCACAGGTCTGGCTTTCGAAGTCTTCTTGGTGGTCTCACTGCCAACCAGACTTCATACTCACAGCTTCACAGCAGTGGCCTATCAGGGCCCATCTTTATGTCAGGGACACCCCACTGCACTCTGTCCTGGCCTCTTTGGCTCTCTGAAACCGTGGAGGAAGAGCTGATGACCCCTTCACTCTTGCAAACTTCATGTGTCTAAAGCCAGCACCCACGTGAATATTGCCAAATCTGGCTGCAAGTTGGGGCCAGACCCTGGCCCATTCAACCACATTTGCTACTTTTTTCTGCCCTGGACTCGCTGGAGGTTAGCTGGGTGTGGTTATGCCCTGAAGGTACTGATCTTTTGTTTACTTGTAAACAAAAGGCCTCTCCAGGCCTCTCCTTAATAACTTAGATCTCCTTATGAAAGGGAGCATCTCCTTCACAAGCCTTGGCTACACCTTTTAATTTTCCTAGTGCAGTTTTCAGATCCAACCTCTCCTTCACATGCCTTGCCCCACCTTTAATCTTCCTAGTGCAGTTTTTCAGATACCTCTCCTTCACTTGCCTTGGCCCCACTTTTAATCTTCCTTAGTGCAGTTTTCAGACTCCCAACCTCTCCTTCACATTGGCCTTGGCCCCACCTTTAATCTTCCTAGTACTGTTATCAGAGCCAAACTGTACATTTTGCATTTCTTTTCTGCTCCATCTGCTCTTTTTCACTGTAGATCTGTATAATATTCACCATTAAAAGCCATGCCACCATTTCTACATTAGGCTGTCTTGAAATATCCTCCGCCAAAGACATCAGTCCACTGCTTTTCAACTTAGCATCAGGCAAGGCATCTGGGCTGTGGGCAAACTGCTGCCAGACTCTTTATCAAAATATCCTGGTTACTGCCTAAGTCTTTATTTTCCCCTGGGACCACATCTTTTGCAGCCATGTTTTCTTCCAGGCCTCCACTAGAATGGCCCTTTAAGCTCTGCTTATAATAGTCAACAGCCTTTCCAGCCCAAAGTTCCAAAGTCTTCCACGCTTCTCCAAACATACACATGGTCAGGTTCTTCACAGCCAACACCCCACTCTCGGTACCAATAACTGTATTAGTCACTTTTCTGTTGCTGTGATAAAACACCAGACCAAGGAACTTATAAAAGGAAGAGTTTATTTGAGCTTACGATTGGCGGTTCCAGGGAATTAGTCCATTGTGGCGGGAGGCATGGTGGCTGGATCTGGAGCAGCAAACCGAGGTCACATCTCGCAAAGAGCACAGGAAGCAGAGAGGAGCAACTGTAGAGCACGAGGCTTGTTAAGCTCACTAAGCCCGCCCCAGTGACACACTTCCCCAGCATGGCACACCTTCTAAGACCTCCAGAAACAGCACCACCAACTGGAGAACAAATGTCCTGAATACCTAGAGCCTATGGGGACACTCATTCCAAACCACACACAGGTGATCCCAGGATTTCATATATTCATCCACTTCTTCTAGAGTATAGGTTTTTGAAGTATTCCCGTATGATTTTCTTGATCTTTTCCTTTTCTGTTGTGATATTCCCCTTTTCATCATGGATTGTATTGATTTGGAGTTGTTCCTTCTTTCTTTGGGTTAGCTGGGCTAGAGGTCTGTCTATCGTGTTTATTCTTTCAAAGAACCAACTTTTGGATTCATTGATTTTTTTGTATTGTTTTCTTTGTTTCAATTTCATTGATTTCTGCTCTGATTTTTGCTATTTCTTCCTGTCTGTTATGTTTAGGGTTCATCTGCTGTTGTCTCTTAATTCTCAATATCTTGATGAATTGTTCCTTTGATAAAAAATGTAATGGCCTTCTCGAAAAGACAAAAAAAAAAAAAAAAAAAAAAAAAAAGCCCCTGCATGGTGTAATCCTAGCACTGGGAGCAGAGCCAGGCAGATCTTTGTGAGTTCAAGGCCAGCCTGGTCTACAGAGTGAGTTCTAGGACAGCTGGGCTATAAAGAAACTTTGAAAAGACTGAAAAAAAAAAAGTAATGGCCTTATTTGTCTCTTCTGATTTCTTTTACTTTGAAGTCCATTTTGTCTGATATTAAAATAGCAACACCTCTTTTCTTTTTGGTACCATTTGCTTGGGAATATATTTTTCCATCCTTTCACTTTAAGTGGTTGCCTGTCCTTGAAGGTAAGATGTGTAAGACAGCATTATCAATGGTTGTTCTGTTTCCTAATCCAATCTCCACAGTCTATGTCTTTTGATTGGGAATTTAGTCATAATATTTAAGTTGATGGTATGACTGATAGGTTTGGTGTGCTTCCTTTTGCCTTATTATCCATTTGTGGTGGTTTGGTTTAGGTTTCTACTTCTGCAGTTATGCTTTTATTGATTCTCTCTTTCTAGATGTCTGAGGATGGTTGCTCCTTTCTTCTGTCCTTGAATTGCTTCAAGTATTTCTCTGAAGAGTTGGTTTTCCAGACATGTATTCTTTCATCTGTATATGTCATGGAAGATTTTTTCTCTCTTCACTATAATTGACATTTTCCTGGTATATGTAACCTGGGTTGGCATCTATTGTCCTTTAACACTGGGAATGCTTTTGCTCACGTCTTCTTGCTTTCATAGTTTGCACTGGGAAAAAGTCGTATGTATAATTCTGATAGGTTTCCCCTATAGGTCACTTGTTTTTTCTCTTGTGGCTTTAAGGATTTTTGTCTTTGTTTTGGGTGTCTAGCATTTTAACTATGATGTGGCGTGGAGAATTTCTTTTCTGATCTTGTCTGTTTGGAGTTCTATGTGCTTCTTGTATTTGTATTGGTTTGTCTTTTTTTAGTTTGGGGAAGTTTTCATCTATTATTCTGTTGAAGATCTGATCAATACCATTCTCTTGGGAATTCTTCTCCTTCCTCTATTCCTATGATTCGGAGGTTTGATCTTTTCATAGTGTCCCACAGTTCCTGGTTATTCCACTTTTGTGTATTTTTAAATTTTTCATAATCTTTCCTTGAGGTTTTTAGTTGTTCTGTGTTATCTTCCAGGTCCGATATTCTTTGTTCTGCTTCCTCCATTCTGCTTCTGAGGCTTTTTCCATTCCTTTCCTCTTGATTGGATGAGTGTTTGATTTCCTTTTTCATTTCCTCTTCTGATTTCTTTAGTGTTTCTACTTCCTTTTGGCGCTTCTCAATCTCTTCCTGTAGCTCTTTGCTTCACTGGTTGGTTTCCTTATATTTTTTAGCATGGGATCTTTTCAGTGTTTCCACTTCCTTCCGGAGTTTGTTGTTCTCTCTCTCTAGGTCCTTCTTGAGTTCTTCATTCTCTTTTCTTAATTCTTTTATTTGCTCTTTATAATCTTGTACTTCTTTAAGTATGTTCACAATTGTGTTTCTGATATCTGTGTCCTGGGCCATCCCCAGAGGGATCCCACTGTAGGAATCTTCCACAGGTTTGGTAGAGTTTGGTGTGTGATTATCCTGCACCTTTTCCATGTTGTCTCTTCTTTGTGTTCCTGGCATATGGGCTTCTCCTTGCCTGTATTCCAATGTGAGTCCCAAATGCCTCTTCACTGTGTAGAAGGCTTGCTTTGCTTCCCTCCTTCAGATGCCTTTGTAATCCCAGTTGGCACGGGCGGAGGGGGTTACTCTTTAGCCCACGCCCTGGTACCTGTGCTTCAGGTGGTCTTGGGAGATCTCTGATCTCAAGACTCACACAAACTTACCTTTTATACCAGCTGGAAGGATAACTCCGCCCCCACAGACACAAAAGCCAATCAAGCCAAAGACAACTAGATTAACTAGATTAAATCAAACAACAAGGGGGCTGGAGAGATAGCCTAGCGGTTAAGAGCACCAACTGCTCTTGCAAAGGACCCAGGTTCGATCCCCAGCATCCACATGGCGGCTAAGAACCATCTGTAACTGCAATTCCAGGAGAACTCGAGTTCCAGGGGAATCCAAGACCCTCTTCTGACCTCCGCGGCATTGCACAGAACTACATGCAGACAGTACATTCATACACATAAAAAATAAAATTTAAAAAAATTTAAAAAAAAATCAAACAACAATCTACCCCCTGAAGCACCCAGCTCCTACCTACCTGTGCTTCAAGTGGTCTTGGGAGATCTCTGATCTACCTATCACTATTAAGCCATAACCTTCTACCCTTTGTCCCTATAGGCTCATAGCCATCTCAGTGCAAAATTCATTCAGTCTGACTTCAAGTTGCATAGTCTTTAACAGTTTCAACACTGTTTGAAAGTCCAAAGTCTTTTTCTGAGACTCAAGACAACCCTTATAAGTCCCTATAACATCAAAAAACAAGTTATATAGTTCCGATATACAACTGCACAAAGTAAACATTCCCATTCCAAAAGAGAGGAACTGGAGACGGCAAGGAAAGATGAGACCAAAGAAACACCAAAACCCAGCAGGGGAAACACAAATCCTGCATCTCCCCATGTGATATCTGGGACCCAGGCTCCAAAAGGTTTAGCCAGCCCCTCACCTCCGGCTCTGCCCCCTGCAGCACACACGGACTATTTCTTGGGCTGATTCCACTTCCCATATGCAGTTTTCCTCAGTCAATGTCCCACGGACCTGGCATCTTAACATCCTGAGGTCGCCATTGCAACTTAGACTTCATTCAGTGGCCTCCCGAGACTTCCTTGCAGGGAGGGACTCTGACCCTGCCACGTATTGCCTGGCTTTGGTGGTTCTCCAGAACATGGTAAAGACACCAAGATCCTCTCAGTCTGTTATCTTTCATGCCTCCAAAAACAGTACTACCTGGACAGTGTTGAGGAGTTCTGTGGCCAGCTCAGTAGGTAGTCTGGCCTGCTTTAGTGCTGGGTACCCCTTCAAGGTCATTCTTTCTCAATTTAAGCTCTCTGCTTTCAAATATGCTGGGTCTTAGTCGGGTCTGGTCCCAGAACGAATGGGCTGAGGAAGGGTAAGTGTGCCACTTGCCCGTTCCCCAGCCTCCTTACCTCCCGGAGACACTCAATCGCAGCAGGGAGTCCAGTCAAGTAGGTTCTCGTTTATTGCAAGCAGGGCAGTGACATATACAAAACAGCCACAAAAGACATTTAGGCTCTGTATTAGTCATTTTTCTGTTGCTGTGATAAACCACCATGAGCAAGGGAACTTATAAAAGGAAGAGTTTATTTGAGCTTATGATTGGTGGTTCCAGGGAATCAGAGTCCATTGTGGCGGGAAGCATGGTGGCCGGGGCTGGAGCAGCAAGCCAAGGGTCACATCTCGAAATGAGCACAGGAAGCAGAGAGAGAGACTGGAGACCACAAGGCTTGTTAAACTCACTAAGCCTGCCCCCAATAACGTACTTCCTCCAGCACAGCCACACCTTCTAAGACCTCCAAGAACAGTGCCACCAACTGGAGACAAAATGTCTGAAAACTTAAAGCCTATGGGGGACACTCATTCAAACCACCACATTCCACTCCCTGGCCCCCATAGGCTCCCGACCATATAAAATGCAAAATGCATTTAGTCCAGCCTTAAAAGTCCCCATAGTCTTTACCAGTTTCAATTCTACTCAAAAGTCTATCATCCAAAATATCTTCTGAGACACAGGCCAATCTCTTAACTGTAAGCTCCTGTAAAATCAAAAGACAAATTACATACTCCCAACATACAGTGGAACTGAATACACATTCCCATTCCAAAAGGGAGGAATAGAGGCATAGTGAGGAAATACTGGACCAAAACAAGACCAAAAACCAGCAGGGCAAACACCAAGTCCAGAAGATCCATGTTCAATGTTTGTGACTTGACTTCCAAAGGGCTAGATGGCTCAGCCTTTCAGCTGTAGCCCTAGCTGATCCTGGAACTTACTATGTAGGCCAGGCTGGCCTTGAACTCACAGGATCCACTGCCCTCTCTGCCTCCTGAGTGCTGGGATTAAAGGCATGTCCACCATGCCCACAGATGGTGGGATGTGCTGTCTTTAATCCCAGCACTTGGAGGCAGAAGAGGCAGGTGATCTCAGTGAGTTCAGGCCAGCCTGGTCTACAAAGTGAGTTCAGGCAGCTGGGACTGCAGGGAGGGACGTCTCAAAAAGAGTAAAAAACAAAAGCTTTCGGGCTGGTGTGGTGTCGCACGCCTTTAATCCCAGCACTCAGGAGGCAGAAGCAGGTGGATCTCTGTGAGATCTAAGCCAGCCTGGTTTAGATAGTGAGGTCAAAAAATATTTTTTTATTTTTATTTTTTTATTTTGGTCTTTTTTGAGACAGGGTCTCCAAGTGGCTCCAGCTGGCCTTGCTATTTAGACCAGGCTGGTCTTAATAGCACAGAGATCTGCCCGCCTCTGCCTCCTAGTGTTGGGATGAAAGGTATTCTCCACCACATCTGGCTTTATTTATTTATTTTGGTCTTTTTAAGACAGGGTCTTCTTTTTTTTTTTTTTTCTTTTCCAGACAGGGTCTCCCTGTAGCCCAGCTGTCACTCTGTAGACCAGGCTGGCTTGAACTCACAAAGATTCCTGCCTTGCCTCTGCCTCCAAGTGCTAGGATTAAAGATGTGTACCACCACGCCGCAAAGCGATCCACACTTCTTAACCACTGCCTTTTTTTTTTTTATTTTTTTTTTTTTGGTCTTTTCGAGACAAGGGCTCCCTGTGGCCCCAGCTGCCCTGGAACCACTGCCTTCTTATAGGCCCAGCTGGCCTGGACCTCACTCTGTAGACCAGGCTGGCCTTGAACTCACAGAGATCTGCCTGCCTCTGCCTCTGAGTGCTAGGATTAAAGGCATGCACCACCACGGCCCGGCTTAAAGACGGTTCTTAGCTGTCATGTGGGTGCTGGGAATCCAACCCGGGCCCTCTGCAAGAGCAGTCGGTGCTCTTAACTGCTGAGCCATCTCTCCATCCCCTAAAAACTTTTTCTTACACTTGTTTTTTCTTTATTATTTTGAGAGTGTCTCCCTGTAGCCCCAGCTGGCCTAGAACTACCTATGTAGACCAGGCTGGCCTCAAACTCATAGAGATCCACCTGCTTCTGCCTCCCAAGAGCTGTAATTAAAGGCGTGCGCCACTACGCTGGGCTTATACTTACTTATTTTTATGTGTTTTATTTTTTATGTTGTTTTATGAGTGTTTTGCCGCAGTTAGTGCACCTTCATGCAATGGCCATGGAGGCCAGAAGAGGGCATCTGATCCTTTGGAACTGGAGTTTCAGAAGATTGTTAGTCCCCATGTTGGTGCCGAATGGAACCCTGATCCTCTGAAAGATGGAGAACCATCTCTCCAGCTCCTATACTTATCTTGGGGGAGGTGCATGTATGTGGAATGCCAGGCTTGTAGCGGTCAGAGGACAACTTGCAGGAGTCGGTTCTCTCATTCACCATGCACACAAGGGAATCAAACTCCAGTCCTCAGGCTTGGCAGTATATGCGATACCCACTGATCCATCTCACCACCTGAAGCTTAACTAAGCAAAGGAGCCCCTCTCAGGCATAAAGGGCTCCAGGGATGGGGCTGGTAGCCATTTGCAGAGTGAGCTCAGGAATCTTCTAGCAAACACTGAGCCGGGTGTGGTGGCGCATGCCTTTAATCCTAGCGCTTGGGAGGCAGAGGCAGGCAGATCTTTGTGAGTTCAAGGCCAGCCTGGTTTACAGAGTGACTTCCAGGCCAGCTGGAGGTATAGGAAGACCCTGTCTCAAAAAGACCAAAAAAAAAAGAAAAAAAGAAAAAAAGAAAGCAAAGACTGATCCATTTCCCTATTCTCAAACTTCCTCCTTAAAAACTGCAGATAGGGGCCGGAGAGATGGCTCGGTGGTTAAGAGCACTGACTGCTCTCGCAGAGGACCCGGGTTCGATTCCAAGCACCCACATGGCAGCTAAGAATTGTCTTGGCCAGACATGGTGGCTCATGCCTTTAATCCCAGCTGGGAATACAGCTGGGCATGGTGGTGCATGCCTTTTATCCTAGCACTTGGGAGGCAGAGGCAGGCGGATCTTTGTGAGTTCAAGCCCAGCCTGGTCTACAGAGTGAGTTCCAGGCCACCTGGGTCTACAGGGAGACCCTGTCTCGAAAAAAAAACAAAACAATATCATATATATATATATATATTTTTTTTCAAAGAATAAATTTTTTTTCCACCTTTCATCCCAGCACTCGGGAGGCAGGCAATCTTAAGTGAGTTCAAGGTCAGCTGTTCTACATGAGCAAGTTTCCAGACAGCTGGGGCTACAGAAGACCCTGTCTCAAAAAAAAAAAAAAAAAAAAAAAGAATATTGGGTATTGGGGTAAGTATGGGCAATTCAGAAAGACTTTTTTTTTTCAGAAAGACTTTCAAAAATACAGAAAGCAAAGGATCCAAAAGACAGAGGACTCAAGGCCAGCATCGACAATAAATCAGAAAGGACAATATAACTGGCTGATTCTGGGACCTTCATGGATACTAGATGCTGGAATTGGCTCTGGTCTATCTCTGAAGGCCAGTGTATTTGATAGATAAGCTTGTAGCTAAAAACAATAACCCCAGGGCCTCAGCCATTTTAGCAGTGACAAAGTGCCCCCTGGGCTGAACATAATCCAGACACACTGCCTTCCCTTGAAAAACTACTAGTGAGGAGCCAGGGAGCTGGGAGTCCACCTCTACTGCTTGCTGGGCGCTGACTCAAGTTGCAAGCCAAAGACTGAGCTGCGTAGATGGACCAGCTCTGACGCTGCTATCTGGTGCGGTTACTGGGAAGTTGAGAACAAACCCCCACCCTAGAGCAGCCTGGATTGCTGAGGCCAAGACTCTAAGAAGGAATAAAATGAGAATCTCTATTTCCGCTGTGGGCCCATTCAGTAGGTTGACCTGGGGGAAGAACGACCACTCTGAGTGTCTCCCACCACCACCTGCGGCAGATTATGCCCTAGCGACTTTGGAAAAGAGAGCTGGAGCCCCGGCTCTCGAGTTTGGCCATGTGTAACACGACCAGCTTCCTTGCTCGGTGCCCTTCACTGAAGTCAGCCAGAACTCCACCTTGAGAGATAGGCAGCCATGCTTTTTCTTGGTTTGATTGGACTTCCTGAACTTTCAGTTCTAACCAGCAGGGGGAGCCTCGAACGATGCAGTCTGCAAACAAAATTATATCCACAGGGACTCCTCTCACACAATCCCCTCTGACAACAGTGACTACCTTGAAACATAGTAATCACTGTGGGAAAGTCATCATTCACATGATGACTTCTCACAAAGTGGAAAGAAGGAATTTCTTCCTGTGAGTGCAAGAGGAATGGAAATTTCCTTCACCTGAAGGGACTGTTTTCACCGAGGCTGTGAAGGCAACCTTCCTTACTCTTTCTCACCTCTCCTGGCCCTCCTGAACTCCTTAAATTTCAGCTGCCTACTGTAGCTATTACCATAGCAACCCAGTTGGTGGCAGAATATGGAAACTCCTACACATTCTTTTAGATTCAGGTACTTACCTTATCTGTGCTCACCTTAACTGTGAAGCCACCTCTAACTCCCTTTTCAACCACAGAGGAGACGTTCTTACCATGATCTCAGTGATACCCTGCACACATCTATACTGGGACTCTTGTGTCAAGGTCTCAGAACTCTATTTAGAAGGCCTATGAGATTAGGTTCACCAAGTAAAGACACCTGCTGCCAAACCTTAACTGAATTCAATCCCTGGGACCCACATGGGTGGAAGGAGACACAACTGCATGCACAAACACATAATAAATAAATAAATAAATAAATAAATAAATAAATAAATAAATAAAATAAAAACAAAATCTCCAAAGAGCTCTGTTTACTTGGTTTACATTTGCATCCCCAGTGCAAGCATGTTGGGTGATGTGGGGTCACAATGAAGCTAATCACTCCTGGGTGTCAGACACTGAAGGAAGTGGGGGGGGGGTGACTATGGCCTTGGAGTGGAGTGGAAGGGCTAGTGGCAGTCTATCCCAGGAAGAGTTGAGCCAGAAAGGCCTGAGAGTCACTGGCAACACAGCCAGGAAGAAGATGTCCTAAGTCAGAAAACTGTCCCTGGCATGCATGATGACCAGAAAGCTATGGGAGCTAAGACACTGGAGGAAAGAAATTAAGACAGAAAGTCACCAGGAGAGATGAGAGCTGCAGGACTGCACGACTGAGTCAGGAATGACATGACGTTTATAACAAATTCTTCTTCAATGGCTCAGGGTGGTGGGAAATGAATGGACCTGGTACAAATAGCTTTTTTTCCCTCTTTTTTCTTTTCTTTTTTTTACAATCCCAAAATGTTTATTATAAAGGTAAACCCTGATCCTTGGAATGGGCTTATTGGTAGGATTTCTGGTAGTGAGCACGGGCACCAGGACCCCCAAACTTTTTGGACTCGCAGCGATGGGGATCAGCTACCAGCAAGGTCCAGCCATACTGGATAAGGATAGTTTTGATCTCCTTCTTTGAAACCTCATCCACATATTTCTGGTAGTAGGCCACTAGAGCTTTGGAGATGGACTGTCGGATGGCATAAATCTGTGCCACATGACCACCACCCTTCACCGGAACCCTGATGTCCACGCCAGCAAACTGCTCCTTGCCCAGGAGCAGAACAGGCTCCAATAACTTATACTGCAGCGTGTGTGGCTCAATCATCTCCAGGGGACGCCCATTCACCTCGATGAGGCCGTTTCCCCGTTTGTGACCCTGCCTGCAGGGACATGTAACGATAGGTACCCAAGGGAGACCCCAAAACCTGTAAGATAAGCGAGAGAGAGAAACAAGACCAGGCAAGCTCTTTGTCGACGTCTGCTTTATTGAACAAAGACAGCAGTATATATTTAGCAAAAAGCGGGAAGCATATAGGGGAGTGTAAAGCAGGGTAATCAGTCAGTCCGGCCATCTGGCGTCAGGAGCCATCCGGTGCCAGGGGGGAGGCAGGTCTGCAAGATAGCTGAGCAGGAACATCTGGCTGGAGCATCCTGTGATCTTTCTGCACGTCCTTGGGAAAGGCTCAGGGTGTCAGCTCACATGGCCAACTTTATTGCAGGCCAACTTTGTTGCAGGCAGTTTAGGGCCTGCGGCTCCTTACACGTTTGCAGTGGCCACGGCTGTGGCTATCTTCTTGCGTCCGAAGACGTGCACTGACTGCAGAGGACCCTTAGACGGCATGGCTGTGACAGAGATCCTCACCGCGCGGTGCTGCACCGGAAGAAAAAAGACAAATAGCTTTTTTTTTTTTTTGGTCTTTTCAAGACAGGGTCTCCCTGTAGCCCCAGCTGTCCTGGAACTCACTCTGTAGACCAGGCTGGCCTTGAACTCACAAAGATCCACCTGCCTCTGCTTCCGGAGTGCTAGGATTAAAGGTGTGCGCCACCACGCCCAGCAAGATTTATTGATTTTTATTTATATCTGCATGCAAGAGCCCACAGATGCCAGAACAGTGTGTCAGATCTGGAACTGGAGTTGCAGATGGTTGTTAGGTGACTTGTGGGTGCTGGGAACCAAACCCGATCCTCTGCAAGAGCAAAAAGTACTCTTAATCACTGAACTATCTCTCCAATTTTATTTATTATTTTTAATTATGTATATGTGTGTCTGGGCATATATGTGAACATAAGTGCAGTGCCCTTGAGGTTCAGAAGATGGCATTGGATTCCCNACAGCCACCAACTGGAGACAAAAATGTCTGAAAACTTAAAGCCTATGGGGGGTACACTCATCAAACCAACCAACATTCCGACTCCTCTGGCCCCCATAGGCTCCCGACCATATAAAATGCAAAATGCATTTAGTCCAACTTAAAAGTCCCCATAGTCTTTAACAGTTTCCAATTCTACTCAAAAGTCTATCATCCAAAATATCTTCTGAGACACAGGCCAATCTCTTAACTGTAAGCTCCTGTAAATCAAAAGACAAATTACATACTCCCAACATACAGTGGAACTGAATATACATTCCCATTCCAAAAGGAGGGAATAGAGGCATAGTGAGGAAATACTGGACCAAAACAAGACAAAAACCGCAGGGCAACACCAAGTCCAGAGATTCCATGTTGCAATTTTGGGACTTGACTTCCAAAGGGCTTTAGATGGCTCAGCCTTTCTAGCTGTAGCCCTAGCTGATCCTGGAACTTACTATGTAGGGCCAGGGCTGGCCTTGAACTCACAGAGATCCACTGCCTCTCTGCCTCCTGAGTGCTGGGATTAAAGGCATGTGCCACCAGCCCACAGATGGTGGGTGGTGCATGTCTTTAATCCCAGCACTTGGAGGCAGAAGAGGCAGGGTGATCTCAGTGAGTTCAGGCCAGCCTGGTCACAAAGTGAGTTCAGGCAGCTGGACTGCAGGGAGACGTCTCAAAAGAGTAAAAACAAAAGCTTTCGGGCTGGTGTGGTGTGACGCCTTATATCCCAGCACTCAGGAGGCAGAGCAGTGAGATCTCTGTGGATCAAGCAGCCTGTTTTAGATGTGAGTGTCAAAAAATATTTTTTATTTTTATTTTTTTATTTTGGTCTTTTTTTGAGACAGGTCTCAAGTGGCTCCAGCTGGCCTTGCTATTTAGACCAGGCTGGTCTTAATAGCACAGAGATCTGCCCGCCTCTGCCTCCTAGTGTTGGGATAAAGGTATTCTCCACCACATCTGGCTTTATTTATTTATTATTGGTCTTTTTAAGACAGGGTCTTCTTTTTTTTTTTTTTGTCTTTCCAGACAGGTTCTCCCTGTAGCCCCAGCTCTCACTCTGTAGACCAGGCTGGCTTGAACTCCACAAAGATCCGCCTTCGCCTCTGCCTCCAAGTGCTAGGATTAAAGATGTGTACCACACGCCAGCAAAGCAGTCCACACTCTTAACCACTGCCTTTTTTTTTTTTTTTTTTTTTTTTTTTGGTCTTTTCGAGACAGGGCTCCCTTGGCCCCAGCTGCCGCTGGAACCAGCTGCCTTCTTATAGGCCCAGCTGGCCTGGACCTCACTCTGTAGACCAGGCTGGCGTTGAACTCACAGAGATCTGCCTGCCTCTGCTCTGAGTGCTAGATTAAAGGCATGCACCACCACGGCCCGGCTTAAAGACGGTTCTTAGCTGTCATGTGGCGTGCTGGAATCCAACCCGGGCCCTTCTGCAAGAGCAGTCGGTGCTCTTAACTGCTGAGCATCTCTCCATCCCCTAAAAACTTTTTCTTACACTTGTTTTTTCTTTATTATTTTGAGAGTGTCTCCCTCTTAGCCCAGCTGGCCTAGAACTACCTATGTAGACCAGGCTGGCCTCAAACTCATAGAGATCCACCTGCTTCTGCTTTCCCCAAGAGTTGTAATTAAAGGCGTGCGCCACTACAGCTGGGCTATACTTACTTACTTATTTATGTGTACTGTGTTTTATTTTTATGTGTTTTATGAGTGTTTTGCCGCAGATTAGTGCACCTTCATTGCAATGGCCATGGAGGCCAGAAGAAGGGCATCTGATCCTTTGGAACTGGAGTTTCAGAAGATTGTTAGTCCCCATGTTGGTGCCGAATGGAACCCTGATCCTCTGAAAGATGGAGAACCATCTCTCCAGCTCCTATACTTATCTTGGGGGAGGTGCATGTATGTGGAATGCCAGGCTTGTAGCGGTCAGAGGACAACTTGCAGGAGTCGTTCTTCTTTCACCATGCACACAAGGGAATCAAACTCCAGTCCTCAGGTCTTGGCAGTATATGCGATACCACTGATCCATCTCACCACCTAAGCTTAACTAGCAAAGGAGCCCCTCAGGCATAAAGCCGTCAGGGATGCGCAGCCATTTGCAGAGTGAGCTCAGGAATCTTCTGAAACAGAACATCGACTGAGGTAGCTCGGGTGTGGTGCCAGCATGCCTTTAATCCTAGCGCTGGGAGGCAGAAGGCAGGCAGTGTGTTGTGAGCTTACCAGCCGTTGTTACAGAGTATACTCCAGGCCAGCTGAGTAGGTATAAGACCCTGTCTCAAAAAGACCAAAAAAAAAAGAAAAAGAGAAAAAGAAAGCAAAGACTGTCCATTTCCCTATTCTCAAACTTCCTCCTTAAAAACTGCAGATAGGGGCCGGAGAGTGGCTGGTGGTTAAGAGCACTGACTGCTCTCCAGAGGCCCGGGTTCGATTCCAAGCACCACATGGCAGCTAAGAATTGTCTTGGCCAGACATGGTGGCTCATGCCTTTAATCCCAGCTGGGAAATAACAGCTGGGCATGGTGGTGCATGCTTTTATACCTAGCACTTGGAGGCAGAGGCAGGCGGATCTTTGTGAGTTCAAGCCCAGCCTGGTCTACAGAGTGAGTTCAGGCCACCTGGGTCTACAGGGAGACCCTGTCTCGAAAAAAACAAACAACAATTATCATATATTATATATATTATATATATAATCAATATTGAATTAAAGCCCACTGGGTGGCTCCACCTTTCATCCCAGCACTCGGGAGGCAGGATCTCTGTGAGTTCAAGGTCAGCCTGTTCTACATAGCAAGTTTCCAGACAGCTGGGGCTACAGAAGCCCTGTCTCAAAAAAAAAAAAAAAAAAAAAAAAAGATATTGGGTATTGGGGTAAGTTTTGGGCAATTCAGAAAGACTTTTTTTTTTCAGAAAGACTTTCAAAAATACAGAAAGCAAAGGATCCAAAAGACAGAGGACTCAAGGCCAGCATCGACAATAAATCAGAAAGGACAATATAACTGGCTGATTCTGGGACCTTCATGGATACTAGATGCTGGAATTGGCTCTGGTCTATCTCTGAAGGCCAGTGTATTTGATAGATAAGCTTGTAGCTAAAAACAATAACCCCAGGGCCTCAGCCATTTTAGCAGTGACAAAGTGCCCCCTGGGCTGAACATAATCCAGACACACTGCCTTCCCTTGAAAAACTACTAGTGAGGAGCCAGGGAGCTGGGAGTCCACCTCTACTGCTTGCTGGGCGCTGACTCAAGTTGCAAGCCAAAGACTGAGCTGCGTAGATGGACCAGCTCTGACGCTGCTATCTGGTGCGGTTACTGGGAAGTTGAGAACAAACCCCCACCCTAGAGCAGCCTGGATTGCTGAGGCCAAGACTCTAAGAAGGAATAAAATGAGAATCTCTATTTCCGCTGTGGGCCCATTCAGTAGGTTGACCTGGGGGAAGAACGACCACTCTGAGTGTCTCCCACCACCACCTGCGGCAGATTATGCCCTAGCGACTTTGGAAAAGAGAGCTGGAGCCCCGGCTCTCGAGTTTGGCCATGTGTAACACGACCAGCTTCCTTGCTCGGTGCCCTTCACTGAAGTCAGCCAGAACTCCACCTTGAGAGATAGGCAGCCATGCTTTTTCTTGGTTTGATTGGACTTCCTGAACTTTCAGTTCTAACCAGCAGGGGGAGCCTCGAACGATGCAGTCTGCAAACAAAATTATATCCACAGGGACTCCTCTCACACAATCCCCTCTGACAACAGTGACTACCTTGAAACATAGTAATCACTGTGGGAAAGTCATCATTCACATGATGACTTCTCACAAAGTGGAAAGAAGGAATTTCTTCCTGTGAGTGCAAGAGGAATGGAAATTTCCTTCACCTGAAGGGACTGTTTTCACCGAGGCTGTGAAGGCAACCTTCCTTACTCTTTCTCACCTCTCCTGGCCCTCCTGAACTCCTTAAATTTCAGCTGCCTACTGTAGCTATTACCATAGCAACCCAGTTGGTGGCAGAATATGGAAACTCCTACACATTCTTTTAGATTCAGGTACTTACCTTATCTGTGCTCACCTTAACTGTGAAGCCACCTCTAACTCCCTTTTCAACCACAGAGGAGACGTTCTTACCATGATCTCAGTGATACCCTGCACACATCTATACTGGGACTCTTGTGTCAAGGTCTCAGAACTCTATTTAGAAGGCCTATGAGATTAGGTTCACCAAGTAAAGACACCTGCTGCCAAACCTCTAACTGAATTCATCCCTGGGACCCAATGGGTGGAAGGAGACAACTGCATGCACAAACACATAATAAATAAAAAATAAATAAATAAATAAATAAATAAATAATAAATAAAAACAAAATCTCCAAAGAGCTCTGTTTACTTGGTTTACATTTGCATCCCCAGTGCAAATGTTGGGTGATGTGGTCACAATGAAGCTAATCACCTGGGTGTCAACACTGAAGGAAGTGGGGGGGGGGTGACTATGGCCTTGGAGTGGAGTGGAAGGGCTAGTGGCAGTCTATCCCAGGAAGAGTTGAGCCAGAAAGGCCTGAGAGTCACTGGCAACACAGCCAGGAAGAAGATGTCCTAAGTCAGAAAACTGTCCCTGGCATGCATGATGACCAGAAAGCTATGGGAGCTAAGACACTGGAGGAAAGAAATTAAGACAGAAAGTCACCAGGAGAGATGAGAGCTGCAGGACTGCACGACTGAGTCAGGAATGACATGACGTTTATAACAAATTCTTCTTCAATGGCTCAGGGTGGTGGGAAATGAATGGACCTGGTACAAATAGCTTTTTCCCTCTTTTTCTTTCTTTTTTTTACAATCCCAAAATGTTTATTATAAAGGTAAACCCTGATCCTTGGAATGGGCTTATTGGTAGGATTTCTGGTAGTGAGCACGGGCACCAGGACCCCCAAACTTTTGGACTCAGCAGCTTATCCAGCAAGGTCCAGCCATACTGGATAAGGATAGTTTTGATCTCCTTCTTTGAAACCTCATCCACATATTTCTGGTAGTAGGCCACTAGAGCTTTGGAGATGGACTGTCGGATGGCATAAATCTGTGCCACATGACCACCACCCTTCACCGGAACCCTGATGTCCACGCCAGCAAACTGCTCCTTGCCCAGGAGCAGAACAGGCTCCAATAACTTATACTGCAGCGTGTGTGGCTCAATCATCTCCAGGGGACGCCCATTCACCTCGATGAGGCCGTTTCCCCGTTTGTGACCCTGCCTGCAGGGACATGTAACCGATAGGTACCCGGGAGACCCCAAAACCGTAAGATAAGCGAGAGAGAGAAAAGAGACCAGGCAAGCTCTTTGTCGACGTCTGCTTTATTGAACAAAGACAGCAGTATATATTTAGCAAAAAGCGGGAAGCATATAGGGGAGTGTAAAGCAGGGTAATCAGTCAGTCCGGCCATCTGGCATCAGGAGCCATCCGGTGCCAGGGGGAGGCAGGTCTGCAAGATAGTTGAGCAGAACATCTGGCTGGACATCCTGTGATCTTTCTCGCACGTCCTTGGGAAGGCTCAGGGTGTCAGCTCACAGGCCAACTTTAATTGCAGGCCAACTTTGTTGCAGGCAGTTTAGGGCCTGCGGCTCCTTACACGTTTGCAGTGGCCACGGCTGTGGCTATCTTCTTGCGTCCGAAGACGTGCACTGACTGCAGAGGACCCTTAGACGGCATGGCTGTGACAGAGATCCTCACCGCGCGGTGCTGCATCCGGAAGAAAAAGACAAATAGCTTTTTTTTTTTTTTGGTCTTTTCAAGACAGGGTCTCCCTGTAGCCCCAGCTGTCCTGGAACTCACTCTGTAGACCAGGCTGGCCTTGACTCAAGATCCACCTGCCTCTGCTTCCGGAAGTGCTAGGATTAAAGGTGTGCGCCACCACGCCCAGCACAAATCCTTTTTGCTTACCACCGAGCCATTTCCAGCTCTTACACATACTTTTTTTTTTTTTTTTTTTTTTTCTCTTTTTGAGACAGGGTCTCGCCAGGTGCTTGAGCTTGCTATGTAGACCAGCTGACCTTGAACTCACAGAGATCTGCCTGCTTCTGCCTCCCGAGTGCTGGGATTAAAGGTATGGCATCACCATGCGCTGGCTATCAAGGGGGGTTTTTTTGTTTGTTTGTTTTTTTGGTTTTTGGTGTTTTTTTTTTTTTTTTTTGGACTTTTTGAGACAGGGTCTCCCTGTAGTCCCAGCTGTCCTGGAACTCACTCTGTAGACCAGGCTGACCTTGAACTCACAGAGATCCACCTGCTTCTGCCTCCCAAGTGCTGGGATTAAAGGCATGCGCCACCATGCCTGGCTATCATGGTTTATTTTTAAAGCGAGGTGGGTATCAAAGTGAGGTATAAAGCGAGGGCAGTATCAAATATGATTGTGTAATCCACAGTGAGTGAAGAGCTTCCTTTCCAGTGCTGGTAGATCACATGGGTCCTTGCCAGCTTTCAAAGTACATTCTTTTTTTCTCTTATCTGTTACCTGGTACATGCAGTCTTTGCAGTTCCCTCCCCATCCTTCACCTTTGAGGTAATAATCACTGTTACAAGAGCACTGTTACAGGAACACTCACTCAGCTGAGATCTTCCACCAGCATTTCATCCTCAAATATACTCTTGGTTCCCCAATTGAAAATTGGGCTGTCTTTCAGGAACTGAGATGGCACTTTTATACTCTTCACCCTCAGTGGCCTTTGTTAGTGTTCTTAGGATGCCCATAGGTGGCAGCGAGCTATCCACAAACTCCTTCCTCCGGGAGCTCAGCCTTTTAGTTAAAAACCTGATTGGAGGGGCTGAAGAGATGGCTCAGCGGTTAAGAGCACCAACAGCTCTTGCAGAGGACCAGGGTTCGATTCCCAGCACCCACAGGGAGGCTAAGAACTATCTTTAACTGCAGTTCCAGGGGAATCCAACACCCTTTTCTCACCTCCATGGCATTGCACGACATGGGTGCACCAACCTACATGCAGATAGTACACTCATACACATAATAAATAATAATAAAAAATTATGTATTAAAAAAAAACCTGATTGGAAAGCTGAAGAAGTACGAGAAACCTGTGTGATTCCAGTTCCAAGACTAAAATTTCAAGCAAAATGAAACCTCAGAGGTGATATCCTCCCTTCGTAGTATGACCACTTACACAGGGTTGTGGGTGTGCTGTCTTATCATCTATTCAGACTATTCAGCTTGTCAACTTTTATTACCATTCAAATGCTTCCTAAAAAAAAAAAAGGAACATAACTAATAGGTGAGAATCAGTCCTGTGAAGAACAAAGCCAAGTCACTTTAGTTACCATGTGGACTAGGCCTATAACAGCAGGCTCAGCAGACTCTTGTTAGATGTTGCTTTACAGCTGACTCTCAGGGCATGCTCAGCAGAAGAGACCGAAGGAGCCACAGCTCTTCTACTACCGGACGTGTATGTGCACACTGCTTCTGCAGAAGTCAGCACAGGAGTCAGCACAGAGCCAGGACTGGGATCCTTTCCCAGTCCAAGTAAAGCCTTGCCAAAAGTACCAGAAAAGAGTTGTCAGCTTTCCAGAAAGTAGACCAACTCCTTTACCACAAAAAAAAGGGGGGGGGGGCAGGCGTGGTGGCCCATACCTTTGATCCTAGCACTGGGAGGCAGAGGCAAGCGGATCTCTGTAGCCCCAGCCTGGTCTACAGAGTCAGTTCCAGGCCAGCTGGGGCTACAGAGAGACCCTGTCTCAAAAATCGAAGTCCTGGAGAGACGCCTCAGTAGTTAAGAGAACTGGCTGTTCTTGCAGAGGACAGGAGTTCAGTTCCTAGCAGCCAAATCGTGGTGAACAACCACTCTTTTTTTTTTTTTTTTTT
>VZQC01012192.1:1011551-1066402 GCA_009823505.1 Rhizomys pruinosus
TAGACCAGGCTGGCCTCGAACTCACAAAGATCCGCCTGCCTCTGCCTCCCGAGTGCTAGGATTAAAGGCGTGCGCCACCACGCCCGGCGCAGTCGGCCCTCTTAACAGCTAGGCCATCTCTCCAGCCCCTAACAACCATTCTTAATTCCAGTTCCAGGGGATCTGCTGCTCTCTTCTGGTCTCCATGGACAATGCATATACAGTGTACCCACATGCAGGCAAAATACTAAATGAAAAACAAAAACAAAATGAGATGCAAGCATGCTGGAAACAAGGTGTACAAAGAATCGAAGTTCAATATGTAAGAACAAAATTCATATTTTACATAGTATCACTGAGAGATTTTGAGGCTACACCACTCTTTGTGACATAAATGTAATCACTGAAACTTTTCCCATACAATGAAATAGTCAACGTAGCCAGTGAATTCCAGTCTGCACGTGCATCATCACCAAAGGCAGGTGAGTTTAGATGGATTTTGTCACTTGTCAGGCATATGAACTTGGGCACATCACTTAACCTCTCCAAATCCAATTCACTTGTTTCTAAATTAGGAAGAAGGAGCAGGAGCAGGAAGAGGAGGAGGAGGAGGAGGAGGAGGAGGAGGAGGAGGAGGAGGAGGAGGAGGAGGAGATTTGTAAACAAGTTTGAGTAATAACACTAAGAAGCAAATAATTTGAAAAGGCGATCACAGTTAAAGAACCTCAAGATCCTTGTGTTGTGTAGGAGGAAGACAATAGAGTTGTTCCTGTGGTGTTGGGATGAGAAGGTCCCCCAGAGGCTCCTGTACGGAACACTTGGTGCCCAGGTGGTGGTTCACAGGCCTGCCTCGCTGCCTGCTGGCTCTCTCTGCTTCCTGCATGTGGGTGGAAAAGGGATGAGCCCGCTTCCAGCTGCTGCGTGCCCTACCACAATGGACTCTATCCCTTCTGAACGCTAAGCCAAAATAAACCCTTCCTTAAATTGCTTTCTGGTCATGGTATTTTATCTCAGCTATAGTACAACCATATGATTAGCTTTAAACTTTATTAAGATGCTTTTATCAAGCACCCAGTAAAAGAATGAAGATAGGCTATAGAACTATTAGATGCTGGCTGTGCTGACACATGCTTGTAATCCCAAATCCCAGCATTCAGGGGCCTGAGATAGGAGAACAAGGAGTTTGAGGTCAGTTTGAGCTTTAGGCAAGCTAAGGTAATAAAGCAAGTTTCTGACAAAAATAAATAAATAAATAAAAGTAAATAAACAAAATGCAAAAAAGGGGGCTGGAGAGGTAGCTCAGTAGTTAAGAGCACTGGTTGCTCTTGTAGAGGACCTGGGTTTAGTTCCCAGTACCCACATGATGGCTAAAAACCATTTGTAACTCCAGTTTGAGGGATCTGATGCTCTTTTCTGACCTCCATGGGCATCTTGCTACACAGGTGCACTTACATACATGCAGGCAATACACTCATATGCATAAAATAAAAACAATAATTAAAATTGAAAAAAAAATACAAAAAGGAGACTTCCCAGAGAGATGAGAAGCTAGTGGTTGCCCATGTGAGACCTGGGGAAGGAGGGATTCAGAATGAAAACTAGAACTTACTCCAAAGAGGGAAATAGAGGAAAAACTTTAGCAATCCACAAAGAAAGGTTGGACATTTAGCTCAGCTCATAATGTGTTGGCCTACAATGCCCCGGGCTTGATCCTCAGCATCCTTTACACCAGGCATGGGGGCACACATTCGTAACCCCTGAACTCAAGAGATGGATCAGAAGAAGAAATAGAAAACTTCGGTGGACTTTACAAACCAATAAAGAAATTGAATTGGCAATTTTAAACTGGGTTCAAGGAGGCTGGGTGTGGTGCCACACGCCTTTAATCTCAGCACTCGGGAGGCAGAGGTAGGCAGATCTCTGTGAGCTTTAGGCCAGCCTGGTCTACACAGTGAGTTCCAGGCAACCTGGGGATGCAGAGAGACCCTGTCTCAAAAAACCAAAACAAAACAAAACCAACAAACAAAAACTGTATTCATGGGGCTGGAGCGATGGCTCAGTTTAGAGCACTTCCTCCCACAGGACTCTGGTTGGGTTCCCAGCACCCACATGGCAGCTAAGGTCTTTAAGCTGGGCGCATGCCTTTAATCCTAGCACTCGGGAGCCAGAGGCAGGTAGACCTCTGTGAGTTCCAGGCCAGCTGGGGCTATAGGGAGACCCTGTCTCAAAAAAGACAAAAAAAAAAAAAACAAAAACAAAAACAACAACAACGACAACAAAAACATCTTCAGAAAATCAAACAAACAATCTTCAGTCCACGCCTTTAATCCAGTCAGGTTGTGAGCTCCAGAAGCCCATTGGAATGCAGAGACACCTAAGATCCCTGTTGCCCAAGAACCTGCTGTACCAGGCATAGCCTTTGGCTATGCTAAAGCAGGCCGACCGATTACTCAGGAATCTTCCGCCTCACCCTCGCCCTTCGGAAGCCAGATTCCAGATTCCGACCCACCCGACTCTCACTGAATCCCACTCCCACCTTCTTCCTTAAATTCCCAAGCCAGACACCATTCTGTGCTTGGCTCTCTTTCTCCCCTGAGCCTAGCCCCTGCTACCCTGAATTAAACTTTGCTCCAAAGAACTTAGACCTCGTGGACTTTCATTCCAGGGGGGCGCCATAACCTTACAAATCCCAGCACTCTGGAGGCAGGGTTTGGAGGATCTCTGTGAGTTCAAGGCCAGCCTGGTCTACATAGCAAGTTCCAGGCCAGCTGGGGCTACAAGGGAGACCCTGTCTCAAAAAGACAAAAAAATACCTTTAAAAAATCCTCTTCATTATAAAGCAGTGAGAAATTATTTTTAGCACTTAGACCGATAAAAATCAAAATACGTAACAATGGCAAGAGCCGTCAAGGACAAAAGGAAGTGAGGATTCTCAAACTCATTTGATGCGCCTCCACACTGGGTCAACCACTGGGAAATCAGTCGGTGGCATCTTCTAAAAGTGTACATCTGTACATACATTATGACTCAGCAATTCTACTTCTAGGAATTTGCTCTTTAAAAGCGGTTAAGAGCGCCGACCGCTCTTACAGAGGACCCGGGTTCGATCCCCAGCACCCACATGGCGGCCGAGAACCGTCTGAAACTCCAATTCCAGGAGAACTCCAGTTCCAGGGGAATCCGACACCCCTCTTCTGACCTCCGCGGCATTGCACGACACGGGTGCACAAACTTGCATGCAGACAGTACATTCATACACATACAGAAAAAAAAAAAAAAAAGTCTGGCACAAGCCGGGCGTGGTGGCACACGCCTTTAATCCTAGCACTTGGGAGGTAGAGGCAGGCGGATCTTTGTGAGTTCAAGGCCAGCATGGTCTACAGAGTGAGTTCCAGGACAGCTGGGGCTACAGGGAGACCCTGTCTCGAAAAGACCAAAAATAAAAATAAAAATAAAAAAAATTAAAAGTCTGGCACAAGATTATACTTTCAGGGATCATTTCTTTTTTGCTCTCTTTTTTTTAATTTTATTTATTCTTTATGTGTATGAATGCACTGTCTGCATGCAGGTTTGTGCACCCGTGTCATGCAATACCATGGAGGTCAGAAGAGAGCATCAGATTCCCCTGGAATCTGGAGTTAAAGACGGTTCTCAGCCGCCATGTGGGTGCTGGGGATAGAACCCAGGTCGTCTGCAAGAGCAGTCGGCGCTCTTAACCCCTAGGCTATCTCTCCAGCCCATGGGATCATTTCTATAGTTCGTAACTAGAGAAGTTTCTCTGACTGTGTAGAGTACCAGAAACCATGAGGACGAGACATAGTGCTTCCTCCTAAGCATTAAGCTGGCTCTTAGTGTTGCTTTTTTTTTTTTTCTATGTGTACGAATATACTGTCTGCATGTAGGTCTGTGCACCCGTGTCGTGCAATGCCGCGGACGTCAGAAGAGGGCGTCAGATTCCCCTGGAATGAGTTTTCCTGAAATTGGAGTTACAGACGGTTCTCAGCCGCCATGTGGGTGCTGGGGATCGAACCTGGGTCCTCTGAAAGAGCAGTCAGTGCTCTTAACCGCTAGGTTATCTCTTCAGCCCTTAGTGTTGCTCTTTTGCAACTGCTATTTGCCATTGATGATCGTTCTACTCTTCCTTTGGGAGAGTTAGAGGGAGGAAGCACAGTCTGAGTGGAGGGGAAAAAAAAAAGTCTGGCAGATGTCCACAAGAACAGATTGGCAAAACTGATTATTATAGTATCATTTGAGATGCTGAAAAACAGAACGTTATATTAATTTCCACCAGTGGGTATGATGGTTAATATCCACTATCAACTTGACAGGATCTAAAATCACCTAGAAGAGAAATCTCTGGGCGTGTCTGTGATTCTAGACTGAGTTAGTTGAGGTGGAAAGACTCAGGCTAAACATAGATGGCACCATTGCATGGGCTGGGGTCACAGACTAAATGAAAAGAAGAAAGCCAACTGAGCACCCACATTCGTCTTGCTCTGATTCCTGACTGTGAGTGCTATATGATCACCAGACACAAGCTCCTACCACCACAGCTTCCCTGACCGAATAAAGTATAACCCTTCTTTTTTTTTTAATTATTTATTTATTTTTATCGTATGTGTATAAATGTACTGTCTGCACATAGGTCTGTGCACCTGTATTGCGCTATTGTGCAATGCCGTGGAGGTCAGAAGAGGATGTCGGATTCCCCTGGAACTGGAGTTAAAGACGGTTCTCAGCTGCCATGTGGGTGCTGGGGATCGAACCCGGGTCCTCTGCAAGAGCAGTTGGTGCTCTTAACCACTAGGCCATCTCTCCAGCCCCCTTTATTATTTTTTATGTGTATGAGTGTACTGCCTGCATGTAGGTTTGTGCACCCATGTCGTGCAATGCCGCTGAGGTCAGAAGAGGGCGTTGGATTCCCCTGGAATTGGAGTTAAAGACGGTTCTTATCCGCCATGTGGGTGCTGGGAATCGAACCCGGGTCCACTGCAAGAGTAGTTGGTGCTCTTAACAGCTGAGCCATCTCTCTCTCTCCAGCCCCGACCCTTCTTTTTTTTTTTTTGAGACAGGGTCTCCCTTTAGCTCCGGCTGTCCTGGAACTCACTATGTAGACCAGGCTGGCCTTGAACACACAAAGATCCACCTGCCTCTGCCCCCCAAGTGCTAGGATTAAAGGCGTGCGCCACCACGCCCAGCTCTGACCCTTCTTAAACTGTGAGACAAAAATAAACCCTTCCTTAATGTGCTAGATAGCTTTAGTGTCAACTATTATTTTTAACAATTAAAACAAAATTTACTTTTATTCTGCATTTCTTAAAACCAGAATATCTAACTTTCTAACAAAACTATTTGAAATTCTACATACATTCCTTCAAGTACTTTCAGCTCTGAGGCTTCTAAAGCACACAGAAACACTTGAGAGTCACTGGTGCATCTTTGAATCTAATCAAAAAGCATCATGGCTGGGCATGGTGGCACATGCCTTTAATCCTAGCACTTGGAAGGCAGAAGCAGGCGGATCTCTGTGAGTTCAAGGCCAGCCTGGTCTACAAAGCGAGTTCCAGGCCAGCTGAGACTAAAGGGAGACCCTGTCTCAAAAAGACAAAAAAAAAAAAAAAAAAAATGTAAATCAGTAACAATTCAAAATGTTTGAGCTTTCAACAAAAGGTGCTGTGATACATGGATAACTACATGAAAAAGTCAGCCTTTAACTTCTTCACACACCACACACAAGAATGAACTCAAATCTGATCACAGACTTAAATGTAAAAGCCAAAACAATAAAATATTTACAAGAAAATATAATAAACCACAAATCTTTCAGACTTTCCTCTTCTTTTTTCATTTACATATTCCTTTCTTTGAAGAAATAAAAATTAAGTTCACCAAAATTTTGAAAGCCAAGAGTTTGTATAAAGCTGAATGAGAGCTTTGACTTTTGATATTACAAAGTCCCTTTTATCACGGATACATTCTTCATTCTGGGTCAAGGCGAGGTAAAACGGGAAGAATAAGATTCCCAAATGCAGAGTCTTGAGTTATGAAGTATCCAGATGAATGTGCATGAGCATGCTGAGAAAGATTAAAAAAAAAAAAAAAAGAAAAAAAAGAAATTAAGCTATTAAGAGACACTTTTTTTTTTTTTGGTCTTTTCGAGACATGGTCTCCCTGTAGCCCCAGCTGCCCTGGAACTCACTCTGTTAGACCAGGCTGGCCTTGAACTCACAAAAATCCGCCTGCCTCTGCCTCCCAAGTGCTATTAAAGGCGTGTGCCACCATGCCGGCAAGTCACAATTTTTCAACCAAAGCATTAAAATTGTTTAGCCTTTCTGTATGCTTAAGATCTAATTTATTTTATGGACTGCAGCAATGGCTCAGCAGTTAGGAGCATATCATGCTCTTGCAGAGGACCCAAGTTCAATTCCCAGCACCCATGTCAGGTATCTTACAGCTAAGTACAGCTCCAGCTCCAGAGGATCTGACGCCCTCCTTTGGCCTCTGTGGGCAACTGCATACACATCCACATACAATTAAAAGTAAAATAAATCTTTTATAAAATCGCAACAGTTCTTATGCTAACTTTTACAGTTCAAATCAACACGTTCTATCAGCCTTCATCTCCAGTGTGATTCTCTTCAGTCAACAGATAAGTTGAAAACATAAATTGCTTTGTCCTTTGGATAAGGAAAACCAGCAGCAAAAATCCCAGTATTCTCTTTGTCAACAAAACAAAAACTTTGAGAAAAGAGTAGCAGTTGGGAGGACAGGAGAACAGACTGATAACTGAGGGTTAAAATCCACCAGCATTTCATGGAGAATACTGGAATGTACTAGGAGAAAACCACCAGTAACTTCCCACTTATAAAAAACAAGGGAGGACTAGGGCTGAAGAGGTGACTCAGCAGTTAAGAGCACAGGCTGCTCTTGCAGGGAACCAAGTTCTGTTCCCAACACCCACATGGCAGCCAACAACTGCCTGTAACTCCAGTTCCAAGTGATCTGACACCCTCTCTGGCCTCTGTGGGCACTGTACATGTGTTGCACTTATATACATACAGCCAAAACACTCCTACACACAAAAATAAATCAATAGAAACATTTTTTATACTTTTTTTTTTTGGTCTTTTCGAGACAGGGTCTCCCTGTAGCCCCAGATGTCCTGGAATTGCTCTGTAGACAAGGCTGGCCTTGAACTCACAAAGATCCGCCTGCCTCTGCCTCCCGAGTGCTGGGATTAAAGGCGTGCGCCACCATGCCTTGGCCCATAAATAAGAAATTTTAAGAGCTGGACATGGTAGCACATGCCTTTAATCCCAGTGCTCGGGAGGCAGAGGCAGGCGGATCTTTATGAGTTCAAGGCTAGCCTGATCTAGAGAGTGAATTCCAGGCCAGCTGGGGCTATAGAGAGACCCTGTCTCAAAAAGACAAAAAAAACAGAACACCAGCAAACCACTGCAGTTATGTGTGGGACATTTTTATTGGTATTGTTAGATTGAAATACAAAATACTGTGCTGGCTTCTAGAGCCCTGGGAATCTCCACCGGGACAAGAGTGTCAGTTACATCTGCTCACCTGCAAAGCCGCCTTTTGTTGGGCTGCAATATGCTGCTGCTCAGCATGATCCCGGAGTCCTTATTAAGAGAGGGTCTGGAGAGGGCAATGCTAAAATGGAAATCGTGGACACTCAGCTGCAGAAGGCAAAAAACAGTCTGATTTCTCTGTTTTTAATTATACAAGGGAATTAATTAGATTGGGACATTTTTATAGTAGTAAATTATCTTTTTTTAAAGCTGACATAAAATTTGTATATATTTATGATGTACAATGTTTTGGTATTTGTGTAACAATGCAAGATGGCTAAATCTGAGCCAGGCATGGTGGTATACACGTCTAATCCCAACACTTGGGAGGCAGAGGCAGTTGGATCTCTGTGAGATCAAGGCCAGCCTGGTCTACATTGTGTGTTCCAGGCCACCTAGGATTTAATAGGGAGACCCCGTCTCAATCACCCCCCAAATTAAAACAAAAACAAGAGCTGGAGGGATGGCTCAGTGGTTAGGAGCACTGGCTGCTCTTGCAGAGGACCTGGGTTCAAATCCCAGCACCCACATGGTGACTAACAGCCATCAGTAACTCCAGCTCCAGAGGACCAGACACTTTCTTCTGGTCTCCATAGGCTTTGGATGGCATGAGTGCACATACATACATACATACATACATGAAGGCAAAACATACATATAAAATAAAAAGAAAAAAATAATCAAGCTCAATAACCTATCCATCTCTTCGTATACTGAGTTTTTATACTTTTTCTTATTTTTGAGAATTTCATACATGAGTATTATATTTGTATCATTTCTACCCCTTCTCTCTCCACTCTAACATACCCTCTCCAATATATTGATTTTTTAATAATGAGAACATCCAAGATATAGTAATTTCCAGGTACACATCATCAACTATAATTTGAAGTATTTGAAGCACTATCATCTAGTGTTTTTGTTTAGTGGGGGAGGAGATGATAGACTTCATGCACATTAAACACACACTGAGCCACTGAGTTAACCCCAAAGCCTTCATGGCCTTATGTTTCAATAACATTTTTCATTATGGATTCTTTAACATTTAAAAAAAATTTTGTTTTGTGTAAGTTGGTGTGATGATACACCCCTTTAATCCCGGCCCTCAGACAGCAGAGGCAGGCAGATCTCTGTGAGATTAAGGCCAACAGCTTGGCTACAAAGCAAGTTCCAGGCCCACTGAGGCTACAGGAAGACCCCACCTCAAAAGACAAAACAAAACAAAAAAACCACCAAACCCTTATTTTGTATGTGTGGGTACACATGTCTGTACACTGGCATGAGCACACATGCCAAGACACGCATGTGGATGGAGGTCAGAAAACAAGTTGCAGCAGTCAGTACTTTCCTTCTACCATGTTGGAGTACTGGGGATCAAACTCAGGCTGTCAGGCTTGGGAGCAAGTGCCTCTTCTCACTGAGCCATCTCAGTTGAACTACAGATTCCTTATAGGGATAAAAATATCTTCTAAATGGGGTATGGTGGTGTACACCTAATCTAAATGGGCTATGGTGGTGTACACCGAATCTCAGCACTTCAGAGGTTGAGACAGGAGGATCTTGAGTTCCAGGCCAACTTGGGCTGTGTAGCAAGATTCTATTCCATAAAACTTAAAAAATAAATAATTCCAAGTAATCAATTTTTGAATATTATTTGTATTTTATTCCCAACACGAAGTCGTGTAAGTTAAGTGCACCCATATCATACAATGTCCACAGAGGACAGAAGAGGGTGCTGGGTCCCCTGGAACTGGAGTTAGGGACAGTTGTTAGCCAACTTGTAAGTCCTGGGAATCAAACCCAGGTTCTCCACCAGAACAGTCAGTGCTGAGCCATCTTTCCAGCCCCAAGTAATCTATTTTTTAAGATCAGGGGTCAGAGGTAGAGGCAGGCAGATCTCTCTGAGTTCAAGGCCAGCTTGGGCCAGCTGAGGCTACATGGAGACCCTGTCTCAAAAAGACCAAAAAAAAAAAAAAAAAGATGATAAAAAGAGATAAATTCATAATTTACTGTCCTCTGCTTTTAAACAGATTTTATATACTGTCTTATCATTATCCTCACTAACATTATTTCTAAAAAAAAACAACAAATAGCATGATGCTCATCAATAGTAAAACCATTCTTTATTGTGTGAATAATAAGTTATTATATCTATGTTGCATACAGGTTAAACAATTATGAATAAAAAAACAAATTGGCAGTCGCTTATTCTATAGCAGCTACTAAATACCTGGCTCTGTGTTAAGCACTAGGGACATACACACAGGAGGACAAAGCTCACAGACAATAGCAATTATGATGAAATATATACCAAACAATGGGAATGAACAGATTCTGAACAGAACCAGGATACTGATAAGGGGAAGGTGAAAATGTAGACCTAGGGGCTGTAGAGATGGCTCAGCAGTTAAGAGTACTGGCTGAGCCGGGCGTAGTGGCACATGCCTTTAATCCTAGCACTTGGGAGGCAGAGGCAGGCGGATCTTTGTGAGTTCAAAGCCAGCCTGGTCTACAAAGTGAGTTCCAGGACAGCTGGGGCTACAGGGAGACCCTGTCTCAAAAAGACCAAAAAAAAAAAAAAAAAAAAAGAGTACTGGCTGCTCTTCCAGAGGACCCAGGTTCAATTCCCAGCATCCACATGGCTACTAACAACCTCCATAATTCCAGTTCCGGGGGATCTCTCTTCTGGCCTCCATAGGCACTGTGTGACATGGGTACACTTACACGCAGGCAAAACACTCATACACATTAAATAAAAACAAAATAAAAAAATTTCAACGTAGACTTAATTCTAACAGTAACAGGAAGCCTCCAAAGCACATTAAGCAACATCTTTCTCTTGGAAAAATATAACTTATAATAGCACCCCAAAGAACAGTAAATACCCAGCTCCAGGATGATTTGTTGAAGATTGGTTCTGCATAAGTAATTTTCTTTTCTCTTTGTCCAGTTCTGCTAAGATTGCAACTCTATTTTTATTTTGAAAACCTAAAGAAAAAAAAAAAAAGGAGAAGAGGATAAGAAGCATTTTAGACCTAGGCTATCTAGAACTCAGAAAGCAAAATTACTGTTCTCTAACATAGTAATGAACTCTTCAGTACGTCCTATTGGCCATTTCTCAGCAACTTTAAAAGCATTAATACATAGCCAGATGCAGTGGCAGACAACTGTAATCCAGCATTGGGAGGTGGGCTGGAGGTGAAGTTAGGTGGTGGCCTGGTTGACCAGCACACACAAAGCCCTGGTGTGATCCCCAATGTGATCTAAACAGGATGTGGTACCTGCTAATAACTCTATCGTGTGGAAGATAGAGGCAGGAAGATCAGAAGTCCAAGGTCTTCCCTGGTTCGCTACATAGAACATTTGCTACATTGCATCCTGTCTACATTACATCCTGTCTTTAAAAACAACAAAAAGGGCTGACATCAGGACTCCAAGATGGTGTCACAGGTACCACTGAAGAAACACATGGAGGTTAATTATAAACTGGGAGAGCTGCCAAGCCAGACACGGATATCGGATTTCACCACCAAAGGGATTGCTGGAGCCCTTCAGAGAGGTTACAGTAGGTACAAGTGCATCAGTGTGAGGAAACGGAGCATCTCCAGCTTTAACATGGTGCTGGCACCTTACATGCTCTTAGGTACTGCCTTTCTTTTTTTTTAATTTTATTTATTTATTTATTTTGTATGTGTATGAATGTACTGTCTGCATGTAGGTTTGTGCACCCGTGTCGTGCAATGCCGCGGAGGTCAGAAGAGGGTCTTGGATTCCCCTGGAACTGGAGTTCTCCTGGAATTGGAGTTACAGACGGTTCTTAGCCGCCATGTGGGTGCTGGGGATTGAACCCGGGTCCTCTGCAAGAGCAGTCGGTGCTCTTAACCGCTAGGCTATCTCTCCAGAGCCCAGGTACTGCCTTTCTTACAAGGAATTCAGACATAAGCGACTACGCAAGAACCACTGAAGAGGGGCCGGCATGGAAGGCACCATACTCCTGAATATGTCTACCTCCCCAGCTCCTTTCCATTAAGAACTCAACTAAGGCTGAATCTTTCCATATCCTGGCTGTGAACTACTGTCTAATAAAGGTGACTAGTTCCTGGGGCTGGAGAGATGGCTCAGCAGTTAAGAGCACTGGCTGCTCTTGCAGAGGACCCAGGTTTGATTCCCAGCAGCTAACAACTGTCCATAACTCCAGTTTCAGGGGATCCAAGCCCTTCTTCTGACCTGAGTGCTCTGCACAACACAGTGCACTAAAACACACACAGAATACATTTCTACACAGAAAAAAATGATAAATAAAATACTAAACAAAAAGTGACAACCAGGGGCTGGAGAGATGGCTCAGTGGTTAAGAGCAACAGCTGCTCTTGCAGAGGACCCAAGCTTGATTCTCAACACCCACATGGCAGCTAACAACTTTCTGTGACTCCAATTGCAAGGGAATCTGATGCCCTCTTCTGATCTCCATGGGCATTGCACAATATGTGTACATGTAGACAAAACACTCATACATATAAACTTAAAAATTTTTTAACACAAAGAGCCTAAGAGATGGATACATAGAGCCTTATAAATGCTAAGCATGGGGCTGGAGAGATGGCCTAGTGGTTAAGAGCGCAGACTGCTCTTACAGAGGACCCGGGTTCGATCCTCAGCACCCACATGGCGGCCGAGAACCGTCTAAAACTCCAAATCCAGGAGAACTCCAGTTCCAGGGGAACCGACACCCTCTCTGACCTCCGCGGCATTGCACGACACAGGTGCACAAACCTGCATGCAGACAGTACATTCATACACATACAGAAATAAATAAAATTAAAAAAAATAAAATAAAATAAAAAATAAATAAATAAATGCTAAGCATGTTCCACCACTAAACTACAGCATCAAGATTTTGTTCTAAATAATTTTAATCGCCAAGGTATGCGTATATTAGGAATACTCAGATCAAAGTGCTATTTCTTTTACTCAGCTACTTTCATTCAGAAATGATTCAATTTTACAAGGAACAAATCAAAGAATTGTAAGTGAGCGGAAGCAATTCTGATAAATAAATGGAGCACAACTGATAGGCTACAAAGAGATGCCTCCTTTTATCAAATACTTAACACTGGGCTTGATTCTGAGCTTCAAACATTAAGATCTAGAGCACAAGTTACAAAGTCCTACATTGGCAAGCATGCAGGTAAGATTTAAAAATCCAAATTAGGGGCTGGAGAGATGGCTCAGCGGTTAACAGCACCGACTGCTCTTGCAGAGGACCATGGTTCAATTCCCAGCACCCACATGGCAGCTAAGAACCATCTTTGACTCCAGTTCCAGGGGAATCCAATGCCCTCTTCTGACCTCCACAGCACCGCACGACACGGGTGCACCAAATTACATGCAGACAGTACACTCATACACATAAAAAAAATAATAAAAAAAGGTTTAAAAAAATAAAAATTCAAATTAAACCAGGCATGGTGGCACATGCCTTTAATCCTAGCACTTGTGAGGCATAGACAGGCAGATCTTTGTGAGTTTAAGGCCAGCCTGGTCTACAAGGCGAGTTCCAGGAAAGCTAGGGCTTCAGGGAGAACCTGTCTTGAAAAGACAAAAAAAAAAAAAAAAAAAAAGAGAGAGATCTCTAAGCCCCCCAACCCCAACAGAATCAAATAGAATAGCTCTCCCCTTTAGCTGGGCACTCTCAAGCTATATAATCTTTATAATCCTGAACAGACTTATCTGTAAGGACCTGCACCTTCTGTTCTGTATCTGGGGGAGTGGGGGTGGGTGGGGAGAGGAAGAGTCAAAGGACTGGAAACTAAGAAGGAGAGGCAAGAGAGGAGACAATTACAGCTCAGGAGAGGCCCTGGGCCAGGAGAGTGAAGACGGGGTGAGAGCACTTTCAAGCACCTGACAAATCCTCAGGCTAGGGACTCTACGAACTGCATACTAACTGAAAAGAACTGCCAGGGGCAGGAGATGCGGAGAGTTCAGAGACTGGTTGGGATGGCGCAGGAGGTACAGGGCATTCATACCAAGCAAGACTGGCCTAACCAGAAGCAGCTGAGACTTGCAGTTTTCAATTAAACCTGCTCTTAAATTTGGCATCAGCAAACTGTGGCCTGGAGTTTGGGGAAAGTGTGTCTGTGCCACAGCCATGTTAGCAATTTGTCCTCTCCCATCGTCCCCTGCTCATGTCATTCCACCCAATTCTAGCAAAAGCAGACTTGCTCCTTTCAATAATTCACAGTACATACTGGCATTTCTAAAATGATGATTTTCCAGGTCATTTTCCATCCTAACTCTAATCCCCCTTTCCTGCCGGTATGCTTCCTGAGGGGTCATCAACATCAACTGTCATGTGCGTGAAATCCCCCTTTTTCTTCCCCAGGCATGGAAAGTAGGTTATGCAGGCCAACAATGGAACGTCCAGGTAAGGTGAGCTAATCCCACATATAATGGGAACAGAGCAAGCTTATATTGTCTAGAGTGGGAATCTGCTCCCCGTTCCTCCAGTACCACTCACTGCTTAGTCACAGAAGAGCAAGTCAAGCTCGCAAGCTAATGATGTCACTGGTTATGTAGTCTAACTTTTAAAACCTCTCTCCCCACAGCAAGCACCACGGTAAAGGAGCAAGTACTACACAGAGCTGGGCATATTGATGCATACCTGGGTGCTTCCCAGACTCGGGAGGTGGAGGCAGAAGGATCAGTTCAAAGACATCTTCAGCGACACAGCAAGGTTCTGAAGCCAGTCTGGGTACCTGAGACTTTCTCTCAAAAAAATAAATTCCACAGACGGAGAAATGGCTCAGCAGGTAAAGGCACTGGCTGTGTAAACCTAAAGCTCACGTTCAATCCCCCAGAACCCCTGTTAAAAAAAAAAAAAAAAAAAAGAAAAAACAAAATTCTGACATGGTAGGATGCATCTGTAATCCACCATTCCTACTGTGAAATGTGATGCAAAGTGGAGACAGGAACTTCCANTATTAAAAAAAAACTTTGCAAAGAAAAGAAGACTTTGCTAGGAGAGCTACGATGGTGAGAACTGTGGAAGCTCTGTCATCTGAGGACCTGACGATGCTGGCCACGACTGTAACTTTTTGTACTGCCATTTGATTTTTCACTCAGATTCAGACTCAGAATTGGTTAATCACACGTATCAACACCCGCCTTCAGCAAGTTGGACTGAATGTCATATCCACTAGACATTTAAGAACCTGGCATGCATGAAGCCCTGGGTTTGATCTCCAGCACGATGCAAACCAGCCATGGCGGCTCCTTCCTGTAATCTTGGCACTGAGAAGTAGAGGCAGGAAGATCAGAAGTTCAGGGCCATCCTTGGCTATGAGTTCAGGACTGGTCTGGGGTACAAGAACATTTATAGTCCTATCTCTAAAGAAATAAGGATGATTCTTTTTTATTTTTTATTTTTATTTATTTATTTTTTTATCTTTTTGAGACAGGGTCTCCCTTTAGCCCTAGCTGTCCTGGAACTCACTCTGTAGACCAGGCTGGCCTTGAACTCACAAAGATCCGCCTGCCTCTGCCTCCCAAGTGCTAGGATTAAAGGCGTGCGCCACCACGCCCGGCTGGATGATTCTTTTTTAATGTGAGCAATACACTTAAATTTTATACATATTGTGTTTTATAGGATTGATGTCTGTAACTTGAGTTTAGAGGCATCTTATCTGATTTGTTGAGTTCAAAACTAGTTCTACCCTGAATTTTAAAAGAAAACCCCAAGTAACACCAATTTACCAACAAATCTTCAATACGTTTTCAAATAAATGCTATCATAAATGATGTGACTAAATCTGTTATGAAAAATAGCTTAGTAATACGGTGGCTTTAAATTTATGCATATGGGGACTGGAGAAAAAAGCTAGTGGTTAAGAGTGCCAACTGCTCTTGCAGAGGACCTGGGTTCGATCCCCAGGGTGGCTGAGAACCGTCCTTAACTCCAGTTCCAGGGGAATCTGACGCCCTCTTCTGACCTCTGTGGCATTGCACGACACGGGTGCACAAACCGACATGCAGACAGTACATTCATACACATAAAAAATTAAAAAATTAAAAAAAGAAAGAAAGCTCGGGGCTGGAGATTTGGCTCAGCAGTTAAGTGCACCAACTGCTCTTGCAGAGGACTGGTTCGATTCCCAGCACCACATGGCGGCAAAGTACAATCTTTAAGCCAGGCGTGGCGGCGCACACCTTTAATCCTAGCACTAGGGAGGCAGAGGCAGGAGGATCTCTGTGAGTTCAAGGCCAGCCTAGTCTACATAGCAAACTCCAGGTCAGCTGGGACTAAAGGGAAACCCTGTCTCAAAAAGACAAAAAAAAAAAGGGGGGGGGTGAGGGTGTGAGAGGGATAGAGATAGATAGATAGTGGCTAGATAGATAGAGACTACTATGGCTAGTTCATGATGGCTGTCTTCCCTGATGGCTGTTTTGATGGCTGTTCCTTTCTTTATACAGGCTCAATATATATAGATGTAGATGTAGATGTAGATGTAGATGTAGATAGATAGATGATAGAGAGATAAAGAGATAGAGAGATAGATAGATAAATAGAGAGAGAGAGAGAGAGATATAGACCAGAGTGGAAAGGGTAGGAGGTATTAATATTTCTGTGAGACTTGTTACTTTTCAGTTTCATAGCATTAGTTTCGCTTCACTTTGTGGATGATTCCTGCTCTTGAGTATGACTACCACGTCTGGCTTAGCAGTATGGTGCAAACATTCACTGCTCATAAGAGCTTGTACTGTAGGGTCATACATTCCAGAGGTTAAATCCAGGTTCTAAAACAGCAATTGTGTGAGCTTAGAGAAGTTGCTTAACGGACCCCTCATTTTCTTACGTGTACAACAAGGCAATGGAGGAGCCTCCCCTACAGGACATTCAGGAATCAGTTATCAGGGCCGGCATGGGAAGTGCTTAACTATTTTCTGTGGAAAATTAATAGTTGTATCATGAATCGATAAATGTATCGATAAATATTATTAGTCAGATGACTGGAAAGAATATATATATATATATATTTTTTTTTAACCAAAAGTTGATTTTTTTTTTTGTTTCAAAGCAATGTCCAGAGGGATGATAATTCTAATTACTCAATTAACCAAAATAAATTGGTTCTTTTGGGGCCATTCCCTTTGCAAACAAGTGCTACTATGTGGGGGTTCCAGAAAGCAAGGTGCTAGCCCTCTCCTCTGCTGTTAGACTCTACCCAGTCCTCCCACAACCTTGTCAAACCAGTTTGATCAGGGTACACAGTTTCAAAAAAAAAATCTCCCTTTTGTTTCTGGGCTAGCTAGCCATGTCTCTAAACTAAAAAGTTGGTTCTAATGCCTGGTTAAAAAAATTAACAGAAGGGCTGGAGAGATGGCTCAGCAGTTAAAAGCACCCACTGCTCTTGTGGAGGACCCAGGTTCGATTCCCAGCACCCACATGGCAGCTAAGAACCGTCTTTAACTCCAGTTCCAGGGGAATCCGACGTCCTCTTCTGACCTCCATGGCATTGCACGACACAGTGCACCAACCTATATGCAGACAGTACACTCATACACATAAAAAATAATAATAAAAATATATGTTAAAAAAATTAACAGAAATTAGAGTGAGTTCCAGGACAGCTGGGGCTACAGGGAGACCCTGTCTTGAAAAGACAAAAAAAAAAAAAATTAACAGAAATTATATTCTGAAACTAGATAATGGTGGTAGTTTACATGCCATGTATTAGAAGAATATATGTCAGTGATGGAAAATATATGTTATGTCTATTTTACATACACGGTGGGGGGCAGAGAGAGAAAGAGAGAATACAACAAGCTAAAATTCCAGTAAATAACAGAGGAGAGGACGAATAATTAACAGAGATGTATAAAAGATCTAAATACTTCATGCATTGATCTAGGGTGGTGGTACATGCCTTTAATCCCAGAACTCAGGAAGCAGAGCAGGTGGAGCTCTGTGAGTTTGAAGCCAACCCGATCTACATAGCAAGTTCCAGGCCAGCTGGGGCTACAGGGAAGACCCTGTCTCAAAAAGATTAAAAAAAAAAAATTCCCCCAAACAAAAACAAAACAATTCCCTCAAAAAAAAAAAAAAAAAGAAACCCAAAAACCCATCATGAAAAAAAGACAAAGTAATCCAAGTCACACATGCTTGACCAAAGTACAGTGATCTTTAGCTCATCGATGTGATACGTGTATCTCTGAAAAGCCATTATGTGCAACTTGCATCAGTCTCTGGAATGAAAGAAAAGTAATGGGTTCAGACAGGGCCACTCTGCTGCCAGTGGTAATGGGAGCCTGGTTCTTCATCTGGTAATAGGATGTCTTACATTTCCTAAGAAGAACAAAAACCTTAAAAACTTTCATTTTCCTTTCCTCCAATTAAAGTCAGGCATTAGTTATTTTGGCTTCATATGTTTTCAGTGGAAATCAGAATGTATTAGTTAAAGATACGTAAGATCTCTTGTTCTGTGTGTTAAGGAGTTTCTAAATCAACCCCACATGGACTGGAATCTCACTTTTGAACTTCAAAGTCTAGAAGAGAAACTGGGCACACCTTAGATCTCAGCACTCAGGAGGCAGAGGCAAGTGGATCCCTGTGAAATAGAGGCCAGCCTGGTCTACATAGGGAGTCCCAGGCCAACTGGGGCTACAGGAAGATCCTATCTCAAAAAGACAAAGCAAACAAGTAATCTAGCACAGGAAGAAGAACTTTTTTTTTTTTTTTTTTTNTGTTTTTGAGACAGGGTCTCCCTGTAGCCCCAGATGGCCTGGAACTAGCCCTGTAGACCAGGCTGGCCTTGAACTCACAGAGATCCTCCTGTCTCTGCCTCCGAGTGCTGGGATTAAAGGCATGAACCACCGCATCCGGCCAAGAAGAATTTCTACAGGGAAAAGGTCACGTTTATCGCAGTACTGTCTTACTTTGCTTAGTGAGGGAGTCAGGTTTTAAAAAAATGCGATGTTAGTCAATTTCATCATTGTACAAGGACTGTAGAGTGTACTAAGCAGCTAGGATGGCCATGGCGTCAGTAGGCAATGTGTTCTATGGGACCACCATTGCACTCTTGGCCCATTATTAACTAAAATGCCAGCATGCCACGCATAATTATATATGTAGGAGTTCTTCCTGAGAGATTATGTGTGCCCAAACACTTGCCAAACTCATTGCAAATGTTATCACATTTGGACATCATGTTACTGTATGAAGGCAGGTACTGTGACTATCCACACTAGAATCTGAAGTTTGGAGTAGTTATTAAGTAACTTTCCTGAAGTCATGTGGCTAAAAGAAGTCGTGCCAGGATGAGAACTTAGGGTGGCATGGCTCCAAATCTTGTGCTCTTAGCTGTTAGCTGAACAATCTCTCTGACCCATTTGAGGGGAAAACCAAGTTCAATTATTTTTGCTTTTTGGTTCTGTTTGCCTCTGGGTTGGCTTTGGCAGCCATGGATGGCCTAATAGTTCTGGGTTTGCACCATTCTTAGCATCTGCGATTCTTAGAAGGGGAGTAGGTATAATCACAGCTCTGTGATCAGTGGTTCCCTGAAAAATCACTGCCAACCAGTCTTCCCTTTTTTGCATGGGCAGTCCACTCTCCCATGAAAAGGCAGTATCTATTCCTTTCCCTTTGAATACGAGATGGTTTATTTGACAGGGACTCATTCTGGGACATCTGAGCTCAAGTCTATGAGACTAGCAGCCTCTGCTTTTGGCCCCTGGAAACAGCTGCCATACCATTAAGATATCCAGAGTACAGGACTTTGGAGAGGCCACATGAGGCCTGCAGAAGAAATGTTACCTGGAAGGAAACAGCTCAGCTGACAGTTGTCACCCAAGCCCCAGATCTTTCAGCTCCATGCAGATACTGCTGAATGTAGTTGTGTGAGTTAACTCAGGCAATCCCATAAAGGAATATCCAGTAGACCTCAGGCATCATAAGAAATAACTAGGGGCTGGAGAGATGACTCAGCAGGTAAGAGCACTGACTGCTCTTGCAGAGGACCCAGATTTGGTTCCTAGCACCCACATGGTGGCTAAGAACCATCTTAGGCTAGGCATGGTGGTATATGCCTTTAATCCCAGCACTCTGGGAGGCAGAAGCAGGCAGATCTCTGTGAGTCCAAGGCCAGCCTGGTCTACATAGTGAGTTCCAGGCCAGCTGGGACTAAAGGAAGACACTGTCTCAAAAAAAAAAAAAACAACTAATTTTTTGTCTAAAATTGCTAAATCTTGGGATAGATGATTATGAAGCAATTGGCTTGGCTTGTGCCCATTTCTGAACACTGTGTTCCCTGTAACCTCTGATTTAGAAAAATGTGTTTTGCCTCTGTTTAACCCCTCTTTCCAATGAGCCATTGTGAGTGGGACATATCATATTTTTCTTTTTCTTTTAAATTTATTTATTTATTTATTGGTCTTTTGAGACACGGTCTCCCTGTAGCCTCAGCTGCCTGGAACTCACTATGTAGCTAGCCTTGAACTCACAGATATCCACCTGCCTGTGGCTCCCAAGTGCTGGGATTAAAGGCATTAGCCACCACTCCCAGCCAAAGTATCCTTTTTCTTTTTCTTTTTTTTCTTAATTACCACTCAGACTGCACTCTCTCCCTCTACTCTCCCGAAGAGAAGAACGATCATCAATGGCAGTGGCAGCTGCAGCAAAGCAACACCAGGAGCCAGCTTCACGCTCAGGAGAAAATGCTACGTCTCCTCCTCGTGGTTTCTGGTACTCTACACAGTCAGAGAAACTTCTCTAGTAACATACTATAGAAATGACCCCTGAAAATATAGTCTTAGTATCCTTTTTCAATAGATAAATTGTGACAGAGCCTGATGACACCAGAATAAATGCAGAATCGATTTCTTTTCTTAAAAAAAAAAAGTTTATAGGGGCTGGATAGATGCCTCAGCAATTAAAAGCACTGGCTGCTCTTGCAGAGGACACAGGTTCAGTTCCCAGCACCTGCATAATGGCTAACAACTGTCTGTAACTCCAATTCTGGGGGATCTGACACCCTCTTCTGACCTCCAAAGGCACTGTACGATATGGGTATACTAACATACATGTAGGCAATATTCATACACATAAAATGAAAAATAAAATATTTAATTTTCTTAAACTTTAAAAAATTTTTTATTTATTTTTTATGTGTATGAATGTACTATCTGCATGTAGGTTTGTGCACCCGGGTTGTGCAATGCCTTGGAGGTCAGAAGAGGGTGTCGGGTTCCCCTGGAACTGGAGTTAAAGACGGTTCTCAGCCGTCATGTGGGTGCTGGGGATCGAACCCAGGTCCTCTGCAAGAGCAGTTGGCGCTCTTAACTGCTAGGCCATCTCTCCAGCCCCAAAGTGAAATATTTTATTTATTTTTTATTTTTTTATTATTATTATTTATTTCTGTATGTGTATGAATGTACTGTCTGCATGCAAGTCTGTGCACCCGTGTCGTGCAATGCCGCGGAGGTCAGAAGAGGGTCTCGGATTCCCCTGGAGCTGGAGTTCTCCTGGAACTGGAGTTTCAGACGGTTCTCGGCCGCCATGTGGGTGCTGGGGATCGAACCCGGGTCCTCTGCAAGAGCGTCGGCGCTCCCAACCGCTAGGCCATCTCTCCAGCCCCGCAAAGTGAAATATTTTAAAGTAAATGTTCTTTATAACATGAATGAGTTTATGACTCTCTATGGAGCTCTTAAGAGATCTCCTCACATCTTATTCATTCAACATCTAAAGGCATGCAGCACCTCACCTGGCTTGCAGTCAGTGCTCTTAACCACTGAGCCACTTCTCCAGCCCCCAGAACTGATTTCTATAAAGGTCAGAGTTAATGCTACTACAATGTGGCATATAACATTTACTTATTACTTAGCCTTGTTTGTTTTGTTTTGATTTTGAGTTTTGTTTTATTTTTGAGTCAGTCTCTCACCTGTAACACAGGTTGCCCTGGAACTGGTTATGTAGAGGACTGGCTTTGAACTCACAATCCTCCCAAGTATATTTAAACCTTGGAATACAGTGATTCCAAGCTGGACATGGTGGTACACACCAGTAATCTTAGCATGTGGGAGACCGAAGGAGTAGGATTACGAGTTGAAGGCCAGCCTGGGCGACTTAAATGTTAGTAATAAAATCGAAGGTCCAAGGACCCCACCCTACCATACAAAGAACATGTGGACAAAGTCAAAGTAACTAGACAAGGTAGCTTTTACTTTTGCAAAAGGATTTGTTGCATCACCTTTCAGACTGAGCAAGCACACATACCAGAAGTTCAATTTATCTCTAATGCAGGAATATTGTTTCTTTTCCCCATTGGCTGGGGTTTGATCTCGAAGTGTTTCCCAGTTGGCTAGTTTTTTAAAAATAGGTGCAAAGGAAGGGGAAAGAGAATTGACCAAAGAGGGGGAAGGACTCTGGAGCCCCAGGCCATCAGATTCAGGAATGCTGCATCAAGTGTTACAGGGTAAGTGTAGGACTAAAAGATTAGAACTCCTTAGTAGCCAATGCTGGTGGTACACATCTTTGATCCCAGAAGAAGCAGGCAGATATCTATGAGCTTGAGGCCAGCCTGGTCTACATAGTGAGTTCCAGGCCAGCTGGAGCTACTGGGAGATCTTGTCTCAAAAAAACAAAAACAAACAAACAAAACATTAAAATTCCTAGTTATAGACCAAAAGTTTTATAGGGTTTGAAAGAAAAGACTAGTGTATGAAAGAAGAGAGGGTTAGCCCTTGACAAGGACAGAAGAGACCCTTGGGCCTAACAACATGGCATTCTATTATGGCATTGCCACTTTGTGACATCTAATCACCGTTGGGGCTGGAGAGATGACTCAGCAGTTAAGAGCACTGGATTTGATTCCCAGCACCCACATGGCAGCTAACAATTGTCCATAAGTCCAGATCACAACTCCTGACACCCTCTTCTGACCTACTTGGGCATTGTATGACATGGGTACATTTACACACATGCAGGTAATATTCACATAAAATAAAAATAATGAATAAAGCCAGGCATGGTGGCACATACCTTTGGTCCCAGCACTTGGAGTCAGAGGCAGGCAGATCTCTGTGAGTTCAAGGCCAGGCTGGTCTACCTAGCAAGTCCCAGTCCAGCCTGGTCTACCTAGTGAGTTCCAGGGCAGCTGGGGCTGCAGGGAGATCCTGACTCAAAAAATGTGATAAGGCACCTCAAAATTGCCCATAACTATGCCATATTATGAGTCTCAACTGAGCCCAGTAGTTAAAACTTAAAGTATGGGAATAAAAGAAAAGTTTAATTCAATTGAACTGGGAAAGGAGTTTTGAGAACAGGTCAGCATGTATCTGGTTGCTTAGAAACTAACTCATTCTGCAAGGCTTCTGTACTTTATGCAGAACTGTTAGAGGGGCTTACCACCCCTAAGCTTGGAAACTTAAACTTTCCACCCCGGGTATAGTTTTTCTTATATAAATGCCTCCCAACTGTGACTCAGTGCTACACACCCTAGACAAGAGGTTTGGTGTTTAGTCGTCACTGACTAAAGACTTTCTACTAGCCTTATTTTGGGTCTGAGTTGTCTTCTCTGGAGAAATTACTCGATTACAAAAAAGACCAATAATAATAATGATAATAATAATAAATAAAATATTTTTAAAAAGGAAAAGACTAAGATTTAATCTTTCTTTCATTAAATAGACCATGTCTCAAATAAACAGATAAACAAATGTAGCTCCTTAATTTATTCCTTAATTTACTAACTCTCCCAACCCTATTCCCAAGAGGATTTATACAAGCTTAAAAAAATCATCATCTGGGGCTGGAGATATGGCTCAGAGGTTAAGAGCACCAACTGCTCTTGCAGAAGACCCGGGTTCAATTCCTAGAACCCACATGGCAACTAAGAACGGTCTTTAAACCAGGCGTGGTGGCACATGCCTTTAATCCTAGCACTCAGGAGGTAGAGGCAGGTGGATCTCTGTGAGTTCAAGGTTCAAGGCCAGCTTGGTCTACAGAGTGAATTCCAGGCCAGCTGGGGCTATGGGGAGACTCTGTCTCAAAAAGATTAAATTAGTAAGTATGAGAGGCTTAAAATGGTGCTAGCAGCCTGGTGTGGTAGCGCACGCCTTTAATCCTAGCACTTGGGAGGCAGAGGCAGGTGGATCTTTGTGAGTTCAAGGCCAGCCTGGTCTACAGAGTGAGTTCCAGCACAGCCTGGGGCTACAGGGAGACCCTGTCTCGAAAAGACCAAAAAAAAAAAAAAAAAAAAAAACAAAAAAGAAAAAAAATTCATACTTTATTACAAATGATATTAAAATAAAATAAGAAATTAGTAGGTAAAGGGAAAGTAGGTTTGATTGCAACACTAGGTAGATCTTTCAGTTTAGCTTTTCGTTTTACAAGACAAGGTTACCTTTGACATTTTCCTTACAGCAACATTAACTGTGTTTGTTGCTGTCTGTCGTGGGTTTTTTAGGAGACAGGGTCTCCCGCTATGCCCCAGCTGTCCGCGAAACTCTCCTATGTAGACCAGGCTGGCCTTGTAGATCCTCACCAAGATCTCCTGCCTCCTGCCTCCTGAGTGCTGGGATTAAAGGAGTTTTGTGCCACCATGCCTCGGCACATATTAAATGTTTTAAGCTCGGTATGTATTTGCACAATTAGTCACACTAGTGCCAGAAGAAAACAGTAAAATCTGTTTGATTGCTCAACTGTAGTTTTGCCCTTAATAGAATCACTCAGATTTCCCTGTACATTTCAATTAATTTCACTTGATAGAAAGGGCCCTAGGGCAGGAATTGTAATGTGTGTTGGGGAAACACCTCTTCCCCTCATTGGTTTGTTCAGGCTGGGACTCGGTTGTTTGTATGTATGAAGATTAAATGGGAAGCAGCTGAGAGTCCCAAGCAAAGACCAGGAGGCAGCTTAGAGGTACAAAGCAAATTTCAGATTCCTGGCCCTGTTACTTACTGCTGCTTAGAGAGATGACTATGAGATCACCTCTTTCATCCTATTTTCATCAGTAAAATGGGGGTGGACGGGGCGGTGACCATGTACCACCGCCTAGGTTGTTTTGGGAATTAAAGGAGCCCATCTGTATGTACATTTACACAATGCATTTTTTTTTTTTGTCTTTTCGAGACAGGGTCTCCCTGTAGCCCCAGCTGTCCTGGAACTCACTCTGTAGACCAGGCTGGCCTTGAACTCACAAAGATCCGCCTGCCTCTGCCTCCCAAGTGCTAGGATTAAAGGCGTGCGCCACCATGCCCGGCACACAATGCATTTTCATAAATGTTACCTATGACATCACTGGGGTGGAGAAAGGACTAAGTTTGAGGTTTGGGGTGTTAGTTGTCATTTTACTGTGAGTTGGAGAGAGTAGAATGCTTTGACAGCAAGTGGGATGGGGATAGTACTGGTATTTTGAAAATTATTATTTTTTTTAATTAAAAAATTTTTTTTATTTATTTCTGTATGTGTATGAATGTACTGTCTGCATGCAAGTCTGTGCACCCGTGTCATGCAATGCCGCGGAGGTCAGAAGAGGGTCTCGGATTCCCCTGGAACTGGAGTTCTCCTGGAATTGGAGTTTCAGACGGCTCTCGGCCGCCATGTGGGTGCTGGGGATCGAACCCGATTCCTCTATAAGAGCGGTCAGCGCCCTTAACCGCTAGGCCATCTCTCCAGCCGGTTTGAAAATTATTAATGTGCTTTTATATTTAGTTTGCAGGGCACATGGTTTTCACCCAAGTCTTCTGAGGCACCCTTCTGCCTAGAGAGATTAAAGTGTTACAGAGGAAAGCAAAGAGGAAATCCAGCTTCTGGTGCTCAAAAATAGAACTTTTCTGCACCTCTCGAGCTCTACAAGTCGGATGGCAAGAGGCTGCCATGTCTTCCTGTATCTGAGTCAACTCGTCAAAGTCCAGGCCAGCCCTCTGTAGAGCCCCACTGGAGAGAAGAAGGAAGGAAAGACCGGTCTTAACTCCAAGGGTGGAAGATTAAAGAAAAGGAGACAAACCACGGATTTCAATGTGGGTCCCAGTTTTCCCATTCAGCAAGGGTCTTGTGCCACATAGCCTCCATACCTCCTGCAAAGAGACACTGAAGGCTGTTGGAAAGCAACAAACAGAAGGGGCTGGAGAGATGGCTCATTGGGTAAGAGCACTTACTGCTTTTGCAGAGGACCTGGGTTTGAATCCCAACACCCACATGGTGGCTAACAACTGTCTGTCTATAACTCCAGTTCCAGGGAATCTGATGCTCTCTTCTATCTTCTGTGGGCATTATACGACACAGGTGCACTTACACACAGGCACTATGCTCATACACATAAAATAAAAATAAAGATAAAATGAAAACAAGAACAACAAATAGTAATCACAATAATTCCATTGGTTAGCTCAGGTCAGGCAAAGGCATTTGGGAAGCTTAAGCCTAAGAGATGCTCTATGCATCCAGGGGCTACTATGAACTTGTGGTGAGGCAGGAGCATGCACTCTGCTGTGGAAACTGTTAGGACAAAGGTGGCAGTGGGCATGGTTGGGGGCCAGATGGAGGCTGACAAGAAACAGGAGGCCAGGGCTGGAGAGATGGCCTAGCAGTTAAGAGCACTGACTGCTCTTGCAGAGGACCAGGGTTCCATCCCCAGCACCCACATGGCAGCTGAGAACCATCTTTAGCTCCAGTTCCAGGGGAATCTGACACCCTCTTCTGACCTCTGCGGCATTGCATGACACGGGAGCACTGACCTACGTGTAGACAGTACATTCATACACATAAAAAAATAAATTAAAAATTAAAAAAAGAGAAAGAAACAGAAGGCCTAAGCAACAAAGGGAAGAACTTACCCACACCCTCACCTCCAACCTCTGCAGAATGTTCAAAGAAACCTGGTCAGCGCTGGAGAGATGGCTCAGTGGTTAAGAGCACCAGCTGCTCTTGCAGAGGACCTGGGTTCAATTCCCAGCTCGTGCAAGGTGGCTAGCAACCATCTTAACTCCAGTTCCAGGGGAATCTGACGCCCTCTTCTGACTAAGGGCATGACATGGGGGCACTTACACATAAAATAAAAATAATAAATAAAATATTTTTTAAACAAATGAAGCCTGGGGGCTGGAGAGATGGCTCAGTGGTTAAGAGCACTGACTGCTCTTGCAGAGGACCTGGGTTTGATTCCCAGGACCCAAAATGGAGGCTAAAAACCGTCTTTAGTGCTGGGCGTGGTGGCGCATGCCTTTAATCACAGCACTTGGGAGGCAGAGGCAGGCGGATCTCTGTGAGCTCCAGGCCAGTTGGGACTAAAGGGAGACCCTATCTCAAAAATACCAAAAAACAACAACAACAGAAAAGAAGCCTGGACTACAGGACACAGATAGATCTTGAAATCTTTCTGGGCTTCCAACTCCTCTCATTGGTAAGGGAAGATGTAGATGGGGAAATTGTCAATGTTCTTTCTAGTCATAAAAGTCTACGATTCCACACCTTAGGTCCATGTGATACCTGTCCTTATGCATACAAGTTGCAATATTTACACAACCTAATTAAACTGCCAGACTTAAAGTCTGCTATATCTAGAAATGCATTATATGATTTCATGTTTAATGAATTTTAGACATATTACCTGACCAAAAATGCTGGGGTTTTTTTTTTTATTTTTTATTTTTTGGTCTTTTTTGAGACAGGGTCTCCCTATAGCCCCAGCTGGCCTAGAACTCGCTATGTAGACCAGCCTGGCCTTGAACTCACAGAGATCTGCCTGCCTCTGCTTCTCGAGTGCTGGGATTAAAGGCATGCGCCACCATACCTGATGCTGTTATTATACTCAAAATACTAAACAGAATTGACACAATTGTATTTTGCGAATTTTTAAATCAGGTATTAAAATTATGTTCTGTATTATTCAGAAAAAAAATAAAAATATTGATGCATGTCACTTTAGGGATGAATCTCTACATTAAGTAACAATAGCTAGACATAAAAAAGACATGAAAGCATCCATTTGCATAAACCTTTCTGTCTATTGTCTTAGGAGGCAGATCAGTGGCTGGGCCAATCAGGAGTGGGAGGACTATGGTATTAACTCTTCCTGGGGAGATGTGAACAAATATCTACCCCAAAAGGACATCAAAGACAGGCCAAAGGAACAATCCTTCCAATGAGTTTGAACCAATGAGTTCACTGAAGTTGCTGACGAGAACACAAGTGAGGGTTACTTATAAGCGTCTCATACAAAGTCCCACTCCAGCACGGATGACAGTCTCCCCAGAGTTGGTCCATGGAGTTCCCCCTTAGCTCTCCTCCACGGTCTAACATCTCCTGAGATCACATGCACCTAGGGCAGAATTATATACAGCCAGAGGGGAGGAGGAAGGCATGGGTAGCTAGAGTCTTAGGCAAGGGTTCTGATGCTCCTCTCCACACCCCACTTCTGTGAAGGAACATCAATAGGCTGAGTCTTGTGTGGGCCTCATGTGGGCAGTCACGGCTGGTCTAATTCAAATGGTAATAGCCATGTTCTGCCCAGAAGACAGAGTTATGGAGGGATTATAAAGCAACCACACAGAGGTATGGAGGGATTATAAAAATGCAGGAGGAACTTTACACTCAATGTCTATGTTCACTGTCATGATTGTCAGTGATGGTGATTTCATAGGGGTTTATCTATGGACTTTATTTTATTTTTTTTTTTTGAGACAGGTTCTCCCCACAGCCCCAGCTGACCTGGAACTCTGCACACCAGGCTGGCCTTGAACTCACAGAGATCCACTTGCTTCTGCCTCCCGAGCGCTAGGACCAAAGGCATGTGCCACCATGCCTGACCTAAATACTCTTAGCCACCATGTTGGTGCTGGGAATCAAACCTGAGTCCTCTGCAAGAGCAGTCAGTGCTCTTAACTGCTGAGCCATCTCTCCAGCCCCCTACCTATGGACTTGAAATGTGTGCAGATTACTATGTGTTCTAGTTTGTCTTCCATTGCTGTGACAAAACACTCTGACCCACACCAACTTGGGGAGGAAAGGGTTTATTCAGCTTACATCTCCTGGGTCACAGTTCATCACTCAGGGAGCCCAAGACAGGAACTCAGGGCAGGAACCTGGAGGCAGGAGCTGAAGCACAGGCCATGGAGGAATACTGTTCACTGGCTTGCTCCCCTGGCTCATCTTGCAGGCCCAGGCTGACTCCATTCCACACCTGCCGCTGCTCTTGGTGGTCGTCCCACGGTCCTAGCATCTCCAAAAAGCTGGGGTCGCCACGGAAACTGAGGCAGCACCTTCACCAATGGCATCTTCTGACCTCTCGTGGTGCCAAGCCTCAGCTTCTCTCCATGACCCCTGCAATCCTGGGGTCTTCACTGCAACTGAGGTGCACTTCCACCAATGGTCTTTCCTGACCTCTCACAGTGCCAAGCCTCGGCTGCTCTCTGTGACCCCCTCAAATTTCAACACCAGAACCATATAGGAGACTCTTACACACTACCAAGTCCTGCTTCTGGCTTGAGATGGAGGCTCAGGCCCCTTCTGGATCACAGCTTCTGTGTGCTGACCCTGAAGAAATTCTTCCCAGAAGATTTCACCACAGTGATGCTGGTCTCTTGTTACTTACAGCTGATTTTTCAGCCCCAGCTAACCAGCATCAATTGTCCCAGTACAACAAAGATTTCACTTCAGGTTCTGGTCTCTTGTTACTTACAGCTGATTCTTCAGTCCCAGCTGACCAGAACCCACAGATTAAACAGTCCTGATGATCTCTGCTTCCCTTTGAAACTAGAAACTTCACAAGCCAGGCCTCCATCTTCTACAACTCTTTCAGTAAAACTGTTCCAAGTTCCACAGCCATGATCTTTAGGCATTCAATGATTTTTCTAGCCAAAATGGATTTTTTTTTTTTTTGTCTTTTTGAGACAGGGTCTCCCTGTAGCTCTGGCTGGCTGTCCTGGAACTCTGTAGACCAGACTGGCCTTGAACTCACAAAGATCTGCCTCCAAAATGGATTTGTATCTGTGTGGGTTCAAACCCCACTTCTGTTACAAAATGACTGTATTAGTCACTTTTCTGTTGCTGTTATAAAACACCATGACCAAAGGAGCTTATAAAAGGAAGAGTTTATTTGAGCTTACGATTGACGGTTTCAGGGAATTAGAGTCCATTGTGATGGGAGGCATGGCGGCTGGAGCTGGAACAGCAAGCCAAGGGTCACATCTCGCAATGAGCACAGGAAGCAGAGGGAGAGAGAGTCTGGACACCACAAGGCTTGTTAAACTCACTAAGCCTGCCACCAGTGACGTACTTCCTCCAGCACAGCCACACCTTCTAAGACCTCCAAGAACAGTGCCACCAACTGGAGACAAAATGTCTGAATACCTAAAGCCTATGGGGGACACTATCATTCAAACCACCACACTATGTATCACTTACACATCAATAAACATGTTTTTAAAAGATTAATTTAATTTATTTTTTATGTGTATGAATGTACTGTCTGCATGTAGGTTTGTGCACCCGTGTCGTGCAATGCCACAGAGGTCAGAAGAGGGTGTTGGATTCCTCTGGAACTGGAGCTCTCCTGGTATTGGAGTTACAGGCAGTTCTCAGCTGCCATGTGGGTGCTGGGGATCGAATCCGGGTCCTCTGCAAGAGCAGTCGGTGCTCTTAACCACTAGGCCATCTCTCCAGCCCAAAAGATTAATTAAAAAAAAAAAAAGATATCCTGCCGGGCGTGGTGGCACACGCCTTTAATCCTAGCACTTGGGAGGCAAAGACAGGTGGATCTATGTGAGTTCAAGGCCAGCCTGGTCTGCAGAGTGAGTTCCAGGACAGCTGGGGCTACAGAAAGACCCTGTCTTGAAAAGACCAAAAAAAAAAAAAGATATTCTTTTATTTGTGTGTATGCACACATTTGCCATGTGCATAAAGGTGTTCATAGAGTCCAGAAGAGCCTCAGATCCCCTGGACCTGAGATACAGGTGTTGTGAGATACCTGATGTGTGTGTTGGGAACTGAACTCCAGTCCTATGCAAGAGCAGCAAGTGCTGTTAGCTACTAAGCCATCTCTCTAGACCATTAAAAGATTAATTTCTTTTAAGTAATAGAGACTTATATACTCCTTCATTTGTTGACTGTATCAGCTAATCTATGATGAATAAAAATTTAACTCAGCTGTCATGCAAAAGGAAAAAAAGGAATAAAAAAAGTATATACACTGTGTAAGGTAAATTAGTGCAGCCACTGTAGAAACAAGATTCCTCAAAAAAAAAAAAAAAACTGGAAATAGGGGCCAGAGAGATGGCTCAGTGGTTAAGAGCACTGGCTCCTCTTATAGAGGAACTGGGTTCAATTCCCAGAGCAGCCACATGGTGGCTAACGACTGGCTGTAACTCCAATTCCAGGGGATCTGATGCCTTCTTCTAACTTCTGCCGCATCATACAACACAAGTTCACTTACATGAATACAGGCAATACACTCATATACATAAAATAAAATAAAAATAGGTCAGGTATGGTGGTGCATGCCTTTAATCCCAGCACTCCGGAAGCAGAGACAGGCAGATCTCTGTGAGTTCAAGGACAGCCTGGTCTATATAGCAAGTTCCAGGACAGCTGGGGCTACAGGGAGACCCTGTCTAAAAAGACAAAAAAACAACAGCAACCAAAAAAACCCATGTGGTGATACACATCTATAATCTCAACAGTCAGGAAGTAGAGACAGGAAGACTAAAGGTTCAAGGTCATCCTCAGCAACATAGCAAGTTCAGTGTTAGCCTGGTCTACAGGAGATCTACCAAAAATAGTAGGCTTGGGGCTGGAGAGATGGCCTAGCGGTTAAGAGCGCCGACCGCTCTTACAGAGGACCCGGGTTTGATCCCCAGCACCCACATGGCGGCTGAGAACCGTCTGAAGCTCCAATNATCATGTTCACTCCTAACTCTTCCCAGACCTCTGCCCCCAACTTCATGTCCAGGGGAATCCGAGACCCTCTTCTGACCTCCGCGGCGTTGCACGACACGGGTGCACAGACTTGCATGCAGACAGTACATTCATACACATACAGAAATAAGTAAAATTAATAAAAAAATTTTTTTAAAAACAAATATAGTAGGCTTTATATGTATGAAAATATCATGATGAGGCCCATTATCTTGTACAATCTGGGGGTGGAGGTATGTGCCTGGGATCCCAGGACTCAGGAGAGCGAGGCAAGAGGATTAGCAAAAGTTCGAGTCTAGCCTAGCCACACAGTGAGCCCTAGCCAAGCCTGAACTACGTAGTGAGCTCTAGGCCAGCCTGGCTACATAATGAGCTCTAGGCCAGCCTGGCTACATAGTGAGCTCTAAACCATCCTAAGCTACATAGTTAGCTAGGTAGTGTTTCAGTGTTGGGTGTGGTTAGCCAAGTAAAGGCAACAGAAACAAACACACACCTTTAAAAGACATAAATAAATAAATAAATAAATAAATAAATAAATAAATAAATAAAATAAAAGACCCTATTCACTCGGGAGGCAGAGGCAGGCAGATCTCTGTGAGTTTGTGAGTTCAAGGCCAGCCTGGTCTACATAGTGAGTTCCAGGACAGCCAGGGGTACAGGGAGACCCGTCTCAAAAAGACAAAAAGACCCTATAAGAACTGTTTAAAATGACAGGTATTAATTTCAGTTGTGGTCATTTGTTTCAAGTTTTTTTTTAGTTTTTTAAATTTTATTTATTACTTTTATTTTATGTGTATGAGTGTATGGCCTGCTTGTATACAAGTGCACCTGTGTTGTATATTGCCTGTAGGGTTCAGAAGAGGGTGTTGGATTCCCCTGGAACTGGAGTTACAGATGGTTGTTAGCCACCATGTGGATGCTGGGAACCACACCCAGATCTTTTGCAAGAGTAGCCAGTGCTCTTAACCACTGAACAATCTCCTGCCACCACCACCCCCCCCCCCTTTTGAAACAGGATCTCATTGTGTAGCACTGGCTAGCCTGGAACTCACTATGTAGAGCTGGCTAGACTAGAACTCACAGAGGTCCACCTGCCTCTGCCTACTAAGTGCTGAGATTAAATGTGTGCACCATATATACTCCACTGAAACCTGCTCACTCTTTTTTAAGAGAATTTTTTATATGTATGAGCATATTGTCTGAGTGTATGTAAGTGTGTCACGCAATGCCCACAGAGATTAGAAGAAGGCATTGGATTCTCCTGGAACTGGAGTTACAGAGAGTTTTAGCCACCATGTGGGTGCTGAAAATTGAACATGGGTCCTCTGCAAGAGCAGCCAGTGCTGTTAACCACTGAGTCATTTCTCCAGCCTCAAACCTGCTCACTCTTTTTTTTTTTTTTTTTTTTTTTTGGTCTTCTTGAGATAGGGTCTCCCTTTAGTTCCAGCTGGCCTGGAGCTCACTCTGTAGACCAGGCTGTCCTTGAACTCACAGAGATCTGCCTGCCTCTGCCTCCCGAGTGCTGGGATTAAAGGCCTGAGCCATCATGCCAGGCCCTGCTCACTCTTAATGCAGTACTTATTCTATACTGTGCTGAGTAAATTCTGTGTATCATCTAATTTTCTTTTTTTTTCATCTAATTTTTATTAACTACTAAAACTCTCACCCCTATTTTATAGATGAAAATGATGAGGATTAGGGAAGTCAAGAAACTTCCTTCTGCTCACACAGCTGGCAGGTGGCAGAGCTAGAACTTGAATTTACACGTCTTTAATCCCAGCACTTGGGATTCAGAGGCGGGTGGATCGTTGTGAGTTCAAGGCCAGCCTGGTCTACATAGTAAGTTCAAGGCCAGTTGGAGCTACAGGGAGACCCTGTCTCAAAAGACCATGTTCAAGGATAAAGGCTCTCCCTAGTAAGGTTAATTATCAGTGACAGAAACCAAAGAGGCTGTTTCAAAGTCACTAAGGCCTAAAGCAGCTCTCATCAAGGTTTCTTTCTCTCCAGGCGCCAAAACCAGAAAAATAAACAGTGGTTAGCAGCGTTTTTACTTCTATTATAGGAAAACTCGGGATCATTTATTTCCGATTAGAAATTTCCCAACAAGCTCTACCTTGGGGAGGAAAAAGGAATGACCCATCTCCTTCAGCTGCTGTGTAGGACTGCCACTGTATATGACAGATTGTGCTTGGGACTGGGTAAAGAAGATGGGCTGGGGCAAGAAATGTACACTGAAGAGGAGCTTGAAGGATCCTGGGTGACTTAAGCAAGGCAATGACCTGGACCAGTGCCCTGAAGGTAAAGGTGGGTCTATAATGTGTGAACTGAGCTCTGATGGAATGGACTAGGTAGATTCCAATACTAAAATGATCTGATTATGTAAAGAACAGGTGCAGACTGGAATCCAGAATCCCAAGTCTGCCAGGAACACACTATCAAAATGATCAGTCTGGGTCTTATATTCAAATGCCCAGCCAGAAAAAAAGCACAAGGAAAAACTGGGAAAATTGTGGCTAAATATGGCCACAAGGAAACATCAATAGCACCTAATATCTGAGTGCTTATTTGGTGTCAGGCAGCTTGCCAGCTTTCTTTGCATCATCTCATGTAACCATCCTCTGTGAGGTAAGTGTAGGCAATAAAAGTGAAGCTTGAGAAGGCAGTTAATTCACCAAGGTCTCCCTAGTCTAACTATAGGCACCTGAGTTTTGGTACAGTTTCCCTGGGTAAATAACTGAGCTGAGCTCTTGAGACTGAGAATAGCATCTTGGCTTGTTGGGCCAGAAATAGAAGCTGGAGACTATGCTCTGCTTTTAAACTAGCAAGGCAAGTCAGTCCTGAAGGAATTCTCTGGGTAGATATAACTTTCTCAATCTGGTCAGGAAAGAACTGCTAGGGGCTGGAAAGATGGCTCAGCTGTTAAGAGTACTGACTGCTTTTGCAGAGGAGCTGGGTTTGGTTCCCAGAATCCATATGGAGACCAGCAACTGTCCCTAACTCCAGTTCTGAGGGATCTGAACTCTATGAACATCACACACATGTAATGCAGTTAAAGACACATGCAAGTAATTACACCCACACATATAAAATAAAGGTAAATAAAAAGAAATGAACTGTGGGCCGGGCGTGGTGGCACACTCCTTTAATCCTAGCACTCGGGAGGCAGAGGCAGGCAGATCTTTGTGAGTACAAGGCCAGTCTGGTCTACAGAGTGAGTTCCAGGACAGCTGGGGCTACAGGGAGACCCTGTCTCGAAAAGACCAAAAAAAAAAAAAAAAAAAATGAACTGCTAGGGCTCAGTGGTTAAGAGCACCAACTGCTCTTGCAGAGGACCGGGGTTCGATTCCCCGCACCCACATGACAGCTAAGAACCGTCTTTAACTCCAGTTCCAGGGGAATCTGATGCCCTCTTCTGACCTCTGTGACATTGCACGACATGAGTACACCAACCTACATGTAGACAGTATACCCATACACATAAAAAAAATAAAAGAAATGAACTGCCAAGATGTATGGTAACCAATTATCATAAACAAAAATGGCTCAGAAACTTTTCCTGCCTCTTGCATTACATGTAAGCAAATTCATTCACCCTCAGATATTCACTGATATCTGACTATGTGGTGAGCACTGTTCTAGGACCCAGAAGTATAAACAGAACATAGTCCCTGTCTTCAAAGAGCATATTGTCTATTAGAGAAAATAAAATTGTTCTTGAACAACTCTGCCTAAGAAGCATCACAAAGATACTAGAGTTAAGCTGTTGTAATAAGAAGAATTCTTCAAGAATGTTATAGAAAGAGGCCAGGCTTTATACACAGGACTTCAATCCCAGCACTTTGGAGACAGAGGCAGGTGGATCTCTGTGAGTTTGAGACCAGCCTGGTCTACATAGGCAAAAGAACTGAAGTGTACAAGAATATTAAAAAAAAAAAATGAAGTCGCTGGGTGTGGTGTCCCATGCCTTTAATCCTAGTACTCGGGAGGCAGAAGCAGGCGGATCTCTGTGAGTTCAAGGCCAACCTTGGTCTACAGAGTGAGTTCCAGGACAGCTGGGGCTATAGGGAGACCCTGTCTCGAAATGCCAAAAAAAAAAAAAGAAGTCTAAGGTGGGCCGTGGTGATGCACACCTTTAATCCCAGCACTTGGGAGGCAGAGGCAGAGGCAGGTGGATTTCCATCAGTTCAAAGCCACCCTGGTCTATATAGCAAGTTCTAGGTTAGCTGGGGCTACAGAGAGGCCCTGTCTCAAAAAGACCCCCCCCCCAAAAAAAAAGAATTAATGTCTTGGGAGATGATTTGGTGGATAAACATGGTTGATGCACAAGCAGGAGGACCTGAGTTTGAACCTATGTAAAAGCTGACACTGTAGTCCAAGCATTTGTAATCGCAGCACTCCTACATGGAGATGGAACACAGAGACTGCAGAATCTCCAGAAACTCAGATCAATTAGCCTGGGTTATGCAGTGCAAAAACAACAAAGAGACCCCCCCATCTCAAACAAGGACCAACCCCTCAGCTTGTCCTCAAACTTCCACATGCACCATGGCACAGGCATGCATGCACTCATACATACAAATGCATACACATACACACATACTGCACACAGACACACAAATATATTTTTTTTAATTTTTATTTATTTCTGTATGTGTATGAATGTACTGTGTGCATGCAAGTTTGTGCACCCGTGTCGTGCAATGCCACGGAGGTCAGAAGAGGGTTTCGGATTCCCCTGGAACTGGAGTTCTCCTGGAATTGGAGTTTCAGATGGTTCTCGGCCGCCATGTGGGTGCTGGGGATTGAACCCGGGTCCTCTGTAAGAGTGGTTGGTGCTCTTAACCGCTACATTTTTTAAAAATTATTAACTTGTGGCCGGAGAGATGGCTCAGTGGTTAAGAGCACTAGCTGCTCATGCAGAGGACTGAGGTTCGATTCCCAGCACCCACACGGCAGTTAACAACTGTCTCTATCTCCCATTTTAGGGGATCCAACACCCTCTTCTGATCTCCATGGGCATTGCATGACACAGGTGCACTTATATACATGCAGGCAATACACTAATACACATAAATAAAAATTATGAACTCTATCTTATCAAATAGCCCTTGGAAAAGCTGAGAAGCTAAATACTAAGGAGAAGAAACCTGCAGCCAAGATTGTGGGGCAGTAAGCAAAGCTAATAAGGATAAACCCTACAGTAAAAAAGAAAAAGAGGTGCTGGAGAGATGGCTCAGCAGTTAAGAGCACTGACTGCTTTTGCAGAGGACCCGGGTTTGATTCCCAGAACCCACATGGTGGCTAAGAACCGTCTTTGACTCCAGTTCCAGGAGAATCCAATGCCCTCTTCTAACCTCCATGGCATTGCACGACATGGGTGCACCAACCTACATGCCGACAGTACATTTATACACATAAAAAAATAATAAAAAAATTTTTTTTAAAAGACAAAGAAGGATGCCGGGCGTGGTGGTGCACGCCTTTAATCCTAGCACTTTGGGAGGCAGAGGCAGGCGGATCTTTGTGAGTTCAAGGCCAGCCTGGTCTACAGAGTGAGTTCCAGGACAGCTATGGCCACACATGCCTTTAATCCCAATACTTAAAAGGCACAGACAGATTTGTGAGTTTGAGGCTAGCTTGGTCTACATAGCAAGGTCCAAGGCAGCCAGGACTACATAGTCTCAAACAAACAAACATACAAACAAACAAACAAACAGCCAAAGAAGGGATGGTGAAATGGGGTAAATGGGCGAAGTGGGTAAAATGTGCTTGATGACCTGAGTTCAGTCCCTGGAATCTACTCCTGAGAGTCGTCTTCTGACCTCCACTCGTGCTGTAAATCCTGAGTGTACCCTCAATCTCAGTCTCTCAATCTCTCTTGCTCTTTCTCACACACATAATAAAAAAGTAAATTAATAAATACTTTTAAATTTTTTATATTTTACTTATTATTTTTATTCTATATATAAGAATGTATTGCTCACATGTATATAGGAGCACCCATGTTGTGCAGTGCCCATGGAGATCAGAAGAGGGCGTTGGATCCTCTGGAACTGGAGTTATGGATGATTGTTAGCCACCATGAGGGTGCTGGGAATTGAACCTGGGTCCTCTGCAAGAGCGTCGGTGCTCTTAACCGCTAGGCTATCTCTCCAGCCCCATAAAATGCTTTTTAAAAACTGAAGAAAAGGAAGCCAAAACCCTGTTCTGATTAGAGTGGGCAGATACTTCCCATCGGAAAAGTACTGTCTAAAAGGACTCAGCTAAATCCAAGGCTGAAAAGTATTCTGCATGCCATTAATTTTAGCACTCAGTAGGCAGCAGAACTCAGGAGGCAGAGGCAGGTGGATCTCTGTGAGATTGAGACCAGCCTGGTCTGCATAGCAAGTTCCAGGTGAGCTATGGCTACAGGGAGACCCTGTCTCAAGATTCATTTCTGTTGTATGATAAAATACCATGGCAAAAAACAAAAACAATTTAGGCCAGGGGTGGTAGTGCACACCTTTAATCCCAGCACTCAGGAGGCAGAGGCAGCCAGATCTCTGTGAGTTCAAGTCCAGCCTGGGGTCTACATAGTGAGTTGCAGGCCAGCTGGGGCAAAAGGGAGACCCTGTCTAAAAAAAAAAAAAACTAAAAAAAAAAAACCCAACTTAGGACAGAAAGGGTTTATTTTGGGTCACAATTCTAGCTTATAGTCCATCAGTGTGGACAAGTCACAACAGTAGGAACTTGAGACAGCTGATCGATCACACCACATTCATAGTCAAGAGCAGAGAGAGGGGCTGTAGAGATGGCTCAGTGGTTAAGAGCACTATTTGCTCTTACCAAAGACCTAGGCTCCATTTCCAGCAACTACATGGTGGCAAACAACTATCTTTAACTCCAGTTCCAGGGAATCAGATGCCGTCTTTTGGCCTCCATGGGTATTGTACTCATGTGGTGCACTTACATGCATGCAAGCAAAACACTCATATACATAAAACATAAATAATAAATAATTTTTAGAAGAGCAGAGAGCAAATGAATGCATGCATGCTTAGTGCTCATCTAGCTTCCTGTAATACAGTTCAGAGTCCCCTGGCCTAGGGAAAGGTGTTTCCCATCATGGGCTGGGTCTTCTCATATTGATTTACTTAATTAAGACAAGCCTTCCACATACATGTCCATAGGCTAACCCAAGGTAGGCAGTCCCTCATCCCTAGATTGTGTCAAGTTGACAATGAAAGCTATCTGTCTTGAAAAGAAAAAGGTGCTTGCTACTGTGGCATAACCAGCTGCTGCGAACAAGAACGGTAATATCTGGGTGGCTAAGCTTCTCAAAATACCTAGATCATGTCCTACCAAAGAAAAGTCTCAGAAGCTGCTGAGCCAGAGTGAGAGAAAGCTTGGCGCCAGCATCGCTCCCAGGACCATCCTGATCATCCCCACAGATGGCCACAGGGACAAGAGAGGGGTTTTTCAAGACAGTGGTTTGCTACTTGGGGCTGGACCTCAATTCTCCATAGACTTCCTCTGTGTCGAACAAACACACAAGCAAATCAGAGATTATTGATACCTCCATAAAAATCAATATGGGGATGGGGAGCTGGAGAGATGGCTCAGCAGTTAAGAGCACTGGCTACTCATGCAGAGGGACCCAGATTCTGTTCCCAGCACCCACATGGTGGCTAACAATTGTTCATATGGGTCCAGTTCCAGGGAATCCAATGCCCTCTTCTGACCTCCATGTACGTTTCAAGACACAGTACACTAAACACAAGTGTACTAGACATGCAAGCAAGCAATACACTCATTCAAGTGAGATAGAGGATTAATGAGTTAGAGGATTATAAAAACTCGGGTAGTGTTCTCAGATACCATTAAGCCATTTTTCCTTAGTCATTGTAGGAATGATTGCTTTGCTTGCTTCACGTGTTTCCCCTTCATTGGTAACTTTAACTGTGGTGTTAAACTCTGATTGGCTGGTGTACTTACTTGATTGGTAACTTTAATTGCGATGCTGAACTCTGATTGGCTGTTGTATTTATAAATTACTTTCTAACCCTCACCTCGTGGCCACACTCTTCCTGAGTTGAGTGTCAGCCCAGCGATGTAATTACATTAAACCTTCCTTTAAGACTCAATGTGGGGCTGGAGAGGTGGCCTAGCAGTTAAGAGTGCTGACCGCTCTTACAGAGGACGGGGGTTCGATCCCCAGCACCCACATGGCGGCCAAGAACCGTCTGAAACTCCAATTAAAGGAGAACTCCAGTTCCAGGGGAATTCGAGACCCTCTTCTGACCTCCGCGGCATTGCACCACACGGGTGCACAAACCTGCATGCAGACAGTACATCGATACACATACAGAAATAAATAAAAAAATAAAATTAAAAAAAAAAAAAAGACTCAATGTGGTGGCCGGGTGTAGTGGTGCACACCTTTAACCCCAGCACTCCGGAGGCAGAGGCAGGCAGATCTCTGTGAGTTCAAGGCCAGCCTGGTCTACATAGCAAGCTCCAGGCCAGCTGGGACTAAAGGGAGACCCTGTCTCAAAAAGAAAAAAAACAAAACAAAACAAGACTCCACGTGGTTAAGTGAGTGGTGTCTCTGCTGCAACTTTACAACATGTAAAAATAAAAATTATAATTAAAAAATTGATATCAGCAACATAAAATTTCCAAAACACCTCCCTGTTGCTTACTTTAGAAGTAGAAGGGGGGAAGAATTGCGGGGGGGGCCAGAAAGATGGCTCAGTAGTTAAGACCTGGGATCAATTTCCATCATCCACATGGCACTTTACAGCCATCTGTAAGTCTATTTCCAGAGAATCCAACACCCTCTCCTGTCCTTTATGGGCACTGCATGTGACAAGAGGGGAACTTACATACTTGCAGGCAAAACACTCATACACACAAAATAAAATTAAAAAAAAATTTTTTTAAAGAAACAGTTGCTGGGCGTGGTGGTTCACGCTTTTAATCCCAGCACTCAGGAGGCAGAGGTAGGGAGATCTCTGTGACTTCAAGGTCAGCCTGGTCTACAAAGTGAGCACCAGGCCAGCTGGGACTAAAGGGAGGCCCTGACTCAAAAAGACCGCCCCCCCAAAAAATGGTGTTCTAAATTTTTTTTTTTTCGTCTTTTTGAGACAGGGTCTCCCTGTAGCCCCAGCTGTCCTGGAACTCACCTTGTAGACCAGGCTGGCCTTGAACTCACAAAAATCCGCCTGTCTCTGCCTCCCATGTTCTAAATTTCTTACAAAAACCAATATACCTGATACAAAAAAGAAGAAGAAAAAGAAGAAGAAGAAGAAGAAGAAGAAGAAGAAGAAGAAGAAGAAGAAGAAGAAGAAGAGGTGGAGGAGGAGGAGGAAAGACCCAACATTTGGGAGGCAAAGGCAAGTGGATCTCTGTGAGTATGAGGCCAGCCTGGTCTACAAAGTGAGTTCCAGGCCAGCCAGGTACACATAGTGACATCCTGCCTCAAAAACATAATTATAAACTTTAACAGGGGATTGGAGAACTAAGGGACTGGGTGGCAAGAAGAGCTCTCTCCTCCCACTAGAGGAAGGAGGCCCAGGAAGCTCCCGAAGTTAACCTCTCTCCCAAGGTTATGGAAGCCAAAAACACACTAGGAAGAGGAGACTCAGCTGGAACTTCCTGCAAGCTATGCAAGGAGCTCCAGGGACACGGCTCCTCTGGGCTATCACCCATACTGGGGTGGGCTTTTGGTGATGAAGCTACCTCAGATCAGTCATGCTCCTGTAAGTAATCCAAATAACTCATGGGTTTACCAAGCTAGACATGGGTAGAATTGTTTCTTTGTTCTGTTCAAATGTCCTATCTGGGATGAGTAGTGTTTCATCACAGACCTTCCAGCTATGGTGGGGAGCCTCATAGACCCAGCCACACAACCCTGCTGTCTATCCTTTCACAACTCTCACAAGAGCCAAATTCCTGCTCTCCACAGGGGCATTTCCAGGCAGCAAACCCAAAACAGAGAAGGGCTATGATCACAACTGACCCCTTGCATACTAAGCCCATTGTATTTGCAAATGCCACTGACCATTTAAACACCTGGAGAGATGATGGTCTAGCAGAGGACCCAGGTTCAGTTCCCAACACCCATATGGTAGCTAACAACCATCTGTAAATCCAGTTCCAGGGGATCAAACACCTTCTTCTAGCCGCCCAAGCCACACATGCAGGCAAAACACTTAAACACATGAAATTAAAAAAAAAAGAAAATATTGCTGGGCATGGTGACGGATCTCTGTGAATTCAAGGCCAGTCTGGTCTACATAGTGAGTACCAGGACAGCTGAGGCTGCAGGGAAACTCTTTTTCAAAGAGAAAAAAAAAATTATATATATATATTATACTATTATATATATATATATGTAATCTCAAATGGTTCATGATGATATTTATTTATTTATTTATCTTTTTGAGACAGGGTCTCCCTGTAGCCCCAGCTGACCTAGAACTCACTGTGTAGACCAGGCTGGCCTTGAACTCACAAAGATCCACCTGCCTCTGCCTCCCAAGTGCTAGGATTTTTTTTTTCTTATGTGTATGAATGTACTGTCTGCATGTAGGTCTGTATACCCGTGCCATGCAATGCCTTGGAGGTCAGAAGAGAGTGTCCGATTCCCCTGGAACTGGAGTTCTCCTGGAATTGGAGTTACAGACGGTTCTCAGCTGCCATGTGCTGGGGATCGAACCCAGGTCCTCTGCAAGAGCAGTTGGTCCTCTTAACCACTAGGCCATCTCTCCAGCCCCCAAGTGCTAGGATTAAAGGGGTATGCCACCATGCCCGGCTTAAAGATGGTTCTTAGCTGCCATGTGGGTCCTGGGAATCAAACCCGGGTCCTCTGGAAGAGCAGTTGGAGCTCTTAACCATTGAGCCATCTCTCCAGCCCTGTGTATGTAATTTCTATAACTAGTTCATATGTGTGTGTACGTGTTCTTTGGTTTAGTTTCTTTTATTTTTTTGAGACAGCTATGCAGCTCACACTGGTTTCAAGTTTGTAATCCCCTGGCCTCAACCTGCAGAGTGCTGGGATTACAGGCATGCACCTCCATGCCAGGTCAGGTTTGTTTTTTTTTTATGTGTATGAATGTACTGTCTGCATGTAGGTTTGTGCATCCGTGTCATGCGATGCCACAGAGGTCAGAAGAGGGTATCGGATTCCCCTGGAACTGGAGTTAAAGACGGTTCTCAGCCATCATGTGGGTGCTGGGGATCGAATCTGGGTCCTCTGCAAGAGCAGTGGGTGCTCTTAACCGCTAGGCCATCTCTCTAGCCTCATCAGGGCAGTTTTCCATTACAAAGTTATTCAATATAGCATTGTATATGGAATTGGGTTCATTGAAGGACAAGAATTTTGCATTACTAGATAATAATGGTGGCGTATAGCTATAATCCAAGCATTCAAATCACTGGGGCATGAAAATCAGGAGTTGAGGGCTGGAGAGATGGCCTAGCAGTTAAGAGCGCCAACCGCTCTTGCAGAGGATCCGGGTTCGATCCCCAGCACCCATATGGTGGCCGAGAACCGCCCGAAACTCCAATTCCAGGAGAACTCCAGTTCCAGGGGAATCCGACACCCTCTTCTGACCTCCGCGGCACTGCACGACACGGGTGCACAGACTTGCATGCAGACAGTACATTCATACACATACAGAAATAAATAAATAAAAAGAAAAAAAAATCAGAAGTTGAAGGCCACCACACCTGTACAGGTTAGTTTTCGTCAACTTGACACAAACCTAGACATACCTGAGAAGAGGTAACCTCTGCTGAGGAATTTTCTTTGTCTCATTGCCTTGAGGGCATGTCTGTGGGAGAATTTTCGTGATTGCTAATTGATATAGGAAGGCCCAGCCCACTGTGGGAGGTGCCATCCCTAAACAACTGGGTCTGGGGTATTAAGAAAGATAGTTGAGCAAGCCAGGGGAAGCAAGTAGCAAGCAATTCTCATCAGTGGTGTCTGCCTTAGTTCCTGCCATGACTTCCTTCAGTGAGGGATCAGAAACCAGGAGTTCCCAACTGTGTAAAATGAAACACTCTGAGGTCGGGATTTCCCAGGACCGCCTGAAGCACGGAGTACAGGAATCCCCTCACCCCAACTGGGATTGCCAAAGGAGTATCCAAGTGGATTCTTTGGAAAACCTTCAGAAACAGAAAGGGAAAGTGAGTTAGATTTCCAATAGAAAGCTTGAAACTTAGACAAGTCCACACTCTAAAAGCAAGGAGAAAAAGGAAGAAGAAACCAAATCAACAAAACAATTGAGGTATCTGAAGTAGGCAAGCAAAGCAAGCCTTCAGCACAGTGAAGACGCATTTGGGATTTCGCATTGGAATACAGGCAAAGAGAAACACCGATGCCAGGGACACGAAGAAGAAACAACATGGAAGGTGCAGATAATTCCAAACCAGGCTCTACCAACCCCGTGGAAGATTCCTACAGTGGGAATCCCCTGGGGATGGCCCAGCACACATATATTAGAAAAATACAACTGTCGCCAGGCCTGGTTGAGCATGCCTTTAATCTCAGCACTCCCGAGGAGAGGCAGGCAGATCTTTGTGAGTTCAAGGCCAACTCACAGATTAGTTGAGTTCAGGACAGCTGGGGCTACAGGGAGACCTGTCCTCAACAAGACCAAAAAAATAAAAAAAAAAAAAACAGAAGTTACAATTGTGGACATCCTCAAAGAAATCAAAAGTCTATAAAGAACTACGTCAGTAGAACTTAGGAGAGAGACTGCAAACTCAAGAAGGACCTTAGAAGAGAGAAATGACAAAAACCTCCAGAAGGAAGTGGAAAACACTGAAAAATCCCATGTTGAAAAAAGATAAGGGAGGCTGGGAGATGGAGACGATGTCTAGAAGTAAGAGAGAGCCTAATTGCTCTGCAGAGGTACCGGGTTCAATCCCCAGCAAAACCCATCATGGCAGCGGCACCATCTGTACACCCCCAGTCCCAAGGGGCTATCTCCAATTCCAGGGGAATCGACACCCCTCTTCTGACCCTCCATGGCATTGCCTCCTGACAGGGGTGCGACCCACAACCTACCATGTGCGCAGACTTAGTACGTCAATGAGAAATAAATAAAATTTTAATTAAAAATTTTTTAAAAGGGGGGTTGTGATTTTTTGAAAAAAAATGAAAAAGCTAAGGAGGAAACCTCCCACCTCTCCTCCCAACCCGCGCCAAAATCGCAATTAGAAGTTACGGCTTTCAGGAAGAGGAAGATAGAGGATTTGAGCGAAGCTCCACAAGGGAAAGGAAGTGGGAAATTACATTTAAAGATAATCACAAGGAGGAAATGAAAAAACGAATCAAATCACGCATCCAAGCAGAGACTACAGGAAGGAAAAAAGCCGCAGAAGGGTGAATTGAGGGAATGGCTGAACAAAGACTATCAGACCTGGAAGGGAAGATAAACACAGAACAACTAAATACCTCAAGGGAAGATTATGAGAAATTTAAAAAATACACAAATTGATCCGGGCGTGGCGGGCGAGTCTTTAATCCTAGCCACTTGGGAGGCCAGAGGCAGATGGATCTTAGTGAGTTCACGGGGCCAGCCTGGGGTGGTCTACAGAGTGAGTTCTTTTTTTTTTTTTTTGGTCTACAGGGAGACCCTGTCTCAAAAAAGGACCCCCCAAAAAATTACACACAAAAGTGGAACAACTAGGAACTGTAGGACACCATGAAAATACCAAACATCTGAAGCAGAGGAGCGTAGGAGGGCAGAAGGAGCCCCCCCCCCCCACAATGAGAATGGTATTGATCAGTAGCGTCTAACAGAATAATAGAGGAAAATGTCCCCAATATACTAAAAAAAGACAAACCCAATTACACATACAAGAAGCGCATAGAACGCCAAATATCGATTCCGAAAAGAAAACTCTCACATGTCATATCCTAGTTAAAACACTAGACGCCCAAAAACAAACAAAATTCTGAAAGCCCACAAGAGCCAAACAACAAGTTAATTATAAGGGGAAGCCTATCGAATTACAATGAACTTCTCAGTGCAAACTATGATGAAACCAGAAGAATGTGGAAGAAGATGTGAGCAAAAGCATTCCCGAGTGTGAAAGGGGACTATAGATGGGCAAACCCATGGTTTATACCCAGCCAAAAAATGTCAATTATAGTAGAAGGAGATGAGAATAAAAAATCTTCCATGCCATAACCAAGATGAAAGCTATTATTATTCTTATATTATTATTTCCAGAAAACCAACCCCTTCAGACAATACTTGAAGCAATTCATACGGACAGAGGAAAGGAGCAAACTATCCCCAAGCAGCTAAAAAGAAAAACTAATAAAAACAAAAAAAAAAAAAAAACCTAGACCAAAAACACAAAATAAGTTGAAAGGAAGCCAGATGTAATAACAACCTCCCAACTAAAAAAAGCCCAGGCCCAGATGGTTTCCTGGCAGAATTCTATAACACATTTCAAAAAGACTTACAACTGCTATTACCCAAATTGTTCAGTGAAGGATATAGAGGGATTCTCCTAAATTTCTTCTATAAAGCCAGCATCAATCTAATACTGAAACTAGGCAAAGATAGAACAAAAAGGAGAACTATAGACCCATCGCATTAATTGACACCACAGATGCCAAAATTCTAAACGGGCTACACTTTGCAATATTACAACAGACCCACATCAGGAAAATCATCCATCATGGCCCAAGTTGGATTCCATACCAGAGATTCATGATTGTTCAACTGCATGGAAAACTCAATATTTAAATATCATCAGCATATAAATGGACTGAAAGACAAAAACCACACCATCCCTCAATTGATGCTGAAACAGCCTTTGACAAAATACAGCATCCCTTCAGCTTAAAGTCCTAGAGCGGATATTGGATTGGAGGGATCTTCCTCAATGTAATCAACGCATATACAATAAAACCACGACCAACATCATCCTAAATGGGGTGGAAACAACAGAAGCATTCCCCTTTAAAGGTAGGAACTCGGCAAGGCTGCCCCCTGTCACCACTCCTCTTCAATATAGTGCTTGAAACACTTGCTAGAGCAATAAGGCAAGAAAAGGATATTAAAGGAGTACTAATTGGAAAAGAGGAAGTCAAGCTATCCCTGTTTGCTGATGATATGATTGTTTACTTAAGGGATGTTAAAAACTCTACCAGAAAACTCCTAGAAATGATTAAGAGCTTCAGTAAAGTGGCAGGATACAAAATTTACCTAGAAAAAATCAGTAGCCTTTCTTTACACCAACAACAAGCAACTGAAGAAGGAATACAAGGAGACCTTCTCACTCACAATAGCCTCAAAAACAATAAAATACCTAGGAACAAACCTAACCAAAGACACCAAAGATCTCTACAACAAAAATTTTAAACCCCTGAAGAAGGAAATTAAAGAAGACATCAGAAGATGGGAAAACCTCCCATGCTCATGGATTGGGAAAATTAATATAGTAAAAATGTCCATTCTACCCAAACTCTTGTATAGATTTAATGCAATTCCAATTAAAATCCCTAAAAGTTTCTTCTCAGGCTTGGAGAAAAAAGTCCTTAATTTCATTTGGAAAAACAAAAGACCCCAAATAGCCAAAACAGCCCTGAGTGAAAAGAGCAATAGAGGGGGGATCTCTGTACCAGACTTCAAACTATATTACAGGGCTATAGTCATAAAAACAGCTTGGTACTGGCACAAAAACAGACCTGTTGACCAATGGAACAAAACTGAAGATCCTGCCGGGTGGGGTTGTGCACGCCTTTAATCCTAGCACTTGGGAGGCTAAGGGCAGGTGGATCTTTGTGAGTTCAAGGCCAGCCTGGTCTACACAGTGAGTTCCAGGACAGCTGGGGCCACAGGGAGACCCTGTCTCGAAAAGACCAAAAAACAAACAAACAAAACTGAAGATCCAAACTTGACCACATACAATTTCAGCCACCTCATATTTGACAAGGGGGCCAAGAAAAGACAATGGAGGAAAGACAGCATCTTCAGCAAGTGGTGTTGGCAAAAGTGGATCACCACTTGTAGAAGAATTAAATTAAACCCCTACCTCTCACCCTGTACAAAAGTCAACTCCAGATGGATTAAAGACCTCAATGTGAAACCCCAAACTCTGAAGATGATAGAAGAAAAAGTTGGCAGCAGCCTACAAGACATAAGCATAGGAAAAGACTTCCAAAATTAGACAGCAGCTGCACAGGAATTAAGGTCGACAATTGACAAATGGGACCTCATCAAACACAAAAGCTTCTTTATATCTGTGGTGTCATGTCGCCACCGAGATTTGTGGCAGGTCCCACTTAATCCTGGGATGACCCATGTGGAAAATACGTGCAGGAAAGCACACCACATGTATGCAGGTTGAGGTTCAAATGCAGAGAGAGCTTTCATTCCAACATGTCTGCTTAAATATCCATCATGACTCAATTCTCAGGGCCAAATGCTAAATCTTTTCATCACTACACCCCACCCCATGGGTGTGGCCAGGGAGGTACCATTGGCTTAGAATCCAACCCATCTTAACTAAGTTTTCCCACATATATCAAAAGAAACAAGGAAGTGAAGAGAAAACCCAGAGTGGGAGGAAACCTTCACTGCAGATACGTCTGACAAAGCATTGATTTCCAGAATATATAAACTACTCAAAAAACAAAGAAGAAAGAAAACAAATGACCCACTCAATAGATGGAGCAAAGAGCTGATCAGAGACTTCACAAGTGAGGAATTAGAGATGGCTGAGAAACATCGTAAGAAGTGTTCAACATCGCTAATAATTAAGGAAATGTAAATTAAAACCACTTTAAGTTATTTTACTCCAATAAGACTGGCTAGGATCAAGAAAACAAATGAGTGGGGCGTGGTGGCACACGCCTTTAATCCTAGCACTTGGGAGGCAGAGGCAGGCGGATCTTTGAGAGTTCAAGGCCAGCCTGGTCTACAGAGTGAGTTCCAGGCCAGCTGGGGCTACAGAGAGACCCTGTCTTGAAAAGACCAAAAAAAAAAAAAAAGAAAGAAAGAAAAGAAAACAAATGATACCAAGTGCTGGAGAGGTTGTGGGGAAAGGGGAACACTCATCCACTTCTGGTGGGAATGTAAACTCGTACGCCACTATGGAAGCCATGTGGAGAACCCTTGGAAGACTTGGAATGAACTTGCCACCCGACCCAGCCATACCACTCCTAGGTATGTACCCACAAGACTCATCTTACTGCAGAGATACACACACAGCCATGTTTATTGCAGCCCTCTTCACAATAGCAAGGAGCTGGAACCAACCCAAGTGCCCCTCAACTGACTAGTGGATAGAGAAATTGTGGTACATCTACACAATGGAGTTCTTTGCAGCGGTAAAGAAAGATGGCATCATGAACTTTGCAGGTAAATGGTTGGAGCTAGAAGATATCATGCTAAGTGAAATAACAGTCCCAGAAAAACAAACAACAAATGGTATCCCTGGTCTGTGGATGCTAGTAACAATTACCTAATTGTATGGCAAACTGAGCATCATCAATATGATCTGTAAACAACTGTGCTCTTACATTGAAGAATCCCTTAAAAAGAAAAACAAATTTAAAAAAATGAAACATGCTTTTTTTCTCCAGATTGTTTTTATTCAGTGCCTTTTTATTGGTCTTTTTGAGACAGGGTCGCCCTTTAGTCCCAGCTGGCCTGGAGCTCACTGTGTAGACCAGGCTGGTCTTGAACTCACAGAGATCCACCTGCCTCTGCCTACCGAATGCCGGGATTAAAGGCATGCACCACCACTCCCAGCTTATTGATCTCTATTTTTTTATTTTATATTCTTTCATAATTTTATATTCTTTCATAATTTTAAAATAAAAAATAGAGATCAATAAACTGGGAGTGGTGGTGCATGCCTTTAATCCCAGCATTAGGAAGGCAGAGGAAGGCGGATCTTCATGAGTTCAAGCCCAGCCTGGTTCCAGGCCAGCTGGGGCTATTGGGAGACCCTGTCTCAAAAAGACCAAAAAAAAAAAAAAAGAGAGAGATCAAGATCAGCCTGTACAACATAGTGAGTTTGAGGCCAGCCTGGACTATGTGAACAAAGTTCCCCCAAAACTGCATCTTGGAGTCAACTTCCTGCAAGGCTGACCACTGGTTAGCACTTCAGTGACTGTGGAGAGTTTGGAATGTTGCAGGCCCAGAACCTAATTACCATTTAGTTCTAATAGTCTATCCTTGCCCATGACTACCAGAGAAAACTTTTAGGAATGTAGTAACAGCAGACCACCCGATTCCACCAACCAAAAAGCCATTAGACAGCATCGTAGGCGTACAGCTGAGATTTCTCTTTTCCTGTAACCACCTACTTAATATTTCTACCAATGTATTTGAAAGGTGTGTTGATTTATGATTTTGCTTTGTTCTATTACTCTAAAAACTTAAACTGAGCCGGGCGCTCAGTTTAATCTTTAATCCTAGCACTTGGGAGGCAGAGGCAGGCAGATCTTTGTGAGTTCAAGGCCAGCCTGGTCTACAGAGTGAGTTTCAGGACAGGTGGGGCTACAGGGAGACCCTGTCTCGAAAAGACCGAAAAAAATAAAATAAAATAAAAAATAAAACTTAATTAAACTGGCCACGCATGGTGGTACATGCCTTTAATCCCAGCATTTAGGAAGCAGGGCCAGATGGATCTCTGCTTCCTGGTTCAAGGCCACCCTGGTCTACAGAGCAAGCTCCAGGACAGCTGGGGCTACAAGGGAGACCCTGTCTCAAAAAGAAAACTAAAAAAAAAAAAAAACTTCATGAAACTGTTTCCATGTTGGAACATTATATTTGGGGTAACCTGAATCTGTGTTCCTGGGCCACGGTCACTCATTTTTTTTTTTTATTATTATTTTATATGTGTGAGTATACTGTCTTGCATGTAGGTTGGTGCACCCGTGTCATGCCATGCTGCAGAGGTCAGAAGAGGGTGTCAGATTCCCCTGAAACTGGAGTAAAAGACGGTTCTTAGCCACCATGTGGGTGCTGGGAATCGAACCCGAGTCCTCTGCAAGGGCAGTTGGCGCCCCCAACCGCTGAGCCATCTCTCCAGCCCCAGGTCATTTCTCTTAATCAAATATAAAGGACTAGAAGTTCCTTCTTCCAAAATTCTGGGACCTCACAGGTCTAAGACTCTTCCAGGTTCTCTGTGTTGTATCCTGGGCCTCCTGCCAGTTGTTACTCCCACAGCAGGTCTCCGGGCAGTCCAAGGAAATTCAGGATCACCCATATTCTCCTCTGTCCTTCACCCCTGTTGTGGGAACTACCTAGTCGGAAAAGTATGTATCCACCACTTGCTCAACCTGCAGATGTTTACTACAAGTAAGGACTCAGGAAATCACCCTTAAATTCTCCTATAATGATCTAAAAACAAATTCTTCCCACTCAGTAAAGAGAGTTTAATAGTCTAGAATTCACCTCCTAGTCTCTGAACCACCTCATCTAAATCACTGAAATATTAGAAAGCCATTTCTCCTCATTCTTCCAAGCCACGCAAGCTAGCTAAAGACAAGCTCAATTTGCATTATTAAGCAGAACACAAAAACTTTTTTTTTAATTTTTTATGTGTATGAATGTACTGTCTGCATGCAGGTTGGTGCACCTGTGTAGTGCAATGCACGCAAAGCCAGAAGAGGGTGTTGGATTCCTCTGGAGCTGGAGTTAAAGATGGTTCCCAGCCTCTATGTGGGTGTCAGGAATCAAACCTGGGTCCTCTGCAAGAATAGTTGGTGCTCCCAACCGCTAAGCCATCTCTCTAGGCCCAGAATACAAAAACTTCTGTATGAAGCATTAGCATGCAGACTGACTGAGTTGTATACCTCACTTAGCCGAGATCAGTAGGTGGATTTCTCCTCTCTGTCGCTGAGTCTTTCTCTGTCTCTGTCTCTCTCCCTGTATGGTGTTTCCAAACGTATGTACACAAATCTTGTGCCCATGTGCACTCAGAGACCCAAGGAGAATGTTGGCTGTCCTGCTCTATCACTGTCTGTCGTAGTCCTTTGGGACAGGCTTTCTCACTGAACATGGAGCTAGTTAGCCAGTCAGCTCCAAGGACTCTCTTTCTTGGCTCCTACCCCGGCCAGAAGCTCTGGGGCTACAGATGCTTGCAACCATGCCTAGCTCTCTAGTATGTTCTGGTGGTTTGAACTCAGGTCTTCTTCCATGGCAAGCACTCTTTAAAAATAAATAAGGGCTGGAGGGATAGTGCAGGCATTAAAGGCTAAGGCTAACAACCAAAAAATGAAAGGAAAAAATAATAAATTATATACACATATATTTTTTTGTTTTTTGGGGGGGGTATTTTTGAGACTGGGTCTCCCTTTTGTCTCACCTGGCCTGGAGCTTGCTCTGTAGACCAGGCTGGCCTTGAACTCACAGAGATCTGCCTGCCTCTGCCTCCCAAGCGCTAGGATTAAAGGCGTACACCACCACACCCAGCTATTTTTTTGTCTTTTGAGACAGGATCTCCCTACAGCCCCAGCTAACTTGGAACTCACTGTGTAAACCAGGAGAGGACCTGGGTTTGATTCCCAGCACCCACAAGATGCTAAGAAACTTCTTTAGTGCTGGGCAGAGGCAGGTGGATTTCTGTGAGTTCAAGGCCAGCCTGATCTACATAGTGAGTTCCAGGCCAGCTGGGGATACAGGGAGACACTGTCTCAAAAACATAAAAAAAAAAAAAAAAAGAAAGAAAGAAAGAAAGAAAGAAAGAAAGAAAGAAAGAAAGAAAAAAAAGAGATCATTTTAAATGTGTTTAATATACCTAAACTACCAAGTATCATAATGTAGTTGATCCTCCTTTGTATGTGCTCTGAACAGCCACATTAGCCTACAGACTACAGATAGGAATTCCAAGAGAGGATCTTACTCTATATCGCTAGTCCAGGAAATGATCAAAATTTATAATTTCAAGTGTGGCTTCTACCAAATGGAGATCACTTTCTAAAGATCATCATCATTATAAAGATGAACTTTTATACTATGGTTTGAAAAAAAATAAAGATGAACTCTTTTTTTTATGTGTATGAGTGTACTATCTGCATGCAGGTTTGTGCACCCACCCGTGGTGTGCAAAGCTGCGGAGGTCAGAGAGGGTGTTGGATTCTCCTGGAACTGGAGTTAAAGATGGTTCTTAGCTGCCATGTGGGTGCTGGGAATCGAACCCGGGTCCTCTGCAAGAGCAGTCGGTACTCTTAACTGCTGAGCCATCCCTCCAGCCCCAAAAGATGAACATTTGTTTGTTTTTTAATTTTTTTGTTTATTTCTGTATGTGTATGAATGTACTGTCTGCATGCGGGTTTGTGCACCCGTGTCGTGCAATGCCACGGAGGTCAGAAGAGGGTGTCAGATTCCCCTGGAACTGAAGTTCTCCTGGAATTGGAGTTTCAGACGGTTCTCAGCCGCCATGTGGGTGCTGGGGATTGAACCTGGGTCCTCTGCAAGAGCAGTCGGCGCTCTTAACCGCTAGGCCATCTCTCCAGCCCCTTAAATATATTTTAATATTCTAAATCTGATTGGCATAGTAGTATCCTACCCTCCCAAGCACTTAAAATAATTTATGGGACAGACAATTCATGCTTGTAAAATCATTTTATTCACTTAAACGATTCTTTTTTTCCCACCCCCACACTCCCTACCCTCACTTAAAGAATTCTTAAAAATGTAATAAACCACCAGGCATGGTGGTGCACGCCTTTGATCCTAGCGCTTGGGAGGCAGAGGCAGGCGGATCCTTGTGAGTTCAAGGCCAGCCTGGTCTACAGAGTGAGTTCAGGACAGTTGGGGCTATAGGGAGACCCTGTCTTGAAAAGACCTAAATAAATAAATAAATAAATAAATAAATAAATAAATAAATGTAATAAACCAAATTCACTAAAGTAATAACTAAGCTCCTCACAGAGTTGAATACTTTAAAAAGTATCTGACATCCTTCAGCTTAAAATTATAAGACTAGGGGCTGGAGAGATAGATGGCTCAGTGGTTAAGATCACTGACTGCTCTTGCAGAGGACTGGGGTTTGATTCACAGCACCCACATGGCGGCTAAGAACTGTCTTTAACTCCAGTTTCAGGGGAATCTGACACCTTCTTCTGACCTCTGCGGCACTGCACGACACTGGTGCACAAACCTACATGCAGGCAGTACATTCATACACATAAAAAATAAATAAAATTAAAAAATAATAAATAAATTTTAAAAAATAAAAAAATTATAAGACTAAAATGAATTACATATTTTGGATAAAATGAACTAATTTCAAAGATTCTCTATGTACTAATTATTTTAAAATGGCACAGTATAAACCAGAGTATTTTCTAAGTCCCAGCTTTTTGTTTTGTTTTGTTTTGTTTTGTTGAGACAGGGTCTCCCTGCAGCCCCAGCTGACCTGGAATTTGTTATGTAGACCAGGCTCCCCTCATTCTCACAGATTTGCCTACCTCTATCTCTAATCCAGAGTACTGGGATTAAAGGTATGGGACACATCGACTCTGAGCTTTTTTTTTACCAGTTTTTTTATTTTTTTTATTTTTATTTATTTATTTATTTATTTTACATAAATTTATTTATTTATTTTTAACAAATTTAGACCCATGTTCCCGCTCATTCCCCCACCCCACCAGAGCTTGTGCATTCTGCCAAACATGCTTTCCATCTCTTAGTCTTTCTCAATATTTTCCATGGGGAAGTTGACTGTTTTGAGCAGAAGTTCACTGTTTCAGTCAGTTCTTTGATGCAGTATTTTCTGTTGTTGTTGTTGTTTCCAAAATGCATTATGCCCAACTGCTTTGTACAAAAGCTCAGGGGGCCCTACACAAGAAATACTTACAACTGGGTAATTGGCACTAGCATCCACAGATGAGGGATACCATGCGTCGTTTGTTTTTCTGGGACTGTGTTACTTCACTCAGCATGATGTCCTCTAGCTCCAGCCATTTTCCTGCAAAGCTCGTGATGTCGTCTTTCTTTACTGCTGCATAGAACTCCATTGTGTAGATGTACCACATTTTCTCTATCCACTCGTCAGTTGAGGGGCATTTAGGTTGGTTCCAGCTCCTTGCTATTGTGAAGAGAGCTGCAATAAACATGGCCGTGCATGTATCTCTGTGGTGGCGTAAGTCTTGAGGGTACATGCCCAGGAGTGGTATGGCTGGGTCGGGTGGCAAGTTCATTCCAAGTCTTCCAAGGGTTCTCCACACTGCTTTCCATAGTGGCTGTACGAGTTTACATTCCCACCAGCAGTGGATGAGTGTTCCCCTTTCCCCACAACCTCTCCAGCACTTGGTATCATTTGTTTTCTTGATCCTAGCCAGTCTTATTGGAGTAAGATGATATCTTAAAGTGGTTTTCATTTGCATTTCCTTAATGATTAGTGATGTTGAGCAGTTC
>VZQC01012192.1:1083542-1106985 GCA_009823505.1 Rhizomys pruinosus
TAGCACTTGGGAGGCAGAGGCAGGTGGATCTTTGTGAGTTCAAGGCCAGCCTGGTCTACAAAGTGAGTTCCAGGACAGCTGGGGCTACAGGGAAACCCTGTCTTGAAAAGACCAAAAAAAAAAAAAAGAAAAAAAAAAAGTCTTTGTCTCCCAAAGCTGCCACATTCCTGTAAGCTTTGTGACCATATGTTACCTGTAACCCACTTATTTGCTCTTTGTTTGAATTTGTCATGTGAGTATAAAAGGCCCCAAAGACTCTTGTCAAGGGGCTGACTCCTTTATGGAAGGATTTGTGGGTCAATCACACTAGTGTAAAATTAAACTCCTTCTCCTCACCTGGCTCCTCACCTCTCATGATTTTTCTGTAACATTTCTAACTCCTTATTCTTTGAGGATCATGTTTTTTGGTGGCGATTTTTAAACATATTTTATTTGTTATTTTAATTCTATGTTATTCTATGTATATAAGTGTATTGCTTGCATGTCTGTACGTGCACCCATGTTGTTCAGTGGTTATGGAGGTCGGAAAAAGGCTTTGGATCCCCTGGAACTGGAGTTACAGACAGTTGTCAGCTGCTATGGGGTGCTGGGAATGGAACCTGGGTCCTCTGCAAGAGTAGCCAGTGTTCTTTTATTTATTTATTTATTTATTTATTTATTTATTTATTTATTATTTTTGTCTTTTCGAGACAGGGTCTCCCTGTAGTCCCAGCTGTCCTGGAACTCACTCTGTATACCAGGCTGGCCTTGAACTCACAAAGATCCGCCTACCTCTGCCTCCCGAGTGCTAGGATTAAAGGCGTGCGTAGCCAGTGTTCTTAACCAGTGAACCATCTCTCCAGTCCCCGTGTTGGTTAATTTTATGTCAACTTGACTTGGTTAAGAGATGCCGAGATAGCTTGTAAGACGCTTCCAGGCAGGTTTGTAAAGGTGTTTCTACAATTAGCATTAGTAGCTGGGCATTATCCAATCCATTGAGGGCTACATTAGTTACCCTTTATTTATTTATTTATTTTTTGGTCTTTTTGAGACAGGGTCTCCCTTTAGTCCCAGCTGGCCTGGAGCTCGCTCTTAGACCAGGTTGGCCTTGAACTCACAGAGTTCCACGACTGCTTCTGCCTCCAGAGTGCTGGGATGAAAGGAATGTGGCTACCATGCCAGGCTAAAGTTACCTTTTACCTTGCAGTAAAAAGTATTTGTTGTATTAGTTACTTTTTTATTGCTGTTATAAAGTACCCGGAGGAAGGCAATTTACAGAAGGAAGAGTTTATTTGGCTTACTGTTTCAGAGGGATGAGTCTATCATGGCGGGGGAGGAGTGGCTGGAGGCAGCTGAGTGTTCACACCTTCAAGCAGGCACAGGAAGCAGACCAGACAAACTGAAAGTGGGCAAAGGTAAACCCCACCTCCAGTGATGTTTCCTCCAGCCAGGCCACACCTCCTAAACCTTCCCAAACCTCTCCCAGCAGGGGCGCCCACTGGATACAAAGTGTTCAAATACTTGGAGGCAGAGGTGGGAGGGGCATTCACATTCAAACCATCACATTTGTCAAAAGCTACTTATGGTCTGTGCTAGCTTCGGCAGCACATATACTAAAATTGGAACGATACAGAGAAGATTAGCATGGCCCCTGCGCAAGGATGACACGCAAATTCGTGAAGCGTTCCATATTTAAAAAAAAAAAAAAAGCTACTTATGGTCAGAAAGGTTTATTTTGCCTTGAAGTTTTACAATATGGTCTATAGTGGCAGGAAAGTCATAGTGGCCAGGATCTAAGGCAACTAATCACACTGTATCAAGAAAAGCAGAGAGAGAGAGGAATGCTGATGCTCAGTTCACTTTTTCTTTTTTTGTGTGTGTGTGTGTGTTTCTCAAATTTCATAATTTAATAAAATTTAAGACAGAAAATTGCAATGCATGACGAGGTCATTATCTTTCAACTAGTTTCTTCTAATGTGAACTTTACAAAAATCACCAGCATGCTCGTTACTAAAAACAGCAAACATTTCCAAGTTAACCCATGTCTTACTAGATACCATTTTTACTAAATACATATTGGATTAATTACCTAAGTATCTGTAAAAAGTTGTTAGTGAGCCTGCAACTGGAAGTGAAGGCAGTTTCCCCTTCGTCCCTGTTGCTGCCCCCAAACACTCACAGTGCTTTTCTATCAGAAACTAGTTATCTTTTTCCTTTGCTGTTTCTTAGTCCCTTCTCTTCCCCTTTTCAGCTGTTCTGGGAGCAGTCATCCAGAGCCTCTTCTCCCCCAGCCAGCCCAGTTATGGCAGAGAATGACGTTGACAATGAACTCTTGGAGTATGAAGATGAGGTGGAGATGGCAGCTGGGGGAGACAGAGCCAAAGCCTCTGCCAGGAAAGATGAAGGGCTCCTACATCTCCATCCACAACTCGCTTTCATGACTTCCTGCTCAAGCCAGAGTTGCTCTGAGCCATTGTAGACTGTGGCTCACTTTTTCTTTTTCATTCAGTCTAGGATCCCAGTCCATGGGATATTGGTGTCTAAATTGTGAGTGGCTCTTCCTTCCTCATTTAACCCAATCTATAAACTACCTCATAGACATGCCCAGAAGTTTGTCTCTGCTGTAGAGATTCCTCCAGGGAAGTACCCACACACAGGGTGTCCTGCCTCCACCACCCATGGTTCCCAAAGCAAAATAAGGAAAGGCTCTCCAAACCACAGTATGGGAGAGCCTAGCAAGTCAAGTATACTCAGGCTTGCTTACAGAGCAAATCAGGAAAAACATCACTTAAAGGCCAAGCACTGATCCCCCTCCCCTCAAGTCCATCCAAAGTCCCAGCATGGACTCTCTGACCTCCACCCAAGACGGCAAAATGGCAAGAGAGAGCCGCCACCACATGGCCTCTTTTATATGCCCCTGGCCCTTACCCCTCAGGCAGTCAAGGCTGTCTGGCTGGTTGGGCAGGGTGCTTGGCCTTCTGGCCCCTCCCTTTCCTTCAAAAGAACCGGTCAGAACCAGTCAAGTTCACAGTCTTGGAGAAGCCGGAGCTCTTAGGTATAAGAAAGCTTTGGACTTGTGAGAAAGCATTCGGTGTCAAAAGACCATCCTTTTTCGGAGGATCGCCCACCTTACAGTTGGTTAGATGATTCTAGAGCCTATCAGGTTGACAATGTTACCCATCAGAAGGACCCAAATAGAACAAAAATGTGGAGGGAAGACAAACCTCAAGTTCTCTGCCTTTCTTCATGAGCTACAGCATACGTCTCTCCTGCTTTCAAGTACCAAATCTTCTGTTTTTTGGAACTTTGGACTCTTAGACTTATACTTTCTATTTTTATTTTATTTATTTATTTATTTTTTTTTTTGGTCTTTTCAAGACAGGGTCTTCCTGTAGTCCCAGCTGTCCTGGAACTCACTCTGTAGACCAGGCTGGCCTTGAACTCACAAGATCCGCCTGCTTCTGCCTCCCAAGTGCTAGGATTAAAGGCATGCACCACCACGCCCAGCAACTTATACTTTCTATTTGGAATTTTGTTCCAAGAGTGGTGGGAAGCCAATGAGTTTAAGAAGCTGATTGAGGGGCTGGAGAGATGGCCTAGCAGTTAAGAGCACGGACTGCTCTTGCAGAGGACCTGGGTTTAATCCCCAGCACCCACATGGCAGCTAAGAACCATCTGTAACTCCAATTCCAGGAGAACTCCAGTTCCAGGGGAATCTGAGACCCTCTTCTAACCTACACGGCATTGCACGACATGGGTGCACAAACCTACATGCAGACAGTACACTCATACACATACAAAAATAAATAAAAATTTAAAAAAGGTATTAAAAAAAAAAGAAGCTGATTGAAAGCTTCCTTCTTTGAAACACTCTGACTACTGTGTAGAAAATAGTGTGGGGAGCTATAGAAGGAGCCATGGCACAGTGAAGAGAATTCTGCTGTGGTCCAGCTGGGAGGTGAATGTGTTGGACTAGAAAGGGAAACAGATTTTCTTTCTCTGCACCATTCTCAAGCTGAGAATGTAGCTTAGTGATAGAACACTTACTCAGTACAAGAAAAGCACTGATCCCCCAGTGTTATAAAACAACCACAACAAAATATTATTGCCTCTGTGAAGATTGGATACCGAGCCAGCAGCAGCAACATCATCTGGGAACTTAGAGTCCACATTTCCAGGTTTCATCCTGCTCATTCCTTTTTTTTTGGTCTTTTCAAGACAGGGTCTCCCTGTAGCTCCAGCTGTCCTGGAACTCACTCTGTAGAACAGGCTGAACTTGAACTCACAAAGATCCGCCTGCCTCTGCCTCCCAAGTGCTAGGATTAAAGGCATGCACCACCATGCCTGGCCTGCTCATTCACTTTTATGACACTTCTAATTCTTCACAGTTCCTCTCACTTCTAGGCAATAACCTTCACTTCTATGTCACATGAAAAATAAGATAGATCTATCCTTATAGTACGACCAGACCCATAAATATCTACAGATCATTTACACTAACAAAATGCACTACCTTCTTTGGCTGAGCCCTCTGTATTTACCATTCCTGCATGCTGAAAGTCTGCCTACATTTAAAAAACATCCAAAGAGCAGCCCCCAACCTCCAATCATTATGTCTGAAAGCCAAGCATCTTAGAAGAAATGGCTTACATGTACTGTCCCTAAGCTCCAGTCACCTCCCCAGCCTTCCTAGAACCTGGCCTTGGCTCTCACCTCACCACAGTTTCTAATGATCGTTTGCTGCTAAAGCTGTAGAATAGAAAACATTCAGTTCTATGAAGCAAGTTTTCTCATTCTTCCTGCTAAATTATTGAAATATTTTCTAGTTTTCTTTTTTAAATATTTTATTATTATTTATTATTATTATTTGGGTCTTTTCAAGACAGGGTCTCCCTGTAGTCCCAGGTGTCCTGGAACTCACTCTGTAGACCAGGCTGGCCTTGAACTCACAAAGATCCGCCTGCCTCTGCCTCCCAAGTGCTAGGATTAAAGGCATGCACCACCACGCCCAGCTATTTATTATTTTTTATGTGTATGAATGTACTGCCTGCATGTAGGTTTGTGTACCCGTGTCGTGCAAAGCCTTGGAGGTCAGAAGAGGGTGTTGGACTCCCCTGGAACTAGAGTTAAAGATAGTTCTCAGCCACCATGTGGGTGCTGGGGATTGAACCCTGGTCCTCTGCAAGAGCAGTCAGTGCTCTTAATCACTAGGCCATCTCTCCAGCCCATATTTTCTAGTTTTCAAAAGAACTCCCACCCAAGCATCACCATCACCTAGTAAATGAACAGTTAATGCAGGCACAGCTTGCTTCCTCCTTAATCTATTCCCGTGTGAGACTAACACTCATTATAGTTGGGTGGAGTCCAGTGGTTAAAATCAACAGATTTCTAGTATCCTGTAGAATGTTCAGAACTGGAGTGTTTTGAATAACTTCCTTTATTTTCAATGATGTCTTATTCTCCTTTTCTTTTATTTTATTTTATTTATTTATTTTTAATTTTATTTATTTCTGTATGTGTATGAATGTAATGTCTGCACGCAAGTTTGTGCACCCGTGTCCTGCAATGCCGCGGAGGTCAGAAGAGGGTGTCGGACTCCCCTGGAACAGGAGTTCTCCTGGAATTGGAGTTTCAGACAGTTCTCAGCTGCCATGTGGGTGCTGGGGATCGAACCCGGGTCCTCTGTAAGAGCGGTCGGCACTCCTAACCACTAGGCCATCTCTCCAGCCCCAATTTTATTTATTTATTTATTTATTTATTTATTTATTTATTTATTTATTTTGGTGTGGGTTTTGTTGGAAATTTTATTTATTTTTATGTGTATGAATGTACTGTCTGCACGTAGGTTGGTGCACCCATGGTGTGCAATGCTGAGGAGGTAAGAAGAGGGTGTCGGATTCCCCTGGAACTGGAGTTAAAGACGGTTCTTAGCCGCCATCTGGGTGCTGGGAATTGAACCCAGGTCCTCTGCAAGAGCAGTCGGTGCTCTTAACTGCTGAGCCATCTCTTCAGCCCCATCCTTTTCCTGCAAGTTACTTTTCCTGCCTCTGCCTCCTGAACGCAAGGAGTAAAGGTGTGTGCCACCATGCCTGGCTATCCTCCATCTTCTTATCTCTAATATTTCAATACATCTTATCCTCATCACCAGCATCAGTTGCTATGTATATATGAATCCATCAGTGCTTTTAAAAAATTCATTTACTTTTACTTTTCATTTTTATTTTTTTTTGTCTTTTCTAGACAGGGTCCTCCTGTAGCCCCAGCTGTCCTGGAACTCACTCTGTAGACCAGGCTGGCCTTGAACTCACAAAGAACTGCCTGCCTCTGCCTCCCGAGTGCTAGGATTAAAGGTGTGCGCCACCACAGCCGGCTTTTTTCTTTTTTCATGGTGTGTGAGTCTTGTATCACCTGTATGTAAGTTCGCCTGTGTTGTGCAATGCCTGTGGAGATCAAAAGAGGGCGTTGGATCCCCTGGAACTGGAATTAGAGATGGTTATTAGGTGCTATGTGGGTGCTGGAATTTGAACCTGGGTCTTCTGCAAGAGTGGCCAGTACTGTTAACTACTAGGCCATCTCCCCATCCCTACCTCATTGAATGTGTAACCAGGACCTCTCCTCTGAACTCTTGGCCTGATTCAAATGTCTACTTAGCAAATCCTTCTGATGTCTCATACTCACATAAACTTAACATGTACAAAACTGAACTTTCCATCTCCGATGCACCAGCTAGTCCATCAGAGATGGCTCTATCATCTATCCTATGGACAGATCAGATGCCTTGGCAACATTTGTGACTCTCTTTCTCACTACCTTCCTACATTCTGTCAATTACCACGCTCTATTTACTTCACTTCTGAATTACTATATATGTAATATAAGTATGTACATCCCATCCACTGAAATCTGCCCATATCTCTTGTGCTCCAAGTTACCACCACTTCTATGATGATAGTGGCCTCTCATATTCCTACATTGCCTCTCTCCAATCTATTCTCTGCAAAGTAGGCAGAGAGATCTTTTTTTTTAAATTTTATTTATTTCTGTATGTGTATGAATGTACTGTCTGCATGCAGGTCTGTGCACCCGTGTTGTGCAATGCTGCGGAGGTCAGAAGAGGGTGTCGGATTCCCCTGGAACTGGAGTTCTCCTGGAATTGGAGTTTCAGACAGTTCTTGGCCGCCATGTGGGTGCTGGGGATCGAACCCGGGTCCTCTGCAAGAGCGGTCGCGCTCTTAACTGCTAGGCCATCTCTCCAGCCCGGCAGAGAGATCTTTTAAAAATGCAAATCTGATCCTTTTTTGGTTCATAAGTGTGATGATTGGGTGCTCACGCTTTTGCGTGATATGTGCCGCCCTCAAACCTTGTTACGCGTTGGCACATTACCCTTCTGACAATGAACTCAAAAAAAAAAAAAAAAAATCTGATCGGACCAATGTATCTGGTTTCACTCTCCTGGGGTTGAAAGGAGGTCACGTTCCTCTCAGTGCTCAAATAAGATGACTTGGAGGCTTCAACTTGTCTGCCTTGTGTGATAATTTCAGATTCCAAAGGTTCAGATTGTCTTAATAGAACTGGAAAATTTATTCAGATGCTTTTTACTTGCTGTGACTGCCAGTAAAACACAAGGTTCTACCTATTCATCTCTGTCGTCTGCAGACCTTATTCACTGCTATATGATTTGCTGTGTTCAGACACAAATGTGTACCACATAACACATGGTAATATTCACTTGGTGAAAAAACGTGTTTTCATCATTTTGGGGTCCAATAGTATTTTAGTTCTAGAAGTAGAGGAAAACAAGTCTTTCAAATAAGTCTTTCAAAGTGTTCCATTCAGCTCTGATGACTCAGTGCCATAGTAGGCTTAGGATGCAAATACTCAGTTTCATCTGTCACACATCTTGGTTCATACTGGGAGATAAATAGTGCTACTAGGTGTCAGAATCTGCTTTTATTCTCCAAGGCAACACCTTAACAGGGCTTTGTGAACTACAGCATGCAAACTGATATGTTTCTGCCCAACTCTGCTACAGCAGCATATGGGGCCCCAATGCATACTGGTGCAGCAGAGGACAGCTTGCGCCCCGCCCTAACCCCAGATTTTGAAGCCTATGGAGTTAGAGTGTCATCAGCTTCTTTCCAAGATGCATCCTGCCTTGGTTGATTTATTATTATTATTATTATTTATTTATTTATTTTGGTCTTTTTGAGACAGGATCTCCCTGCAGTCCCAGGTCTCCCCTAGCCTGGAACTCACTATGTAGACCAGTCTGGGCTTGAACTCAGAGATCTCCTGCCTCTGCCTCCTGAGTGCTGGGATTAAAGGCATGTGCCACCAGGCCTGGCTGATTATTTATTGATTTATTATTTATTTATTTATTTTTTTGTCTTTTTGAGACAGGGTTTCCCTTTAGTACCACCTGGCCTCGACCTTGCTCTGTAGACCAGGCTGGCCTTGAACTTACAGAGATTCCCCTGTGTCTGCCTCCCAAGTGCTGGAATAAAAGTATAAAAATGTGTGTCACCACACCTGGCTAAAACTAAGTTCTATATTGCATCCACTTTTTTTTTTTTTAATATAAATTTTTTGTTTTTAATATAAATTGTTACCAAGCCCAAAAGCCTGTTTGATCCCTGGAACCCACATGATAGATGGATGTGGGAAAATCCAGTTTGAGTTATGTATGAATAGGCTAGCATTTCAGCCAGCATTTCTCAGGGACACAGGTGTGGGTCATAAGACCTCCCTGACCCCCGACCCCGCCCTGCAGGTGGGAGCAGCCTTGATGCAGAGAGAGAAACAGCAACTCATGAATCAACTTGTGACCCAGCACATGATGGGGGGCGGGGGTGGAACAATAGTGAGTGATGTATACAAGGGGCCTGTTGCAGGGCGGGGTGGGGGGGTGTGAGTGGCTGTGAGGAATGACATCAGTTTTGCTATAAAGGGGGAAGGGGGGTTGTGAGTGGCTGTGAGAAATGACATCAGTTTGGCTATAAAAGTGATGCACAGGGGGCTGGAGAGATGGCCTAGCGGTTAAGAGCGCCGACTGCTCTTACAGAGGATCCAGGTTCGATCCCCAGCACACACATGGCGGCTGAGAACCGTCTGAAACTCCAATTCCAGGAGAACTCCAGTTCCAGGGGAATCCGACGCCCTCTTCTGACCTCTGCGGCATTGCACGACATGGGTGCACAAACCTACACGCATACAGTACATTCATGCACATACAGAAATAAATTAAAAAAAAAAAAGTGATGCACAAAGTACAATAAACAGATCTTCATTGCACCTGACAAGGTCCCCAGGTCTGTTACTTCACAAGTGCGTGTAAGCCCATTGGGCATGTTGTTCGAGTGCTTGAGTGTTGAGTGCTAGTGGTGTTTGGCTGGAAGGAGACTTTCCAGGTGGCCAGCCTATTAAGTGGTGTTTTATCTGCAGGGGAGGGTGAAGGGAGCTGTCCAAGCATCAGTCCAACAATTCTTTGCCTGGGTGTGGTGGACTCAGATGGACAGGAGCGTGTAACGTACTACAGATGGAGAGCATCAGCTCCCGAGGATTGTCCTCTAGCCGTCGCTTGTGCACTATAGCATGCGGCCACCTACCTCCTACCTCTCTCTACACAAATAATAAATTAAAAAATAAATATATATTGTGCTGGAGAGATAGCCTAGCGGTTAAGAGCACCGACGCTCTTGCAGAGGACCCGGGTTCGATCCCCAGCACCCACATGGCGGCTAAGAACCGTCTGTAACTCCAATTCCAGGAGAACTCCAGTTCCAGGGGAATCCGAGACCCTCTTCTGACCTCCGCGGCATTGCACGACACGGGTGCACAGACCTGCATGCAGACAATACATTCATACACATGCAAAAATAAATAATAAAAAAAAAAATAAAAATAAAAAAAATATATTGAAAATTGTATGTATGTATATTATCTGGAGTCCTAGTCTGTAAACAAGGCTTGAACGTCCCCTCGCAGCCATTGTTATTCTTCCGGTTCTTTTCCTCCAAAGCATCTTCAGCTAGGTAGTTTGTAGTGTCATCAGGCAATGCAGATATCAAAGCTGTGGAAATCCCACTCACAGAGCCCTTGAGATTTGATTCCATCTCCCTAGGTTTTTAGGGAAATAATATCTAAGCTAGCCCAAAAGGGGATTGTATTAGTCAGGGTTCTCTAAAAAAACAGAAGCAACAGGACGAATATATAGCTATATACAATTTATCGATTTGCTCATGTGACAGAGTTCAAGGAGTCCAACAGTAGCTGCGCCACACTGGAGAGGCTGAGAATCCAGGGAACTGCTCAGTCTGCAAGGCTGGATGTCTCAGTAGTCCCAATCTGGTGCTGAAGGCCTGATGGATTCCAGGAGATCTGCCCGTCTCAGTACACGCTGGGATCTGAAGGGTTGATCACAGCAGCAAGACAAACTCACCAGTGAGAGAGAGGTAAGCGACAGGAAAAAAAGGGACCAGCTCGCTCTGCCATGGCCTTTTATACTGCCTGCTGGCAGAAGGTAATGCCCACATTTGGGGTGGGCCATCCGGGTTGACATAGTCCAATCCGAAGATCCTTTTTCTCTTATTTGTTCCTTAGTCCAATCAAGCTGACACCCAGGATTAACCATCACAGGGATGAATCTAATTCTGTTTATAGCTACTCAGAAGGCTTAGAGAGATAGCTCAGCAGTTAAGAGCACTGGCTGTTCAACCAAGGAAACTTGGCTTGATTTACAGCACCCAGATAGCTGCTAACAACCACCTGTAACGTCAGTTCCAGGGGATCTGATGCCCTCTTCTGGCCTCCATGGGTGCTGCACAACATAGGTACACTTATATACATGCAAGCAAAACATGTATGCACATAAAGATAAAATAATAAAGCTACCCAGAGATACAAATCAAAAATCAAAGCAAGGAGATATATCTTATTGAGGTATGTTCAGTAGCCCAGCTAGAATAAAAACGATGGGTATTAACAAGGGTTGGTGAGGACAGGAAGAAATTGGGACTCTCATACTCAGCTAGTAGAAATACAAAACGGCAGTCATTATGGAAAAGACTTGGACAGTTGTTTCAAAAGTCAAACATAGAGTTACTATATAGTCTAGAAATTTTAGCTTAGGTACATTCAATCCTTATAAGAGAATCAAAAACGAGCTGGAGGGCTGGAGAGATGGCCTAGCGGTTAAGAGCGCCAACTGCTCTTACAGAGGACCTGGGTTCGATCCCCAGCACCCACATGGCGGTTGAGAACCATCTGTAACTCCAATTCCAGGAGAACTCCAGTTCCAGGGGAATCTGACAGCCTCTTCTGACCTCTGCGGCATTGCACGACATGGATGCACAGACCTACATAAAGACAGTACATTCATACACATAAATAAATAAAAAATAAATAAAAAAAACACGGGCTGGAGAGATGGCTTAGTGGTTAAGAGCACTGACTGCTCTTGCAGAGGACCTGGGTTCTATCCCCAGCACCCACATGATGGCTGAGAGCGGTCTTTAACTCCAGTTCCAGGGGAATCCGACACCCTCTTCTGACTTCTGCGGCATTGCACGACACGGGTGCACAGACCTGCATGCAGACAGCACATTCATACACATAAAGTATAAATAAAATTTTAAAAAAGAGAGAAGCAAAAACATATAGTCACACAAAAATGTAAACATGAATATTCATAGTGCATTATTCATGGCGATTTAAAGAGTAGGAACCATCTAAATGTTTATCACTTGAAGAATGAATAAACAAACTGTGCCATATCCATACAATGGAGTATTAGCAGGCTGGTGTTGTATAGTTCATGCCTCCAACACTCAGAAGGCTGAGACAGGAAACTCCCACAAATTTATATTATATAAACTTTATAGTAATTTCCAGGCTAGTCTGAGCTACAAAATATGACCCTGTCTCAAAAGACCAAAATCCAAACCTAACCAAAACAAAAAAGGAATATTAGCCATACAAAAGAATTAAATATCTTCAACACGAATAAATAATGAAAATACTATTCTAAATGAAATAGGCCAAGTACAAAAGGCCATACAATATGGTTTCGTCCCTGTAATGTATCCAGAATGGAAAAATCTATAGAGACAGAAAATGGATTAGCCAGAGCTGGATAGGAGGGCAGATGAGGAGTGATGTTAGTGTGGGGGATGATGAAAGGGTGTTATTAGATAGTGATGGGGCTGGAGAGGTGGCTCAGGGGTTCAGATCATTGGCTGCTCTTCCAAAAGACCCAGGTTCAATTTCCAGCCAGCACCACATGGCAGTTCTGTCACTCACTCTCTTCTGGCCTTGTGGGCCTCACACATGCCAGTATGTGTACCATAATCAAAACACTTGTACAGGGGCTGGAGAGATGGCCTAGCGGTTAAGAGTGCCGACCGCTCTTGCAGAGGACCTGGGTTCGATTCCCAACACCCACATGGCGGCTGAGAACTGTCTTTAACTCCAGTTCCAGGGGAATCCGACGCCCTCTTCTGACCTCTGCAGCATTGCAAGACATGGGTGCACGGACCTGCATGCAGACAGTACATTCATACGCATACAAGGTAAATAAAATATTAAAAAAATAATAAAAAAAACCCACTTGTACAAATAAACCATTCAAAATAAATAAAGCCAGAGGTAATGATGCATACCTTTAATCCCAGCACTCAGGAGGCAGAGGCAGGTGGGATCTCTGTCAGCTTAAGGCCAGCCTGGTCTACATAGCAAATTCCACACCAGCTGGGGCTACGGGGAGACCTTGTCTCAAAAAGGCAAAAATTAGACAGTGGTAATCATGGCTTTACCTTCCAAATATTCTAGAAAGTACTGAATTGTACACTTTGGGGCTGAACTTTATGACATATAATTAGACCCTAATGAAGCTGTTATACAACAGAGTTTTGCTTTTTTACACAATTTACTTCTTTCTTCTTCTTCTTTTTTTTTTTTTTTTTTTTTTTTTTTTTTTTTTTTTTTTTTTTTTTTGAGACAGGGTCTGCCTGTAGCTCCATCTGGCCTGGAACTCACTATGTAGACCAGGCTGGCCTTGAGCTCATGGAAATCTGCCTGCTTCTGCCTCCCAACTGCTGGGATTAAAGGCATATGCCAGCATGCCCAGCTCCACAATTTACTTCTAATTTAAATTATTTACAATAAGCTTGTATTACTTTTGCAATTTTTTGGAAAAGGTTAAAAAGTAATTATTTTTGTGGAAAAGTTACACAACTCTATGCCTTGTTATTCCTCTGTCCCTCACTCTTCCTCCTCATATCAAACTAGTCTGGCTTATCATTTTATTTATTTGTTTGTATTTATTTATTTGAGACAGGATCTCACTATGTAGCCTAAGCTGTCCTGGAACTCCCTATGGAGTTGACCTTGAACTCACAGAGATCTGCCTGTCTGTGCCTGCAGAGTGCTGGGACTAAAGGGGTGTGCCACCATACCCAGCCGCAGTTTGGGCTATGATAACTGCATTTTCTTCTTTGCGGGATGCTAGCACAGTGCTCACTGCAGGACCATTGCCAGCTTCAGTTCCAAAGAACTCTCAGGCTTCCATGGTTCTACTGGGCTGCCCTAGAGGCAGTTTCGATAAGGACAGTAGAGGGAAAATTGCTGGTTCCTTCCTTCTTTTTCTTTTTTTTTGAGACAGGGTCTCCTTTTAGTCACAGCTGGCTTGGAGCTCACTGTGGAGACCAGGCTGGCCTTGAACTCAAGAGATCTGCCTGCCTCTGCCTCCAGATTGCTAGGATTAAAGGAATGCACCACCATGCTGGATAATTTTAATTAAAAACAAAAACAAAAAAACCTCCTGGAATCCTTTAGCTCTCAAAACGTGGTCCCCAGACTTCAGTATGAGCATCACTGCAAGACTCAGCAGCCCAGGGGTGGGGCTTCCCAGCTGCGCTTTCTCTCTGGCTCCTGCTCTTCATACCTCTTAGTCCTCTCCTTTTTCTCCTCCATCAGCGTTTCTCAGGGAATGTGCATGGTGGGCACTGCAGACTTGCTGAGTCACCCTTCCTCTTCCTCATGGCAACCTTCCATTCACCATTTTGTGCCCATTCTTCTCCCAGTAAATTTCTCTCAATATTTTCTCTCCCACCTTGGAGCCCCTTTGCTTCTTCCTGAATCAGCAACTCCAGTTCATAATCACCTGTCTGACAATTGTCAACACGCCCTACTTAGTTCTCACAGTACTTCCTGAGAAGAGAGATATGATGATCCCAGGAAAAGAAACGCTTTGAATATTTTTGACTTATTTTTGCATAAATGAGTAACCTGGAGTACAGATGCACAAACTTGAGTGCGCAAAAGGAGTTTAAAAGGCAGGGCCTGGGGCTGGAGAGATGGCCTAGTGGTTAAGAGCGCAGACCGCTCTTACAGAGGACTGGGGTTCGATCCCCAGCATCCACGTGGCGGCCGAGAACCGTCTGAAACTTCAATTCCAGGAGAACTCTAGTTCCAGGGGAATCCGACACCCTCTTCTGACCTCCGCGGCATTGCACGACACGGGTGCACAAACCTACATGCAGACAGTGTAAGAGAGACCCACACTGACTCCATTTTGAGTGTAGCCACCATTTTAAGCAATTACTGGAACCTGCCCAATCCAGGGAAAAGGTCGATTGCTCAAAGACAGTTGCTCAAGGCCTCAAGAACAGCTAACTTAAACTTGTTGAAGATACATACTGTTGGTATGTGAGAGCAGATGGACTGATCCAACATTTCCTCATTCCAGTTGCAGGATTGTGTCTAAAGATAACTGTTGGTATGTGGGGTGCTGTTGGGCTGACCTAACCATGAGCTGTAAGCCTGTTACTATCCAATAAGGCTAGAAGTTACCCAAACCCTGCTAAAATTCCCCTAGACCCTGTATAAAAGGCCTGAGAGCCAAGTTATCGGGGTCGGAGCCTTTTCCCTCCCACCCCAGCATGCTGGTTTACTTTTTTCCCCGAAATAAAGTCTTGGTTTTCCATCCTTCAGTGTGTCTGGTGTGGATTCTCGAACCCTAACACAGTACACTCATACACATACAGAAAAAAAAAAAACTTGTTAAAAAAAAAAAGGCAGGGCCTGCCAGGCGTGGTGGGGCACGCCTTTGATCCTAGCATTTGGGAGGCAGAGTCAGGCGGATCTTTGTGAGTTCAAGGCCAGCCTGGTCTACAGAGTGAGTTCCAGTACAGCTGGGGCTACAGGGAGACCCTGTCTCCAAAAGACAAAAAAAAAAAAAAAATNCTTAAAAAAAAAAAAAGTATGTTCCCGACGTTAGCACTCCTGACTTTTTTTTTTTTAATGTACATTGTACAATGTTCAGAAGCATCTTTGGCCTTTACCTATTAGGTACAATTAACATCATTCCTTCAAATTGTAACATCTAAAATACCTAAAGATTGAGCTGGGTGAGGTAGTGCACGCCTGTAATCCCAGCACTCAGAAGGCAGAGGCAGGTGGATCTCTGTGAATTCAAGGCCAGCCTGGTCTACATAGCAAGCCCCAGGCCAGCTGCGACTAAAGGGAGACCCTGTCTCAAAAAGACAAATAAATAAATAAATAAAAAATAAAATACCTACAGATATTGCCAAATATCCCTAACAAGCAAAATCACCACCATTGATAAGCACTACAATACAAACATTGGGGGCTGGAGATAGGGCTCAGCAGTTAAGAGCACTGGCTGCTCTTGCAGAAGACTTGGGTTTAAATCCTAGCACCTATCTGGTAGCTCACAATTGTCTGTAGCTCCAGTTCCAGGGGATCCAATGCCCTCTTCTTACCTCCTTGGGCACTGTACAACACAGATTCACTTTTTTTTTTAATTTTTTAAATTTTTTTATGTGTATGAATGTACTGTCTGCATGCAGGTTTGTGCACCCGTGTCGTGCAATGCCACGGAAGTCAGAAGAGGGTGTCAGATTCCCCTGGAACTGGAGTTAAAGACAGTTCTCAGCTGCCATGTGGGTGCTGGGGATTGAACCCGGGTCCTCTGAAGAGCTGTCAATGCTTTTAACCATTAGGCCATCTCTCCAGGCCCAACACAGATTCACTTATATACATGCAAACAATATACTCAGATACATAAAATAAAAATGATTAAAAAAAGATAAAATACAATGAAGTTAAAACAATATGCAATTTTCATAAGTAATTATCTGGAAGAATTTAGTGTCTGTGGCCAGAGTGCTTTTCCTATTACGTTGAACATAGTGTGAGGCTTCTAAGAGTCTTCCTTAAAAACAACAGCATTGGTCCCTGTTGGGCCCTGCCTAAGTCTGGAACAGCAGAGGAAACTGAATATGACCAGAGATACCTCCAAAGCAGTGAAAATGCTCCGGGCCCAGGACTCATTTACTAAGCCCTTTCGGGGGTCTCAGTGAAACCATGCTCAGATCTCCCAAACATCCTTCCCGAATGCTGACTGAAGGCACCTAATGTTGCTCCAGTCAGAAAGCCCATTGTCTTGAAGATTGTTGCTCATGCTGGAGAGATACCTGCTGTCTCCTTGCTTTGAAGAAGTCTTAGGATGTTTTATCTTGGAAAAAGAAAATAACCTTTTTCCAGGAGCCCACTAAGAAGGACCTCTTTAGGCCTGGTAGAGTCCCCATCACCCCTACTACCACTGCTGTGCTCTGTACCCTGAATGTTGAGTTAACTCCAGGAAAGGAGATCTACATGCCAGAAACTTGGAAATGCCTGAGAAAGTCAGATGATCCTACAGGCAGCTAGAGACCCTCACCTGCAGTTCCTCCTCTTTCTCCACCCCAGGCCACTCACTGGTCATGCTTTGGTTTGGCTCGGAGGGTCTAGAAGATTTGTCTGGAGTTTTACCTGTGGTGTGTTCAAAGTTTAATTGAAATCCCAAGATCCTTGTGAAGTTCTGGGCTCCAGACAAAACACGGCCTGGAATCTCTCCAGGCTATGAAAGAGAACCTGGATGAAGTCGGACCTGGATGAGTATGATCCACCCATGAATGCTGTGTTTGAAGCTACTGCTAAACAGTTGATCTTCTGAGATAAAGTGGGGGTTTCCCTAGACGGTCTCCCCCATACATACTGCCCTTTGAATGAAGACACTCTTTACTGGCCTTGTTATTCAAGCAGGTGTGGCTGGCCCCTCATTGTGACTAGTCACCCTTGTCTACCTCCAGAGGGTACTGGGGGGGTGTAGGGGGAGGGCAGGGGTGGTGAGAGGCCACTTCTGCTCTGAACCAGTCCAGACAGAGTCAGGGCCCATGGGATCTGGTTGACCTTGGGCTGTTCCTCCGAAGTAGTTGCCTTCTCTTGGTGGCTTGGAGCCCAGCCACCAACCAATCTCAATCTCCATAAACAGGCTTTTATCCCCCACTCAGTTCTGTAGACAGTCTGGAAGAGAATTTATGGGCTTAGTGACAAACCCTTGGGAAACTGGGCCTTGAGCCTGTGGGGTCTGAGATGTAAAAGAGGGAACCATAGTTGTGTTGCTGACCATAAGACTCTGGGGGCTGGAGAGATGGCTCAGCGGTTAAGAGCACTGACTGCTCTTGCGGAGGACCCAGGTTCGATTCCCAGCATCCACATGGTGGCTAAGAACCGTCTTTGACTCCAGTTCCAGGGGAATCCGACACCCTCTTCTGACCTCCACGGCATTTCATGACACGGGTGCAACAACCTCCATGCATACCATACACTCATACACATAGAAAATAATAAATAAAATACTCTGCTATGTAGGAACTATGCTCTGTATGTGGACATGTGGGCCAGTGGGGCCTTGCTGCTTGGGGCAAAGTGGGTTCATTTCAAGGTGTGGCCTTCAGTGCCACCAACTTGAGGCTCATAGTTTCTAGGATGGTCATCTGCACAGGGGCAAGGTGTGAACCCCCCCCCTTTTTTTTTAATAGTTTCAAGTCTTTGGTGGTTTTATTTTACAAAAGCTTTGAAGGTGCATGCAAGGGGATATCTAGGGCCCAGATGGTTGGGTTATATAAAGAACAACAGCTCTAAGAGGAAGGGGATCCAGGTATGGTGGTTGATACCTGCACTCAGGATCTGAGGCAGAATTACCTTGAGTTTTGAGGCCAGCCTGAACTACGTAGGGTGTTCAAAGTCATCTTGAGCTACATAGTGAGACTCTGTCTCAAAACAAAACAAAATGAAACAAAACGCTAGGCACGATCCTGTATGCCTGGGATCCCAGTGCTTGGGAGCTGGAGGCAGGAGAGCCAGGACTTTAAGGTTATCGTCAACTACATAGCTTGAGGCCAGCCTAGGTGACAAAAATCCTGAGAGAGGGAGAGAGAGAAAAGATGAAGGGGCATCATTTCTGCCCTGAGGCCAGGGCCATTCTGTATACCTTTAAGAGTTGAGGGGAGCCACCACAGTGCTGCTGGTGGACGGCACAGGGCCTGTGGAGAAGGAGGCTGGAAGTGGTCCCAACAGAGGTCCAGGGAAAGGCATAAGGTGGCTGACAGGCCCTGACAGCATCACAGGACCAAGGCCCTGATAGAGATGGGCAGTACCTGGAGTGCCCAAGGTCAAGCCAGAGGCCACCTCACCACAACTCCCACTACTACTGCCACCAGCCACCACCATGAAACCACCAGCTGGCCACCAGCTGGCTCCTGCTCCACCCAGACTTGACCCCCATTTCTTTTTCCCTTTTCCGGATGCCTTGCGGTTCCGAGTCTGAATTCCATCCTTCCGCATAGTCAGTGGTCGGTTTACCTGGTGTAGCTTGTAGTAGAGGCCACAAGCATTGCACACTGGATCTCCACTGGCATTTCTCTGCCAGAGTGTCGTGGTAGTTGTTTGGCAGTTGGTCCACTGAATACCTGCCTGTTTGCTGACAATCATTCTCTTCTTGGGCCGGATAAGGGGCCGGTTCTGGCCATTCGTCTTGTGATACAGGCCACAGGCATTGCATAGGTAGTGGCCTGTCCTATCCCTCCGCCACAGTGGGATAGCTGTTGCTCCACAGTTTACACACTCTCTGGCTTCACAAGGGGCCAAGGGTAGGCTTCCATGAAATTTGGGGGAAGAATCGGCTGCAAAACTAAGAGGGCTCCCAGTGGGAGGAAAGAAAGGACCAGGAAAGTCAGGCCCCACATAAGCACTGCCAGTGACAGGGGGTGATGCAGGCAGTGCGGTCCCTAGGGTCAAGAGTTCTGGACTCAGCCTCTCTGCCTTCAAGGTCTCCAGGAAGGTGGTGCTGATCTTCCCATCTGCGTCTTCCAATGCCTGGGAAGGGGAATCCTCGTGGCTGGGGCATACAGTTGAAGCAGGGAGGAGCCCCATCTTGCTGTAGGCCCGGCCAGCATAGGGTAAGCCCCCTGGGATTCCTTCCATATGGTTGAGCAATGGGTATATCTGAAAGACCGGAGAGTGTCTGTAGGCCTCAGTATCTCTGTAGTAGGCCAGTGCAGTAGCTGCAGCAGTGGCCATGTTTGGGGAAGTGGAGGAGGCTGCTGCATGCAGACCCTCTGATCAGAGGGGAAGAAGTCCCCCGACTCTGGTGTCGAGGGCAGCAGGGCAGAATTTACAAACTGGGGCAGGGGTTCTGAGGCCCCCGCAGCCCCTAGGCCAGGAAATTCCATGGCACCACTGGTTCTTAACCTGTGTAACCTGTGGATTATTGGATTCAACTGGTGTCCAGCCTCCATGGAACTCAGTGTCCAGTCAAGTCATATAAGCTCAGAAACCAGCATTGGCATTGAAGTCCAGCAATCCTCCTGCCTCTGCCTCCTTTGTGCAAGGATTGCAGCTGTCTGACCGTGAACCCTTTTGTTACCCACATGTTTCTTTCAAAATCAGCCACACAGTTTCCCCATCCTGGGATGTGGGTTAAAAGGTCCTGCCTGCTCCCATGAGCATTTTGCAACCACACTTTTAAGTTCTAGGCATTTTTCTGCATGTCAGAAAGGTGTAGTTGACGTCAGCTTTCCCTGTAGCTAGGCTATTACATAGTCACAGAGACCACTCCTAAGGGAAGCCGTGGGAGCTGAAACACATGGAAGGTTTTGCAATTCTGAGGAGTTGCCCCCATTTTCATTTCGTGATAGAAGGTATAATTTCTAAGACTGGCCTACCTGCTGTGACTGCTGCCATAGCCTAGGCTGTCAGGTTCCTGACATTTACAAGTTCATGGGAGTGGAAGCCAAAGGGAGTGTATGTGGGGGGGGGGGCGGTGGCTAATGGATGATTAATGGCTGGTGGGCTTTCTGCTTGGTTAGGGAACTGACAGAGCATACCAGCCTGAGGGGCACAAATGAAGGCATGGCATGGGAGGCCCAGGCTGTCTGCTCAATGCCTTAGGCTGGCAAACTTGAGAGCAAGCTGGGATGGTTTAGTGTGGAGCACCCTTGAAGTACTTTGGTCTTCACTGGCTCCTGCAGAATCAAGGAGCTAGATGATGGGTTGGTGCCATTACTACAGACCTTCCTCTGTCCATGAGGAACAAACAATGCAGTGTAATAGAGGAATTTAATTTCAAATAGATTGATTGAAGAATAAAAAAAGTATTTTGGGGAGTATTTGGAGACATAGTTCAGTTGGTAGAGTGCTTGCCTAGAATGAACAAAGCTTAACCACATAAACTGGGCTTTGTGGCAAATTCTGTGATTCTAGCACTTGGAAGGTGGAGGATATCAGAGGTTACTGTGTGTGATGCCGTATGCATGCCCAGCACTCGGGAGGCAGAGGCAGGCAGATCTCTGTGAGTTCAAGGCCAGCCTGGTCTACACAGTGCATTCCAGGACAGCTGGGGCTATAGGGAGACCTTGTCTCAAAAAAGACCAAAAAAAGAAAAAAAAAAAAAAAAAAAAAAAAAAAGAGTACCATAAGTTCAAAGGTCATTCTTGGTTACAGAGTGGGTTTGAAGCCAGCCTGGGTTACCTGAGACTCTGTCTCGAACACAAATAGAACAACAGTATCTTGTGAAATCTGAAAAAAAAAAAAAACCACCCCCAAACTATTCTGAACATACTGTATTTTAAAAAATATGACGCTCTACATCTACACATAATACTTCAAGAAAAGGTGGACGTGAGAAAATGCAAATGGAAAATAATACTATCTAGGCTGGTAAAAATTAATGGGACAGTTTGGATAAACTATGATAGTATCAAACTGATGTATTAATACATAGGAGATATTTGTTGACAGAGTATTTTGGGCTGGCATGGTATTGCTTCTGAAAATACTAATGAAAAAGCAAAGCTTAGGTTAAGTGGTAGCTCACGGCTTTGGGTTAGGATAAAAAGGTTAAAATATGGCACACCTCTTTAATCTTAGTACCCAGGAGGCAGAGGCAGGTAGGTCTCTGTGAGTTTAAGACAAGCCTGCTCTACATAGCAAATTCTAGGCCAGGCAAGTCTATATAATGAGACCTTGTCTCAAAAAAACAAAAACAAGGCCAGGCAAGGTGGCACATGCCTTTAATCCTAGCACTTGGGAGGCAGAGGCAGGCGGATCTTTGAGTTCAAGGCTAGCCTGGTCTACAGAGCAAGTTCCAGGACTGCTGGGGCTACAGGGAGACCCTGTCTCGAAAAGACAAAACAAAACAAAACAAAACAAAAAAAACCCAAACCAAAACCAAAGCCAAAACAAAAACAAAAACAAAACTCTCAACAAAAAAAAACCCCAAAAGATTAAAACATGGCTGTAAAGTATTAAAACTTTATGTAAACATTCCCTTTTCTGTCTTGTAGGGAACACATTAGCTTGACTGAGATTACTGCACTGGGCTAGGCAGGAAGTCAGCCAAAAGACAGTTTTTTTTGTTTGTTTGTTTTGTTTTGTTTTTTTCCTGGGCTTGCTGACACTGCAAGAAAGTCAGAACATCAATATAATCTCAGAGGAGCCAGAGGAGAGTCTTGGAGCTTGGAGTCACTGGCAAGCCCTGCTGGAATTCTGAACCATGACAGTGTCTACACCTGGCTGGAGATGTCATGATTTCCTTAAGGAAGTGTTTGGGGGCTCCTCTTTGGCAAGCCCAAACAACCATCAGTTCTGCCCTTGTGCTCCACACTGGGATCTTCCCTTCCCATGGTCACCAAGTGAGGTCCAGTAAACACCGTGTGTAACAGTGATCTTTACACTAACACTGTATCTCTATGACCCGTGTAACAGCAGTCTTTATACTAACACTGTATCTCTATGACCCCATTCAGATCTTTTGCAAACTTGCTCAAAAGTTCTCATTATCCCTTCTACTCTGGAATTATCTGGCCACCTTAATCTTCATAGATACTTTTGTATCCTTTTTACCAAACTTTTTTTTGGTCTTTTTGAGACAGGGTCTCCCTGTACCTCTGGCTCCTGGAGCTCTTTGTGTAGACCAGGCTGGCCTTGAACTCAAGGAAATTGCCTACCTCTGCCTCCCAGTGCTGGGATTGAAGCTGTGTGCCACCATACCCAGCATTTTTTTGTTTTGTTTTATTTTGTTTTTTTCTGACAGGTTCTCCTAGTCACACCCCTCCCAGGACAAAGGCCAGCTTTGATCTCTCAGGGATCCATCTGCCTCCACTTCCCAAGGCTGGGACTGGGGGCGTGCGCCACCATGCCTGGTACTTTACCAAACTTTTAACCTTTATCATTTCTTTTTTTACAGAGTGAGTTCCAGGACAGCTGGGGCTACAGGGAGACCCTGTCTCAAAAAGACAAAAAAGAAAAAAAATTTTTACCGCCGGGCATGGTGGTGCACGCCTTTAATCCTAGCACTCGGGAGGCAGAGGCAGGCGGATCTTTGTGAGTTCAAGGCCAGCCTGGTCTACAGAGTGAGCTCCAGGCCAGCTGGGGCTACAAGGAGACCCTGTCTCAAAAAGACCAAAAAAATTTTTTTTATTTTATTTTCATTTTTGTATGTGTATGAATGTACTGTCTGCATGTAGGTTTGTGTACTCATGTTGTGCAATGCTGCAGAGGTCAGAAGAGGGCGTCGGATTCCCCTGGAACTGGAGTTAAAGACGGTTCTCAGCAGTTATGTGGGTGCTGGGAATCGAACCTGAATCCTCTGCAATAGCAGTTGGTGCTCTTAACCACTAGGCCATCTCTCCAGCCCCTGTAATTTCTTTTACTAGTCTCTATTTGTAAACAAACAAGGCAATTTTCCATTTGTTGTGGGAATTTACTATTAGTACTATTCATATATATAAACATATATATGTATATATACAGGGATATGAACAATTATCTCAAATAAAAGTAAAAATGAGGGGCTGGAGAGATGGCTTAGCGGTTAAGAGCGCTGACTGCTCTTGCAGAGGACCCGGGTTTGATCCCCAGCACCCACATGGCGGCTGAGAACCGTCTTTAACTCCAGTTCCAGGGGAATCCGACACCCTTTTTTTTTTTAATATTTTATTTATTTATTTATTTATTTATTTATTTATTTATTTATTTATTTGAATGTACTGTCTGCATGTAGGTTTGTGCATCCGTGTCGTGCAATGCCGCAGAGGTCAGAAGAGGGCGTCGGATTCCCCTG
>VZQC01012192.1:1134215-1282723 GCA_009823505.1 Rhizomys pruinosus
TTTTTTTTTTTTTTTTTGAGAACCTTAAAGAATAAGCAGTGCTTTATTGGTTTATAAGCATTTGGTGTTTGATTCAGCAATGGTCACTGTTTAAAATTATTTTTTAGTTCACTTTTAAACTTAAGTTAGATTAGTATGTTAGGCTGGAGTATATCTAACAATTTGACACAAAATTTGAGGTAGACTTAGAAGACTCAAGGTGATGTGTATGCCTCTGGTATGGAATATGATTTTTTTTTCTTCCCCTCTTTTAATATAGGGTAAACTTGATGATTACCAGGAACGAATGAACAAAGGGGAGAGGCTTAATCAAGATCAGCTGGTAAAGATGCTACATTTTACTAAAGGACTAAAATGCTTATTAAATAAAAAATTCTGTGGTTGTTTCTAGTACAACTGGGCTCTTTTTTTTTTTTGTCATTTTAGGATGCTGTGTCAAAATACCAGGAAGTCACAAATAATTTGGAGTTTGCAAAGGAATTACAGAGGAGCTTCATGGCATTGAGTCAAGATGTGAGTAAACTACATGTACATTTATGAAGTACTAAAAATAGTTAGAAAATTTTGTTACTTTAATGTGAAGATTGGATCCAGTTTGTATATGATTTTATAGTTTTGTATAGCTTGAATATATAAGAAAGATCTCTTGAAAAGGACTGAATTTAAAATAGAGTAGACATGTATAGTAATTACCTGAAAGATCTTTAACTGTTATAAAAACCAGCTATGCAAATATATTATCCACATTTCCTTTAAATATATATGCATTTATGTGTGTATATTTATACCTCTATATGTCTCATCCATTAGAGATCTTAAGGGACTGCTTATCTCTACTGATCCAAATAGAAGGGTGAGTTTTTCCCAAATATCTGATATATCAATTAGCTATGCAAATAGGTTTACATTTATTTCCCATATATTCTTTACACATGTATATGATTTTTTTTTTTTTTTGGTCTTTTTCGAGACAGGGTCTCCCTGTAAGTCCCAGCTGTCCTGGAACTCACTCTGTAGACCAGGCTGGCCTTGAAATGACTTTTTTTATGTGTAATACTCATCCATTAGACATTTAAGAGACTGCTCTTATCAACTGTTGTTCCAAACAGAAGGATGCATTTTCCCAAATACTTGCTAATGTGATAGAAGTCCTTGACAGCTGGGCGTGGTGGTGCACACCTTAGTCCCAGCACTTGGGAGGCAGAGGCAGGAGGATCTCTGTGAGTTCAAGGCTAGCCTGGTCTATAGAGCGAGTTCCAGGCCAGCTGGGACTAAAGGGAGACCCTGTCTCAAAATGACAAAAAAAAAAAAAAAAAAAAAGTCCTTGCTGGGTGTGGTGGCACATGCCTTTAATCCTAGCACTTGGGAGACAGACGCAGGTGGATCTTTGTGAGTTCAAGGCCAGCCTGGTCTACAGAGCAAGTTCCAGGACAGCTGGGGCTACGGGGAGACCCTGTCTCAAAAAGACAAAATAAAAGTCCTTGACAATAGAACAAAAATTAAATATATAAATACTTTGATCCCGAAGAGCCTTCTGAATGTGTCAGCTTATTTGAAGAAGGTTGCTAACATGGAAATATGAAATTGTTAAATTTGCAGGAAAATTAATGGAACTAGAAAATATATTAAATGAAGTAACTCAGACTCAGAAACATAAACAGTGTAATCTCTGTCACGTGGAGCCTTAATCCTAAGTTTATTTATGTGCATTTATGCAGGACTGAGTTTTATTTTGGTCAGAGTGTAGGACATTATGAAGGGGTCCACCAGAGAGGGAACAAAGGCCTTAAGGAAGCCTGTGTTGGAGAGGATAATAGAACATAAGTGACAGGAAAGAGGCAGGAGGATTACTGTGGTTGAAAGGGTATACTCAGTTGGAATGGGAACAGGTGTGGGGAGGATCAACCAAAATGAAGTATCAATGAAAATCCCTTAAAGCTCTTATTTTGTATGTTAATTAAAAAAATAAAACCCATCAGGAAATACCAGGTTGGCTTTGATTTGGTAAAATGAGAAACCCTTTTTTTTTTTTTTTTTTTTTAATATGATGAGAGACAGTTCACACAGGGTTTAAGAGATTCAAGAAATCAGATTCTTGACTTGGAGAGATGGCTCAGCGGTCAAGAGTACTGGGTACTTTTGTAGAAGATTCCTTGACTTGGAGAGATGGCTCAGCGGTCAAGAGTACTGGGTACTTTTGTAGAAGATTCGTGTTTGAATCCCAGCACCCACGTCAGCTAACAACCATCCTTAACTATAGTTCCAGGGGATCAGATGCCCTCTCTGGACTTCTGAGGTCATTACATGACATGGGTACACCTGCCTACATGCAGGCCTTATACTCATATACATAAAATAAAATGGTAAATAAAATAAAAAGTAGGATCTTGAGTCTCAGTACACCCATACATAAAATAAAAATGATAAAACTCAGTACACTTATGTACATAAAATAAAAATGAAAATTAAAGATTTTTGCTTTGTTGAGAATGAGAGTGCCCTGGTTGAGTCCTACTTTTATTTGTAATTGTGTGACCTTGGCCCACTTAATTTGCTGTTCCTAGATAAAGTTTTGTAGAGAAATAAGGCCAGTAGGTCAGAAATGGGAGGAAGAAAGTGAGATAGGCCATCACAGTACTTCAGTTTTCTAATATACAAAATAGTGATAGCGGTAGTACTGTATAGGATGGTGTTTAGAAGAACATATACATTTGATACATAATATATTTTAGGCAATTAATGTTGTCATTGCTTTTTGTATTTGAGGAAAGAAGGTATATTTGGTAATTTGCCTAAAAAGAGAAAAGGTAGTTAGATTTATAGGCAGTGCTTTAGTATGTTTTGTACTGCTATAATAGAACATCAGAGATTGGGCAATTTGTAAAAAACAAAAAATTTATTTCTCATAGTTCAAGAGACTGGAAGTCCCAGAACAAGGCAGTGGCATCTGGTGAGGGCCTTCTTACTGTGTGTTCACAAGGTAGAAGGTGGAAGGGCAAGGGAGCAACCCCACTTCTTCCCACAAGCCTTTTTCTTAGCAGCATTTATCCACTTATGAGGAGGGTGGTGCCCTTACAAGTGAAACAATTTGTCCAAAGAAAGGCCTTTCCCTCAGCACTTGCATTGAGGTGTTTAAGTTTCTAGCACATGAATTTGGGGTGTTGGGTCACACAGAAACTGTAATACCCAGGTAGAGATTTCTTCCACTTAGCTTAGGTCAGAGTTTTAGGCTTGAAGAACCATTTTCTCTCCTCCCCTTTTTTTCACTCTCTAAATACCGTTCATCTAAAGCAAGGCTGCTTGCAGTTTATTTTATTCTGGTCTTCTGATATATCTTCCAAGTTTTAAAGAACACCTTATCTTGCAATAAAGTAGCTTCAGTGTAGCTCTAGTCTTTTCTTGGTTGGGCATGGTGGTGTATACCTTTAATTCCAGGACTTGGGAGTCAGAGGCAGAGGTAGGTGGATCTCTGGGAGATTGAGGACAGCCTGATCTGTAGCGAGTTCTAGTCCAGCTGGCACTATACAGGTAGACCATCTCAAAAAAAAAACCCCAAAACAAAATAAAATTGGGGGCTAGAGAGAGATGGTTCAGCAGTTATGAGCACTGATTGCTCTTCCGGAAGACCTGGATTCAGTTCAGTATCCACTTGACAGCTAACAACCATCCATAACTCCAGTTCCAGGGGGATCTGATGACCTCTTCTGACCTCATTGCATTTGCATGCACATGATGCACTTAAATACACAGGGAAAACACTTAGACATATTTAAAAAAAAAAATAAAAAGAATTTCAGGTTAGTGAGATAGATAGCTGACTTAGTAAAATTGAAGACTTAAGTTTGTTTTTGTTTTTTGTTTTTTTCGAGACAGGGTCTCCCTGTAGCTCTGGCTGTCCTGGAACTCATTCTATAGACCAGGCTGGCCTTGAATGAAGACTTAAGTTTGATCCCAAGAAACTAAAAAAAAAAAGCCAAACATGGTGACAGTTGATTATAATCCCAGCACTAGGGAGGCAGATCGAACTCTGGGGCTTGCTGTACAACTAACTACCTTACCTACTTGGTGAGCTCCAGGCCTGTGAGAGGCCAGTCTCTGAAATGAATGACATCAGAGGTGGTGGTCTGACCCTCTCCATATGCTTGCGTGAAACGGGGCTACACACACACATAGACACACACACACACACACACACACACACACATAAACATTTTTTTTTTGCTTTCTTTTACGTTCTTAGTATTTTCTGCTCCCAGTTACCTATGAAAGACCTTTCTGACATTTAACTGCTTCTCCAACATTTAAAAGTTCATCCATTTCAGTAGGTGACATTCTTTCCTTGTAAGCTTAGTTGAGCATCCTTAGATCTTAACAGTTTATATGAGGTACCATTTACCTACTGTACTGCCATTAGGTTGTCTTGTTGAAATCTTTATCATTCCTCCTTGTACTGTAGGTTTCGTTTTTTACCCCCATTTTGTTGTTGTCTCAGTTCATCCCAGTGAAGCTTGAGGTGGTGGGAAGGGCAAAGAAAACAGTGCCATGACTCTGGAAAAGACTTGGCCTTCCTCTGTCCTAAGCTGATGGTAAACATGAGAGAGGAGAGAAATTGACTTTGGCTTATGCTGTTCTTTCAGCCTTTCTAGGGAAGGAAGGGGTAAAGAGAAGAATTATTTCATTGTTTAGCTTCATCTAACTTTACTGCCTCCTTTCTCTGCCAGTATCCTTTTCATTTCCTAAAGACTAGTTTGATTGACTATTTTCAAAATACCAAAATGCCTTTCTGATATCTGCATTCTTTGGACTAAAGGGGCAGTGGTGGGTTTTGGCATGCCCTCGTGAGTTAGTAGAAGGTGCTTAAAAAGTTAGACCTTTGATATCTTCATGCTTATATTCCTTGGTAGATTCAGAAAACAATAAAGAAAACAGCACGTCGGGAACAGCTTATGAGAGAAGAAGCTGAACAGAAACGCTTGAAAACTGTACTTGAGCTACAATATGTTTTGGATAAACTGGGAGATGATGAAGTGCGTACTGATCTGAAACAAGGTTTGAATGGAGTGCCAATATTGTCTGAAGAAGAATTGTCATTGTTGGATGAATTCTACAAGTTAGTGGACCCTGAACGGGACATGAGCTTAAGGTATGGTGGTATTTGTTAATAGAAACTTAGAAGTACTTTTCTAATAATTGACAAGTAATTAATACTAGACCTTTTTTGTTGTAAGGTTGAATGAACAGTATGAGCATGCCTCCATTCACTTGTGGGACTTGCTGGAAGGGAAAGAAAAATCTGTTTGTGGAACAACCTGTGAGTATCACTTAATTCTGATTTTGTAGCTAAGAATCTTTAGAATGAGTTATCTATTTAGTTGTAATATTGAAGGCAACTGGCCAGTATATGAAAGAAACCATTGATTGTTTACTTCTTGGTTTGTTTCTTTTTTGCATCTTTATTTTTGGTATCGCATAGTACCATTCTTTTTCTCTTGGCATTTGATATACTTTGTTTGGCTAAGACTTGTAAATGCTTTTTCTTCCCATTTACTTAGCCTGTGCACCAGCTCTTAAAGCCATTATAGCAGGAAAGCTTTGTTTGGTTTCACCTTGACTAGATCAAACTGTTAACTTTATGTAATTTTGTTGTTTCTGTATTTTGAATACCCCTTTTTGTTAGAAAATGAAATTAGTGAGATTATCTGTTTTAACAGTGCTTTTAAATATCATCAGTGCAGCTGGGCGTGGTGGCACATGCCTTTAATCCTAGCACTCAGGAGGCAGAGGCAGGTGGATCTTTGTGAGTTCAAGGCCAGCCTGGTCTACAGAGTGAGCTCCAGGCCAGCTGGGGCTACAGGGAGAACCTGTCTGAAAAAGACCAAAAAAATAAGATAAATAAATAAATGAATAGAAAAGAAAAGAAAGAAGTCAGTTCAAAATAAAAACCTTAATCTAGGCGCTGAAGAAGTGGATCAGTGATTGAGAGCACTTGCTGTTCTTGCAGAGGACCTCAGTCGTTTTGAGACAAGGTCTCCCCTGTAGTCCCAGCTGTTCCTGGAACTCACGTTAGACCATGGCTGGCCTGAAATCTCAGGGAGATCCACCTGCCTCGGCCTCCCAAGTGCTGGATTAAGGCGAGCAACACCACGCCCGCTGCACTGATGATATTTGAAAAGCACTGTAAAACAGATAATCTCATAAATTCATTTTTCTAACAAAAAGGGTATTCAAAATACGAAACAACAAAATTACATAAAGTTAAAGTTGATCAGTCAAGGTGAAACAAACAAAGCTTTCCTGCATAATGCTTTAGAGCTGGTGCACAGGCTAAGTTAATATGGGGAAGAAAAAGCATTTAAAGTCTTAGCCAAACAAAGCGTATATCAAATGCCAAGAGAAAAAGAATGGTACTATGCGATACCAAAAATAAAGATGCAAAAAAAGAAACAAACCACGAATGTAACACAATCAATGGTTTCTTTCATATACTGGCCAGTTGCCTTCAATATTACAACTAAATAGATAACTCATTCTAAAGATTCTTAGCTACAAAATCAGAATTAAGTGATACTCACAGGTTGTTCCACAAACAGATTTTTCTTTCCCTTCCAGCAAGTCCCACAAGTGAATGGAGGCATGCTCATACTGTTCATTCAACCTTACAACAAAAAAGGTCTAGTATTAATTACTTGTCAATTATTAGAAAAGTACTTCTAAGTTTCTATTAACAAATACCACCATACCTTAAGCTCATGTCCCGTTCAGGGTCCACTAACTTGTAGAATTCATCCAACAATGACAATTCTTCTTCAGACAATATTGGCACTCCATTCAAACCTTGTTTCAGATCAGTACGCACTTCATCATCTCCCAGTTTATCCAAAACATATTGTAGCTCAAGTACAGTTTTCAAGCTAGTTTCTGTTCAGCTTCTTCTCTTCATAAAGGCTGTTTCCCGAGTTGGCTGTTTTCCTTTATTGTTTTCTGAAATCCTACCAAGAATATAAGCATGAAGATATCAAAGGTCTAACTTTTTAAGCACCTTCTACTAACTCACGAGGGCATGCCAAAACCCACCACTGCCCCTTTAGTCCAAAGAATGCAGATATCAGAAAGGCATTTTGGTATTTTGAAAATAGTCAATCAAACTAGTCTTTAGGAAATGAAAAGGATACTGGCAGAGAAAGGAGGCAGTAAAGTTAGATGAAGCTAAACAATGAAATAATTCTTCTCTTTACCCCTTCCTTCCCTTAGAACCAGCGCCTGCCTCCCCCCACCCCCCAGCACAGCATAAGCCAAAGTCAATTTCTTCCTCTCTCATGTTTACCATCAGCTTAGGACAGAGGAAGGCCAAGTCTTTTCCAGAGTCATGGCACTGTTTTCTTTGCCCTTCCCACCACCTCAAGCTTCACTGGGATGAACTGAGACAACAACAAAATGGGGGTAAAAAACGAAACCTACAGTACAANAAAAAAAAAAAAAAAAAAAAAAAAAAAAAAAAAAATCAGTGCCAAAAGAAAAAAAAAATCATCAGTGCCTACCACAGTACCTGTAACAGAAATGCTTATTGAGTGAATAATGTTAGTTTTATTTCCCCCTTATTTACTTAAACACAATTTAATTGGTTTCAGTTTTCTACCACTCTATAGTTATATGTGTGTGTGTATGTATTTTTGAATGACAGTTAATTTTTTTCTTACTATAATTTTTGAACAATGTTTGCTCTTCAAATCTGGTATTGTGGGGAAGTCTAACATTGTAATCTATATTATTTTTTAGACAAAGCTCTAAAGGAAATTGTCGAGCGTGTTTTTCAGTCAAACTACTTTGACAGCACCCACAACCACCAGAATGGGCTGTGTGAGGAAGAAGAGGCAGCCTCAACACCTGCAGTGGAAGACCAGGTAGCTGAAGCTGGTAAGTACTTAGGTAGATAGGAGCTTGGTTATTATATATGTATAATATGGAACATGGCAAGATACTATGACAAAGCACATTAAGAGTGATTATCTGAAATATTCAGTATCAATAGTCTTAAGGGTCTGTATGGATCACTGTTAAATTGGTGGTAGTTTTGCTTAGTTCTGTTGGTTGGGAATATGAGTAAGAGCCAGTTATAAGGATTTTAAAATAGATTTTATTGTTTTAATTTTTATTATTTTTTTTTATGTGTATGAGTGTACTGTCTGCATGTAAGTAGGTGCACCCGTGTTGTTGCAATGCCACGGAGGTTAGAAGAGGGCATCGGATTCCCTTGGAACTGGAGTTAAAAATGGTTCTCAGCCGCCATGTGGGTGCTGGGAATTGAACCTGGGTCCTCTGCAAGAGCAGTTGGTGCTCTTAACTACTGAGCCATCTCTCCAGCCCCAATTGTTTTGTTTTTACGAGACATGGCCTTACTATGTAGATCCAGTTAGCCTTGAACTCTTTAAAAAGAGTTCTTCTGCCCTCTAGAATTAAAAGCATGCACTACCCACCACTTTTTTTTTTTGGGGTGTGTGTGTGTTGGGCCCCGGGGGGGGGGGTGTCTTTTTGAGACAGGGTCTTTATTTGGCCCCAGCTGGCCTGGAACTCACTACGTAGATCAGGCTGGCCTTGAACTCAGAGATCTTCCTGCCTCTGCCTCTGGAGTGCTGGGATTAAAGGTATGCGCCACCACACCTGGCTTGTATGGGAGTTTTAATCTGTATATACTAATTTAAGTATTAAGAATAAGGAGAGATTTTAATATAGAAGGTTTTTATTTTCTCTATACTTGATCTAGAAACTGCTATTAATACTAAATCTGGAATAAAGGTAAAGAAACTTTCTAAACAATTACTATAAAAATGGTAAAATGAGGGCTTCAGAGACGGCTCAGTGGTTAAGAGCACCGACTGCTCTGCAGAGGACCTGGGTTCGATTCCCAGCACCCACATGGTGGCCGAGAACCGTCTGTTACTCCAGTTCCAGGAGAATCTGGTGCCCTCTTCTGACCTCGGTATTGCATGACTCGGGTGTACCAACCTACATGCAGACAGTACACTCATACACATACAAAATAATAAGTAGCCAGGCATGGTGGTGCATGCCTTTAATCCTAGCACTTGGGAGGCAGAGGCAGGCGGATCTCTGTGAGTTCAAGGCCAGCCTGGTCTACATAGTTCTAGGACAGCTGGAGCTACAGGGAGACCCTACAAAAAGACTAAAAAAAAAAAAAAAAAAAGACTTTTTGGGGCAGTGGGGCTGGCTCAGCACTTAAGAGCACTGGCTGCTCTGGCAAAGGACCTGGGTTGGTTTCTCAGTTCCCAAGTGGCAGCTTTCATCCACAGTTTCAGGGGATCTCATGCCCTCTTCTGACCTTCATGGGCATTGCATAACACAGATGGATTTAACATATATGCAGGCAATACGCTCATACACATAAAATAAAAATAAAAATTTAAAAATTAAACAGATGACAAAAAATTAAGACTTTTGAGGAGCAATTTTAAGTTCACAGTTAAAATGTAAGATGTAGAGATTCCATTAAAAGTTTACAAATGCTGGGCATGGTGGTGCACACCTTTGATCCTAGCATTTGGGAGGCAGAGGCAGGTGGATGTTTGTGAGTTCAAGGCCACCCTGGTCTACAGAGTGAGTTCCAGGACAGCTGGGGCTACAGGGAGACCCTGTCTCGAAAAGACCGGGGGGGAAAAAAAAAAAGAAGTTTACAGCCGGGCATGGTGGCTCCTGCCTTTAATCCTAGTACTCATGAGGCAGAGGCAGGCAGATCTCTGAGTTCAAGGCCAGCTTGGTCTACAGAGGGAGCTCCAGGACAGCTGGTATTAAAAGGGAGACCCTGCCTCAAAAATAACAAGAACAACAACAAAAAAAACACCTTACAAATATAAGCTACCTTATTACCTGCATTCACATTACAACGGTACGTTTGTTACAGCTGACAAGCCTGTACTATACCATCACCTAAATATATTGCTTACCCACGGTTCCTTGTACATTCTACAATTAGGGATAAATATATGACAGATATCCACCATTATAGTATCTGTAGACTTAATTTCAAAGACATAAATCTCTTTTTCTTTAACTTCTTAGAACCTGAGCCAGCAGAAGAATACACTGAGCAAAGCGAAGTTGAATCAACAGAGGTATTTTTTTTTTTAATTTAATATTACCTTTACCTTTCTGTCTTTGACACAGACATCTCAAACATTCACTTTGCTTTGCAGTATGTCAATAGACAATTCATGGCAGAAACACAGTTCAGCAGTGGTGAAAAGGAGCAGGTAGAGGAGTGGACAGTGGAGACAGTTGAGGTAAGAGTTCTTATTGTAAAGTTAATGTTTTTGCCTTTAGTTTTAATTTGTCCTGAAAATAAACATTAATTTATTTTGTAGTATTGACACATTAATTATAATAATGCATTACACAAGGCTGTCAAATTTCAAAGATGACTTGTTAGCCTGTGTGGTACCTGTGATCCCTATGATCCCAGTACTTAGGGGATGGGGCATTCCATACTCAAGGATATCCTGGGCTACATAGTGACACTGTAACTATAGAAAGAAAGAAAGGGAGGAAGGAAAGAAGGAAGGTAGGTTATTATCCCTATGGATATCTACCTGCTGGTTTAATTATAAAAACCTTCAAAGTTATCTAGATTAATCTGTCAAAATACATCTATGGATTTAAAGTACATCAGTCTTCTTGACACCACATCTAGAAAAATCATGTCTCCCTCATTCAACAGCCTTAGGGTAATCCTCACCTTACAATGAATGTTGTTATCATGGACTTCTTTACTTTTGTTACCAGGCTTCATGGATTCTAGGTGTTTCTTGATGTCTGTCATAATACATCCCTTTTTAGATTTTTTGCTTCTAGATCATTGGTCCCCTTAGTACTTCTCAAGTTAAAAGTAAAGTGAAGAGTGATGTTTATATAAGAGGTGGTGCCTATCAGTTTGACTATTGGAGAGTGAGATGGTAGGTGTATATTAATAGATAAGAAAGTAGAACCAAAATGCTCCTGGATTTGTTTCATTGAACATCACAGTGAAGTATGTGTTGTAAGCATAGCAGTCTTTGAAAACATTAAAAAGAAAAAAGCTTTAAAAAGTTTTTTTGGGTGTGTGTGTGTGTCTTTTTGAGACAGGGTCTCCCTGTAGCCCCAGTTGGCTTTGAACTCTCAGAGATCACCTGCCTCTGCCTCTGGAGTGCCGGGATTAAAGGCATGCGCCACCTTGCCTGACCTTTTTTTTTTTAATGTGTATAAGTGTATGGCCTACGTGTATTTAAGTACACCTGTGTCATACAGTGCCAATGGAGGTTAGAACCCAACATCATATCCTTGGAACTGGAGTTACTGACAGTAGCTAGCTGCCATGTGGGTGGTGGGAACCTGTGGGGCAGTGGGGTTCCTGGGCGTCTTCAGCAGCACTAGCCTCCCCAGTTCTGCATAAAGCCATTTTGCTCTCAAGCGCCGGGCCAAGTTAAACCCTGCAGGTTGTGAGACCTGGGAGCTGGCCACGACAGACCAGAACTTGTTTATGTGCAGAAGTTTAAGGTCATATATACCACCATTTATCAGGCTTTTGAGGTGCAAATGGGGGTGAGAAGCTGCACTGGAACTTCACAGTGTTCAGTGTTTACGTGAGTGGAACCAAGTTGTGCTGTTAGGTAGTGTAGGAATGTTATGCTTTTTTGCCCGGTTTTTCAAGCAGGGCTGTAGGGCTTGATCTATCAATTTGTGGTGGGGGTGGGGCAGTTGGCGTTGGCTTAGCCCTTGTCCTTCACAGGTAATCTGGGTAAAAAAGCCAGGCCCTCCTTTGATGCTCTAGCCAAATGAAACATCAATACCATAGGAACCGAACCTGGGTCCTCTGCAAGAGCAGCTAGTGCTCTTAAGTGCCCTGAAGAGCTTTTTACTATTTTCTTTTCTTTCTCTTTCTTTTTTTCTTTTCTTTCTTTCTTTCTTTCTTTCTTTCTTTCTTTCTTTCTTTCTTTCTTTCTTTCTTTCTTTCTTTCTTTCTTTCTTTCTTTCTTTCTTTCTTTTCTTCCTTCCTTCCTTCCTTCCTTCCTTCCTTCCTTCCTTCCTTCCTTCCTTCATTCCTTCATTCCTTCATTCCTTCATTCCTTCCTTCATTCCTTCATTCCTTCATTCCTTCATTCTTTCATTCAGACCAGTTTTTGAGACAAGGTCTCCCTGTAGCCCCAGCTGGGCTGGAACTCACTTTGTAAACAGGTTGGCCTTGAACTCACAGAGATCTGCCTGCCTCTGCCTCCCCCTCCCAAATGCTGAGATTAAAGGCATGCACCACCATGCCTAGCCAAAACTTTTATTGTCCTCTTCTGCTTTAGGTGGTAAACTCACTCCAGCAGCAACCCCAGGCTGCATCTCCTTCAGTACCAGAGCCCCACCCTTTGACTCCAGTGGCTCAGTCAGATCCCCTTGTGAGAAGACAGCGAGTACAAGATCTTATGGCACAAATGCAGGGACCATATAATTTCATACAGGTAGGTGCATTTTGGTAAAAAACTGCTAACAGTAAATTTAAGTATATTGTTCAATGTAATTGAATTATATCCTAACTTGTAGGATTCAATGTTGGACTTTGAAAACCAGACACTCGATCCTGCCATTGTATCAGCACAGCCTATGAATCCTACCCAAAACATGGATATGCCTCAGCTGGTTTGTCCTCAAGGTTAGTAATAACTTTTCCATTTCATATATATATATATGTCTGTCTTAAATCTACTATATATGTACTTGACTTCATTCTGTACATGTATTGGCACACATGACATGTGTGGAGTTAGGACAACTTGCCAGAGTCTGGCTTTCTTTTTCTACTCTGGGTTCCTGACGATGGATGGGAAGTGCTTTTCCCTGCTGACCATCCAACTAGCTTCCAGAGCCTGTCTTCTTAAATACTCCTTGCCCACTCAGAGAGAAGTAAGTATAAGACCTGATAACTGCTTTCATACTGTACAAAGTTCTTGAAAAGTTTTCCCGATTTTTAATGCCCTCTTAACTTTTGAATTTTTTTTTTTTTCCCCCCCAGACCCGGGGTCTCCCTATAGCCCCAGCTGGCCTGGGACTCACTCTGTAGACCAGGCTGGCCTGAAACTCACTCTGTAGACCAGGCTGGCCTGGAACTCCCAGAGATCTGCCTGCCTCTGCCTCCCAAGGATTAAAGGCGTGTGCCACCATATCCGGCAAAAACAAAGATGGTTCTTAGCCACCACGTGGGTGCTGGGAATTGAACCCGGGTCCTCTGAAGAGCAGTTGGCACTCTTAACCACTGAGCCATCTCTCCAGCCCCCAGTAGTAGTTTCATATTCTTAATGGTCCTACCTACATCATTGTTTGAAATTATGTCACTAAATAGTCAGTGTTATGCATCAAGTTAATTAGATCTCTGTTGGACTATTAATAGTTTTGATCTTAGTTTAACCACCAGAATCTTATCTGAGTACCATAAAGTACTATCTACCTAATGTAACATGAAATCTAATACAACTGTGTCAAAAAGTTGATATATGCTCAATAATACAATTTTCCCTTTTTTTAATTTACTTATTTATTTTTTATTTTTGAGACAGGGTCTCCCTGTAGCCCTGGGTTGGCCTAGAACTCACTCTGTAGACCAGGCTGGCCTTGAACTCAGATCCGCCTGGCTCTGCCTCCTGAGTTTAGGGATTAAAGGCATGAGCCACCACCCCCAGCAATTTTCCTTTATTATATTCATTTAAAATATATTTTTTTAATTTTTTATTTTATGTGTATGAGTGTACTGTCTGCATGTAAGTAGGTGTACTGGTGTTGTGCACTGCTACGGAGGTGAGAAGAGGGTATTGGAGTCCCCTGGAACGGAAGTTAAAGACTTATGTTCTTAGCTGCCATGTGGGTGCTGGGAATCGAACCTGGGTCCTCTGCAAGAGCAGTTGGTTCTCTTAACCGCTGAGCCATCTCTCCAGCCCTATATTCATTTTATGTGTGTGAGTGTATTGCCTGCATGTGTATGTGTAGGACAACTGTGTCACAGAGGTCAGAAGAGGGAGTTGGATCCCCTGGAACTGGAGTTAAGGATGGTTGTTAGCCACCACGTGGGTACTGGGATTCGAACCCAGGTCCTCTGCAAAGGGAGTCAGTGCTCTTAATTGGACCATCTCTCCAGCCATGACATAATTACTTTAGGAAAGTATTTAGGATTTCTGTACAGTAAAGGGACCTCATGTCATACCTCTCAGCCACTAGTTAGAAAACAAAAGTGTAAGATCTGAAAAAAAAAAAAAAAAAAAAAAAACAACCAATTTTTTAATCTTTTCTGAACTCTGCCAGAATTAAAAGACCTAGTTCTCCTGGCTGCCAATTGTGGCAAAGTTAACACATGCGACACTGACGTAACCTAAAAGGTTATTAAATATTTAAGCAATGCTAAGCTTATTGTGTACCCCATTGAAGATTGGTGTTTTCTAAATGACTATCCAGCGATCTGCTCATTTGATTATCTATTTAACTCTGATTGGGAGAGAGGTACGAGAAAGATGAGAATGGCCTGTAAAGACACACTCTGAAATAGTTTGGCCAAAGTTTTTGTTTTTGGCTTTCTAAAACAGGGTCTCTCCGTAGCCCCAACTGTCCTGGAAGTCACTTTGTAGACCAGGCTGGCCTTGAACTCATAGAGACTGGCCTGCCTCTGCCTCCTGAGTGCTGGGATTAAAGGTGTGCGCCATTACGCCTGGCCCAAAGTTTTTTTTGTTTTATTTTTTGGTGTTTTTGAGACAGGGTCTCCCTGTTGCCCCAGCTGTCCTGGAACTCACTCTGTAGAACAGGCTGGCCTTGAGTTTTTGTTTTGTTTTGTTTTGTTTTGTTTTTTTCAATAGACAGTCTCCCTATAGCCCCAGCTGGCTTGGAACTCAAAGAGATATGCCTGCCTCTGCCTCCTGAGTGTTGTAACTAAAGCTGTTGGACCACCATGACTGCCTCTAGGCAAAGTATTTTAGAGAAATAATGTCTGTCTGTCTGTCTCTGTATGTGTGTATGTCTGTCTATGTGTGTCTGTGTGTTTGTTTGGGTGCCCTAACCCAAACCCTCTAACCCCCTTGGAGCTGGAGGTGTAGATGGTTGCAAACTGTTGATGTGGGTGGTAGCAACTGAATTCATATCATTTGCAACAGCAGCAAACACTCTTAACCAGCGAGCTATCTCTCTAGCTGCATATTTTGAGGTTCCCACAATGGGAGTCAAATCCAGGTCACTTGGATATAAACCAGGAATCATAATCCCTAGACTTGGGATTATGCTACTTTACAAAGTAGATTTTCTCATGAATACTGGTACTGGTTATGGGTTTTTCTCTTACAAGTGCTGTGATGTCCAGGGACCTGTTGGCTTTCTAGTGACACAAGGTTGATGACCTTGTGACTGGATCCGTGTCTTGGAAGCTGCTCGCCTCTTGACACATACCCACAAAGCTGATGGCTTTGCTGGCAACCTGTGAGTGTGGAGATAATTCCCCAGCCACACCGGGCCAGGAAGCTGCTGGCTTCCATGGCCCCCATGTGTGTAAAACTCTGCTGTCCCAGGCTGTTAGCCTTTGCAGCTACCCAATTGGAACCAGCCCCATGTCTGCACAAAAGCAGAAAACTAGCTGAAATATTAATTCTGTGATTGATCGTGTAATAAATACCTCAGAGCTCTGGCTAATAGTGAAGCTTATAGGAATTCTCTTTATTTAAGCAAGGCAGTGGACTGTGGCTATATGGGGTTAGGATATCACTTCCCAGCAGCGAGTTCCAGACCACTGTACTGTCCCATATCAACCCCACCTCAGGGGTGGACCCAGAAGCCTCCTGCCTGGCTCGTGATCTTAAAACATGCTAGCTCTGGGCTGGAGAGATGGCCTAGCGGTTAAGAGCGCCGACCGTTCTTACAGAGGACCCGGGTTTGATCCCCAGCACCCACGTGGCGGCCAAGAACCGTCTGAAACTCCAATTCCAGGAGAACTCCAGTTCCAGGGGAATCCGACACCCTCTTCTGACCTCCACAGCATTGCACGACATGGGTGCACAAACCTGCATGCAGACAGTACATTCATACACATAGAGGAATAAAAAAAATTAAAAAAAATTTCTTTAAAAAAAAAAAACATGGTAGCTGAAGTATTAGCAAAAACACCTAGGCTTATGGATGGCCACAGGTTATTATTGTTTATCATCTACCTTTCTGTTAAATTTTCTCATTGGCATCTTACTGTACCCAGCAAAATCCCAAATGAAAGCCATTGTGAGAGTAAACCGTAATCACTGCCAGTGAACCAAAGTGCTTAGTGCTCATTTGAAAGCTAAAATCTCACCTAAATTTTTATAATTGATTTTCTTTATATTTAATTTTTTACATAATATAATGTATAATATAAATAATTTGTATTTAACTGTATTGGTTTTGTTTGCATTTATATAAGTGAACTCTTTTTTTTTTTTTTTAAATAAGTGAACTCTTGCATACAATGTCTGCAGAGGCCAGAAAAAGGTGTTGGAACTGTAACTGGAGTTCCGACGGTTATAAGCCACCATGTGGGTGCTAAGAACAAAACTCTGACTGCAAGAAGCAGCCACAGCATTTAACTGCTGAGTATCTACTCAGCATTTGCAGTTTATTTTCTTGATCATTAAAATATTCACATTGGCTGGGTGTGGTGGCACATGCCTTTAACTTTAATTCCCGTAGAGGCAGGCAAATTTCTATGAGTTCAAAGCCAGCCTGGTCTATCTGTACAGCGAGCTCCAGGGCAAAAAGAGAGACCGTCTCAAAAAAAAAAAAAAAATCACATTGGCCTTAGGAATTTGCCACTAATATTTATGTATAAAGTGTAGATACCGCCAGGCATGGTGGTGCATGCCTTTAATCCTAGCACTTGGGAGGCAGAGGCAGGCGGATCTTTGTGAGTTCAAGGGCAGCCTGGTCTACAGAGTAAGTTCCAGGACAGCTGGGACTACAGGGAGACCCTGTCTTGAAAAGACCAAAACAAAAAACAAAACAAAAACAAAACCAAAAAAAGTGTAGATACCTCTTAAGAAATTTGATTTTGTGTTACAATTCTGTTGATTTTGCAGTTCATTCTGAATCTAGACTTGCTCAATCTAATCAAGTTACTGTACAACCAGAAGCTACCCAGGTAAGAATGATTAAGAATATTTTTTGTTTAGGTTTGTTTCATAGGCCTCTTTCTCAGTTTATTATAGTCAAGGGTACATTTGACCACTGTTCAAGTCTTGTTATAAATTCATCAGCATGGGTTGTTGTCAGCATTTATATTCATGTTTATATTTGTTTTTCTTTTGGTGACCTTAAAGTTTTTTTGATCCACACAGACCGTGTTTAAAAAAATTTTTTTTTCAGGCGGGATGTGATGGGGCACACCTTTAATCTCAGCACTGAGGAGGTAGGGGCTGGTGAATATCTTGAGAGATTGAGGCTAACCTGGTCTACACAAGGAGTTCTAAGGCAGCTAGGACTACAAGAGACCTTGTCTCAAATCTCCCTTCTTCATTTTTCAAATTAATTTTTGCATGTGTAATTTATTAAAATTAAGAAATCTTTATTTAAAACTGTTTGCCCTTTTATACTTTGGCCTTAGTGTTACTCGACCAGGGTTTATTAAACTTTTGAGATTTAAAGATGGGTTCATTTTGCAATTCTTAGATTTGAGTAGTTTGGAAATGGAGAACCGGAATTTCTTTAACATGTCTTTTTATTAAAGCGCCCCCCCATCTACATTAGGGTTGATTTAATTAATTACGTAATTTTTTTGAAAAAAAATTTTTTTAAGTAGTTTTGCTATTAGGATGTAAGGTTTGAGTTCTTTATTTCTGTATAGGTTCCTTTGGTTTCATCTACTAGTGAAGGGTACACAGCATCTCAACCCTTATACCAGCCTTCTCATGCTACAGAACAACGGCCACAAAAGGAACCAATTGATCAGATTCAGGTAAGTTTGTTACCAAACATGGATTGGGCATAGGTACTTTACCATCAGTATAGTGACTCTTTTTGGATTTACTTTGATTTCATTAAATAAGTTTATTAATGTATATAAAAGTTTTGAGTTAGTTTACCTCAAAGATGTATTTGTTTATTGCTTTTTGTTTAGGCAACAATATCTTTAAATACAGACCAGGCTACAGCATCATCATCCCTTCCTGCTGCTTCTCAGCCTCAAGTATTCCAGGCTGGGACAAGTAAACCTTTGCATAGCAGTGGAATCAATGTAAATGCAGCTCCATTCCAGTCCATGCAAACGGTAAGCAAATTAATGCAATTAACATTGTGTCTACTGTGGTTCATGCTAGATTTTCAACAGTCTTCCTTAAGCTTGAGCAGACCATATATCTATTGTAACTGTAGGTTATATTTAATTAACTATTTAAGCTCCGAGGTATTTGAGCCTGTGAGTCCTTCATGAGCCATCTATCTATTTTTATAGCTTTACCCTAAAGGTTTGATATATAGTTTAAATGTATCAAAAAGGGCCAGAGTGATGGTTTAATGGGTCAAGGCACTTGTTGCCATGCCTGATGACCTGCATGCAGTCCCTGCAACACACATGGTAGGAGGAGAGAATCAAGTGTTGAAAATTACACACACACACACACACACACACACACGTGTAGAAAAAAATCTTTAAGTAGACCAATTATGTTCATTTAATCATAACTTAGATGTAAGTAGTGACATTTTCCTAGTTGTGGTATAGCATGCCTTTAATCCCAGCATTTGGAGGCCACAGTGGGGTGCAGAGGCAGGTGGATCTCTGAGTTCAAGGCCAGCCTAGTCTATATAGCAACTTACAAGCTAGCTGCAATTAACAGGGAAGACCCTGTGTCAAAAAGACTAAGAAAAACATTTTACTCATTTTGGTTAATCTTTTATTGAAGAGTTTCAAAGTAAAGTTCAGTTATTACATTTCACCTTGGTTCATCAAACCTTACAGTTTCTAGAAAAAAAAAATGCTATTATTGTGGATATAGTTGAATTAGTGCTCAAAGGAATGCCTGAAGAGTTAAGTATGTAAGATATTTCTTAGTAAAATATTAATAAAAAGAAAAGTTGATAAAATACCACTTGTTAATTGGTGGTATTTTGTCAAGAGCTAGCTTTTTTTCTTGGTGGTGGTGTTTAAACATTTCTGTGGTTTTTAAATGAACAATTGAAGGAAAGCAAGTGTTGAGGTGGTGCCACGAAGAACCAATTATTTACGTCATTGCCTACAGGTGTTCAATATGAATGCCCCAGTTCCTCCTGTTAATGAACCTGAAACTTTGAAACAGCAGAATCAGTACCAGGCCAGTTATAACCAGAGTTTTTCCAGTCAGCCTCACCAAGTGGAACAAACGGAGCTTCAACAAGAACAACTTCAGACAGGTAGAAAGCCACATGTTTAATTGTTTTTAATTATTTTTTTTTCAATTTTTATAATATTTATTTTGTGTGTGCATTGTGGGGGTGGGGGCAAATGCCACGATGCAGATATCGAAGTCCAAGGACAGATTTTTTGCAGTTTTATCTCTCCTACCTTTGGTTCCAGGGATGGAAGGAACTTAGGATGTCAGGCTTGTGCAACAGGTACCTTTGTCCACTGAGTCATCTCAGTGGCTAGTGTTACTGTTTTAAAAAATATTTTTATTTATGTGTATGAGTATATTGCTTACATGTATGTAAGTACATTCCTGTCTTGAAATGCCTGTTGAGGTAAGAAGAGAGCATAGAACCCCTGGAACTGGAGTTATGAACAGTTGTCAGCTGTTTTGTGGGTATGGGATCAAAACTGGGTTCTCTGAACTGCTGAACCATCTCTCTACTGCCATTTATTAGGACAGTTCAGGTTTCAGAGTGGCTTTGCTTTAGAGTTTTTGTTTTGTTTTCATTGGTAATCATTTGTGAGTTAAATTGAATCTGTACTCTCATGGATTATGTGTATTAGGTGTATTTGTAGTTCTTGAAGGCATGTCTGCTATTTTTTTTCCCTTTGATTCAGAGCTTAAAAAGAATTCTTATAGCAGAGCAGGTGGCTCATACCTTCCATCCTAGCACTCTGGAGGCAGGCAGATCTCTCTGAGTTCAAGGCCAGCCTGATCTATAGGGAGGTCCACATCAGTTGGGGCTAGAGGGAGACCTTCTCCCCCCCCCCCCAAGGAAAAAAAGAAATAAGTTAAAAATGTGAAAGAATCAAAACCTTTGTTCTTTTTTTCCCAAAGTGGGCAGGCCAAACAGCTGCTGACCATTATTTTTAATGTGTTGGCATTTCTGTGTTTTGTTACTTCCTTCATCTTCCAAAGGTACTTATAGCATTTTTTTCCTCCTTTGTGAACTATAAAAACTGGAGTAACATCAGAAATGTACCTCAGTATTTAATTTTTGAAAGTTTCTGTATTGTTGAACTCAACATAATGTAGAGGGTGGCTGGGTTTGTGCAAAGTAATGTCTTAATGGAACCAAACCTTTTAAGTTGGCTGAGTGCTAGTATTAGTACCATTTAGCTGTCTTTAAGTTGGCTTTATTTGTAATTTTAGATAGGCACCAAGGGCTATTAAGTTCTGCTATTTTACTTAGGTAATTTATGATATTTTCGTATATAGCTACTTAGTAAAACATATAAAACCATACTCTTATAGCTAAGTTAGCTATATAGGAAAATATCAAAGCTAAGTGCCAAGGGAAATATGACTGAAAGAAAAGCTCTATCTTTAAGCTTTATAATGAAAAATCAATGGCACAAAGTGGTAAATGTACTGTTTCAGCATTAGGAATCTTAAGGATATTGTGAGACTGGTGAAAAATTGGTTCCTTTCAGAAGTTGTTAATTTATAGCGGTTTTTCAAATCCTTTACTTGTAAGAATGGAATTGTGTACTCTGATTAATGAAGGTTTACAATTGTTGGGAAAATACTCTGCTTAGCCTGATCTTACGGGTTGAGTAGGAGAGAAAAAGGAACCTCATTAGTATGTTATTTTCCTGTTGATAATAGGCAAATTTATTCAAAAGAGGGAATTGACCTTAAAGGATAGAAAACTGAGGTCTCATGATCTTCAGTGGCTACCAGGAGACGAAGAAACTTAAAGTAGGACAAGGCTATGATCGCTCAGGGCCTGCCCCCAACAAGGCTACATCTCCTAGAGATACCATGACCACCTCAAACAGCACTACCAACTGAGGACCATATATCAAGTATTTAAATCCTTGACCCTATGGGGTACACTTCTCATTAAGAACCATCACAGAGACTGTATTTACATGTTGGAGAACAAATGGTAATCAAATGGTAATGTGCTCTGTGCATGTGTGGTTATGTCTATACATTTGTGTGTATGTGCATGTTTTTTCTCATGATAGTGGTTGGCACTTACCATGGTTCCCAGGACCAGCCCCATCAAGTGACTGGTAACCACCAACAACCTCCCCAGCAGAACACTGGATTCCCACGTAGCAGTCAACCTTATTATAACAGTCGTGGTGTGTCTCGAGGTTCTCGTGGTGCTAGAGGCTTGATGAATGGATACCGGGGCCCTGCCAATGGATTTAGAGGTAAATAAATAAATTCTGATGACCTTGCAGTTTCAAGTTCTTTACTGACTGATTTGTAAAAAATAATAGAAATAGGTTTCATACTTTTTGGGAATGGTTTCTCTTTGTCAATTAGTCTTTTAATGTATAATTTAAGTACTGCAAGTATATTTGGGTAGCTTTGTAAATGGCAGAATTAGAAAATAAAAATTTCACTGTCCAGATTGGATGAGGACAGACAATTGGAAATCAATTTGAACAGCTAGTATGACCTATACTTTTTCTAATTCTTTTAAGAAAGCAAAGATTTCTTAAAAGGAAAAGAAAGTAACTATTTTTTTGTCCTACATTTTAGGAGGATATGATGGTTACCGCCCTTCATTCTCTAATGCTCCAAACACTGGTTACACACAATCTCAGTTCAGTGCTCCCCGGGACTACTCTGGCTATCAGCGGGTATGTAAACATAGATAGGATGGATTTCAGTAATGGGAATTTGGGGTTAGTTTGTTGTGTACAAGGTATAGAAAATGCTTTTTTGTTTGTTTGGTGTTTAAGGCAGTCAGTATAGATAACACTTGGTCTAGTCTGCCAAGTTAATTTTCAAAAATAAATATATCTAAACATTCTTGAGCATAATAGAAGTACAGTAATTACAGAATAGCTTTTAGCTGTAATATACTGAGATGTCTAAAAGAAAGAGTTATATATTCTGCAAGTGTTAGGTTGTAAGATTAAAGATAGATAAAGTAACTACCCTTTGTTTTCAATACTAACTAGCTTGTCTTTTAGGATGGATATCAGCAGAATTTCAAGCGAGGCTCTGGGCAGAGTGGACCACGGGGAGCCCCACGAGGTAATATTTTGTGGTGGTGATCCTAGCTCCTAGGTGGAGCTTCTGTTCTGGCCTTGGAAGAGCTGGTCATACTTGTAGGTTACATGTTAGGAGTACATTATTCTTTTCCAGACTTGTTGCTAAAGATTAAATGAAATGCTCTGTTTCTGAAATTTCATTTTGAATCCAAATTTTAATTTTTGAATGACTTTCCCTGTTGTTGTCTTGAAACTCAGAACATTTTCTCTGCCTCAGAGTGTTTTTCCAACTGGAAATTTATTTTTCAGGTCCTAAAACCTGCTAAATGTTTTTAGGAAGTATTTACTGAAACTTTTTGTAAGACATTTTTGGAATGAGAATGAACATTTATATAAATTTATTATCTCTTTCATTTTTGAAACATGCATATTTTAGGACCAGAAACCCTTTAATAGCCAGTGAAGCCACAGTTACACTTAGAGAACCATTTAGAAGTGGTAGAACTAATTGGAATTTGAACAACTTTAGGACCAGTTAGTGATCTAAATACCAAATTATACCCCAAATTCTTAACACACTTACTAAACTGTACTTAAAAATTAGAAGTTTAAAGCTGGGCGTGGTGGTGCATGCCTTTAAATCCCAGCACTTGGGAGGCAGAAGCAGAGGCAGGAGGATCTCTGTGAGTTCAAGGCCAGCCTGGTCTACGTAGTGAGTTCCAGGTCAGCTAGGGCTACAGGGAGAATCTGTCTCAACACCAAAAAATTAAAAAAAAAAAATTGTAAGAGTATTTTTGTTTCATTTGTCTTTTAGTAATGGAAAAAAAAAATTCTCTGGGCAGGAAGTTAATCTGTTCGACAATTACAGTTAGCATTTCATATAATCTGAAGTTCTAAATGGTTCTCTGATTGAGGGACGTTAAAGAATAGGATTCTTGTAGTTATTGGTCGGCCATAACATGTATAAAACTGTATATTAAGGAGGATTGCTAAGTACTTTGATTAGAATGCTAGTAGCAATTGGCCAACAAGAAAGCTACACTTTTTACAGATTAATGGGCCACATGGGAATTACTGACTTGAAATATCAAAAGGTATTTGCATGTGAATGTGGGTTATATTCTTCTTTCCACCTTGTAGCATATTCTATGAAAGTTGAGTTAACTGGTAGCAAAAATATCTGTTTTAACAGCATGTAAATTTATTTTACCTGTTACAAGTCATACAATTTTGAATGTTATGTAGTTTCTTTTTTTAAACAGTTTAGGTAATAAGGTCTGTTTTCATTCTGGTGCTTTTATTAATTTTGGTAGTATGATGTTATTACTGAAATGTAAGCTAGAGTGTACACTAGAATGTAAGCTCCATGAGAGCAGGTACCTTGTCTGTCTTCACTGCTGTATCTATTCCCAACGCCTGATGACAGTGCCTGGCACATAGTAGGCACTCAATAAATACTTGTTGAATGAATGAATGAATGAGTACTGGTGGAATCCTCCATTAGTTTTACTCTTCTTTTAGCTAGAGAACATGAGCAAATTTGCACATGACAACTTCCAGGACAGGTGAAACTTGAACACTGAAGAATTGACCTCTTAAGCCTAATAATGTGGTGACAAGCTGCCCACATGCTTCTTGACTTCAGATGCAAATCTGCTTGAAGGCAAAACAAGTAATATTTGAAAGAAAAATCAAATGCCATTTTTGTCTTCTAGGTCGTGGAGGGCCCCCAAGACCCAACAGAGGGATGCCGCAAATGAACACTCAGCAAGTGAATTAATCTGATTCACAGGATTATGTTTAATCGCCAAAAACACACTGGCCAGTGTACCATAATATGTTACCAGAAGAGTTATTATCTATTTGTTCTCCCTTTCAGGAAACTTATTGTAAAGGGACTGTTTTCATCCCACAAAGACAGGACTACAATTGTCAGCTTTATTTTACCTGGATATGGAAGGAAACTATTTTTACTCTGCATGTTCTGTCCTAAGCGTCATCTTGAGCCTTGCACACAATATTCAGATTCTTCACCCCTGCTTAGGAGTAAAACATATACTTTATGGGGTGATAGTATCTCCATAGTTATTGAAGTGGCTTGAAAAAACAAGTTTGACTTTTGACATTGGATAAAATCTACAAATCATCCCTAGAATTCTCAGTGGCAATTGATAAAACTAAAAACATTTCTTTTGAAAGGAAAATGGAAGGAGTGGAGTGTGGTTTGGCAAAACAACTGCATTTCACAGCTTTCCTTGTTACATTGGAGCACTGACCATTTAGAAGCATACCAAATTCTGCGTGGGTCCTTAATCACACACGAGAGGCTGGCCACCAGCTTTGACAGCATTATTCATCTGGCCAAACGACTGTGATTAAAAACACATGTAACTTGCTTTGTAACAGCCTATACTGTATAAGAAAAAGCCAAAATGCAAATTAGGCTTTGATTGGCATTTTTTGGAAAATATGCAACAAATACGGGATATAATCTGGATAGGCCGCTTCTGTACTTAATGTGAATTATTTAGATACTTTTTGAACACTTAACAGATTCTTTGAAACAGTGACATACATGAGGATTGGCATTGTCTGTCATCCCTCATGATTGTCATCACTAATACTTGGATCTTGCTGTATTCCCTAAATTGGTATAGGTACTGATGAAAATCTCTAATGGATAATCATAACACTTTGGTCATATGTTTTTCCTGCAGCCTGAAAGTTCTTAAAAGAAAAAGATATCAAATGCCTGCTGCTACCACCCTTTTAAATTGCTATCTTTTGAAAAGCACCAGTATGTGTTTTAGATTGATTTCCCTGTTTGGGGGAAATGACAGACAGTAGTTTCAGTTCTGATGGTATAAGCAAAACAAATAAAACATGTTTATAAAAGTTGTATCTTGAAACACGTGTTCAACAGCTAGCAGCTTATGTGATTCACCCCATCCATTGTTAGTGTCACAGAATTTATTGTTAATGTCCAGCAGCTATTTTTGTAGTATTTTCATTTATCCTTTGTCTAATTTAACCCTAATTGAATTCTCCTTTCTCATGGAGGCATTTGCATTCAAAGTGGAGATTCTTTGCCTTAGATATGTAGGGAAAGTGTCCAGTTTGATGGAGATGGAAAGTTGAGTAGTGACTTAGCCATATGTTCTGCGTTGGAATTTGTGCAGCGTGAGCACTAGCTCTGTGTGCCATGAGTTTATGCTGCTTGTTGTCCCATTCCATTCTGAATTCATGGAGAATTAATCCCATCTGTTAAGCAAAGGCTCCTAAGTTAATGGTATTTTCTGTATAGAAATTAAAATTTACTTTTAGCCTTTAGGAAAGGAATTTTTCCAGCAGGTTTTCAGCTATTTAAACACAAAAGAAAATTTCTCAAACATTCATCATTAGATAACTGGAGTTTTTGCTGGTTTTGTAACCTAAAATTGATAGGCTGTTGAACATTCCACATTCAAAAATTTTGTAGGGTGGTGGGAAATGGGGAATCTTCAATGTTTATTTTAAAATAAATAAAATAAGTTCTTGACTTTTCTCATGTGTGGTTGTGGTACATCATATTGGAAGGGTTATCTGTTTACTTTTGCCAAGAGTATTTTGCTAGCACCTCCCCTTGTGTGCTTTAAATGACATCTGCCTGGGATGTACCACAACCATATGTTACCTATATTTTCATGGACAAAATTTTCGTGGCTTACCTTATTGGATAATCCCAAGATGATGTTCACTTGAAATCGGGGACTAAATTTGCTTTATGTATAGAAAATTAATAATACTAAAAAAATCAAAATTGAAGTAAGTTCTTTATGCAGTATTCAGTATGAGTTCAGAGACAGGATGTGGAGGGTGCTTTTTGTATTTCAGATTACTATGCATTAGTGCAGATGTGAATATGTAAAAGTTGTTAGTTTGATTACATCTGTAATTCTTAAGAGAATTGTTTGTTAACTAGGCAACATTCTTCCATTACAATTTAAATATATGTCTCAATTCAAATATTTTTTAAAGGAATGCCTCACTGGGCAGAGAACTACTGAAGTAGTTCTATGAGCTCTGAATCTTGGTTCTCAGTATTCTGTATAATATGTAAATGCTTGTCTTAGATGCAGAAGGCCTTTTGTTTGGTCCAATGCATATTTTAGCAGAGGTACAAGGAAATGATTGTCATACATGTCTCAGTGTAGCAAGAAAACATATACTTTTGTACATGCACAATTACCAGTCATCTCTAGTGTATGACAGACTTTTTAAAAAAGCTTTCGTAAAGGTAGCATGTCATTGATTTCTTTGGTTAGGGTCATTTTATTGTCACGTCCTAAATATTCCTAAAGAATAGAAGAAAGCTCCCCTCCCCCACCTTGGATCATTGTACTTGATATTAAACATGACCTTTTACTGATTTTCATAAATTAACTTTTATAGTTCTTTCTTTTGAAAACACACACACACACACACACACACAGAGCTATTGTAGAGGGACATATTGAAGACATGAGAATGTGTGCTTATTCTCAGGTTCATTAACTAAGGTGCTTTGCTGACAACCAGTTCATAGAATGTAGAGTGTAGTCAAGCAGCTTCTTAAGTGTGCTAGGGGTAGTTTGTATTCTTCATTATATTTGCAACGATACATCTGATGAAGTGAAATAGGTATAAATAAGCACTGAATTCAGACCTTTCATTTCAACCTAAAGCTGAATCTATAGTTTTATTGACTCTTAAGTCATATTTCAAAGAATCAGTATTGCCCTTGAGCTTGTCCTTTTTATGGAGCTACTACTCCCCTCAAAATGAAATAAAAACTCTTTAGGCCCTTTCCTATTCTGAATTCTATAGATGTACTGGAAAAAGACGAGTGAATGTTTTAAATTACATTAGATTAAATTGTATTTAAACTTGATTTCCTCATTGTTCGTGAGCAAAGTTTGTGTCAGTTATACATACACCATATGCAGAACTCTTAAGATATTTTTAGACAGTCTTTCTGTAGCTCTGGCTGTTCCGGAACTAACTCTGCTATGTAGAACTGGCTGGCCTCGAACTCAACAGAGGTCTGCCTACCTCTGCCTCCCAAGTGCTGGGATTAAAGGCATGCACCACCACTCCCCCCTAAAACTCTTAAATGCCTCTTATGAGAGAAGACAAGACTTAAATGTATGAGAGTCTCATTGTTGTATCTTTACTACTAGAAACAATCTACTGTTCTGTAAGTGGACCAGTTCATGCAGCATCTTCCCCCCTTCCCACTTCACTATTGGTACTGAAAGAACAAGTTTGTCTCTAATCCACCAAAGGCAGCAATATATTTATTTGTAAATATTAGCTTCCTCTAAGTTCTGTTTCTGTTAGGGAGATAGCCTGAACTTTATTGCACATTTGGGTATCCTTTGCTAGTCATTCAGTAGTAACAAAAGTAACCAATCAGAGGCACTGATAGACACAAAAGTATAGTAAATGGCAGGATAGAATAGTGTGGTGGTCAGTGACAAATAAGGGCATGATTGACATGTGACTTCAAAATCATCAGGAAAGACTTAATTGGAAGATAATTCAACTAAGACTGATAGGGATTAGTTAAAATGGGGAGATAAAAGGTGAGACCCCCAAACTCCAGTGACTGCTGTCTGGTTTAAAAGTTAACAGGGTCAGATTGGGGAAACCCAGGTGTTGGGGGGCAGGCTTTCTTAGTTTTTGTCAACTTTTTTTTTTTTTTTGAGACAGGGTAGCTCCAGATGGGCTGGAACTCACAGAGATTCACCTGCCTCTGTCTGCCTCTGCTTTCAGAGTGCTGGGATTAAAGGTGTGTGGCACCACGCTGGCCTAGTTTTTGTCAACATTTGGAAGCTAGTAAAGGTTTTTAAATGATTTATGTGTTGGAGTAGGGATAGTGAGCAATCTAATAAAATTGTTGAGAACAGAAGTTCAATTGGTGAAAATTACTCAAGGATTGTTTGCAGCAAACGTGAGGGGATAGTGGTGAATGGATTTCAGAAATTTTCTAGGACCACTTCCTTATCTGTTCTGGGTTCTGCAGGCCTTGGTTGTTTATACTCTGCTTGTAACGTTGCTTAGATGATCTCATCCAATTCCAGTTTCTGTGATCAGTTTTTTTTTTTTTTTTTTCCGTCTTTTTCGAGACAGGGTCTCCCTGTAGCCCCAGCTGTCCTGGAACTCACTCTGTAGACCAGGCTGGCCTTGAATTTACAAAGATCCGCTTGCCTCTGCCTCCCAAGTGCTAGGATTAAAGGCGTGCACCACCACGCCCGGCTTGTGATCAGTTTTTTTAATGTAATCTAAAGTCCCAAGCCCCTTTAACTCCAAATACATTCTAAAGTTCATCAAGGCCCATGACATGGCACAGTAGGTAAAGACATTGGACACCAAGCCTGATGATCTTGGTTTGACTCCTGGCACCCATATGGTGGGAAGAGAATGAATTCCAAAAGGTTGCCTTCTGACCTCCGCAGTTGGCTTGCTGATTGATGTTCCCTCCCATAAATGTTAAAAAGGGGATCTTTATGACTAATATTCTAAACTGACATAGTATTTTATACCAACAGCTTTCCATCCATTAAGTTGATAGGGGCAGTAAGCTGAATGTCATCTTGGTGTCCATTAAATAGAACCATGAATTAACCACACGGTTCTACCATAGAAGCTTCCTTAGTCATCCCGTACTGTGTTCCATCTGCTTTACATTCTAGACCAGAATTACAGTAACTTGTGACAGTTGTAGTGTTGGAATTCTTGACCTCTGGTGTTTTTACACAGCATCTAGGGTTTAAGAGCACACATTGGGTCTAGTCATTGCTGTCCCTGAAATTCCACTCCCCCCAATCACAGCTGAAATACCAGTTCAGATCCCCTTGTTCAACATCATCTAGCCTATCAAATTTCCAGTTTGCACATAATACTTGAAAACGTTCAGAACTGAACTAGCACTACAGCTTTCTGAGAACGAGAACCATTGTGGTATCTTCCATCAACAGAATGTTGTCTGGCATAATGACATTTTGTTAATGGGTGGTACTTTTGTTGACGTTAAAATTGGAAGTGGCTTAATTTGGGAAAAGTGTTTCAAAGAAGAGAAAGTTCAGCTTTGGACGTCAGAGCTTGTGGACCTAAGAATGTCAAGAACGTTGATGTTCTTAATTGAAGCTCGTCTGCCTCATTCCCCAAAGAATGCAGAAATACTTACTGATAACCACTGTGAACATGGATGGCCAAGCCTTTTGTGGAAGTCAACTGAGGGGCATAGTCCGAGGGTTTGTTTTAGGAAGAGCTTTAGCAATTGAAGGCTTCTGTAGGGAGCCTAGGTACACTTGCTGCAGTCCTAGGTATAAAGTCTGTTGGTTTTCACGCAGTCTCAGCGTTGCGAGATGGAGGGTCAAGCGAAATGGAACACTTCTACGGACCTAAGTTTTACATTAAAATGGGGATCAAGCCGGACGTGGAGCCTAGGGAACTAGTACTGCCTCTGCTACAGCAACAGTAGAAAGCAAACACACTGCCTGGCGTGGTGGCACAAGCCTTTAATCCTAGCACTTGGGAGGCAGAGGCAGGCGGATCTCTGTGAGTTCAAGGCCAGCCTGGTCTACAGAGTGAGTTCCAGGACAGCTGGGGCTACAGGGAGACCCTGTCTAGAAAAGACCAAAAAAATAGGGGGGGGGGTGTCAATAAAATTACACTTTCTTTGGAGCAACTCTTGGTCTCCCGCATAACCTGGCAACAGTAGCTTTATAGACTGTGTACAGCTGTGTACCTGGGTAGCCCAACTCGGAGTTAGGAGCTGGGCGTGCGGGTACCTAAGTGCTTTATTCCCAGTAGCCCAGATAGGCATTCTGATGAAAATAACGCTTGAGGGGATAGTAATGGCTACCAGAAACGAAAAAGCGCAGCCGTAGCGGAGGCTATCTGCGACTCCGCCCCCAGACCACAACGTCATCATTCTGCGTCCAGGTCGTGGAGGTCCCAACACTTGCCAAAAGGCTTCCTTCCCGAGCCTCTGGTGCGCTTGCGCACGTGCTTCTAAGCACGCGGCGGCTGTGTCGGGAAGCGGGGCGAGCTCGGGCTACATCGGGGCTTTACTGGTTCCTGCGCACGCGCTTCTCTGGAGCTGGTTGGCGCACCCACGTGTGCACTGTGCTGCCTGCTGGGGTCCGCCGGTTCGGCGCAGGTATTGGGGGCGGAGGTGGGGGCCTGGGAACGACGCTGAGGTGGGCCTCCTAGCCTTTCCGCGCTGCGGGTGGGCTGGCTCCCTACTATTACCTCGCCGGGGCGGCCCAACCGACAGTCATCTGCTAGCGCGAGCTTGGGCACGCTCGGGACTATCTTCTCGAGTGTTTTCGGGGGTGCGGGTGCGATTCTCTGAGGGACCTCTAACTGGGGAGAGTGGAGAATGAATGGGCGGTTGTCACACTGGCTCAACACTGACTTTCCGAGCTCAGTCTGCAATACTAAGCTTTGAACTGAGGCAGTCTTATCTCAGATCTGCTTCGACTCGTTCATTTATACCCTATCCAGCAATCTCATTTAGAACTTTTGACAGTGATGCCTGGCACGGAGTGCTGTGTGTACCGGAATAAATACAGCTAAATGGAAATTATGCATCGTTTTTTCGTTTTCCCATCAGTGCTTTCCTCGACTATTAGGGCTTTCTTGGCAACTTATGGCCACAGTAATCTTGGGCCTTAGGCTAGCTGTTATTTTTACGATCTAGTTTTATCTCTGTATTATTCCTCATTTCTTTCCTTTACATACTCTCTGAATTAAAGCTTGTAGTTAGGCGCCTTCTCAGATAATTCTAAGATTCTCGAAGTAACTATAACAAAAACCAGTCTCTAATAATTAGGTATGATTCACTTTTGTGAGTTTTTTTGAGACAGGGTCTCCCTGTAGCCCTAGCTATGTAGATCAGACTGGCCTTAAAGTAATCTGCTGAGAATCACCTGCCTCTGCCTCCCAAGTGCTGGGATTAACCACGCCGGCCACTTTTGTGGGTCTTTTTGTTTTGTTTTGTTTTTTGGTCTTTTTGAGACAGGATCCCAGCTGGCCTGGAGCTCCTATGTTGAATGAACTCACATAGATCTTCCTGCCTCTGCCTCCCAAGTGCTAGGATTAAAGGCATGCATCACCATGCTCGGCGCTTTTTTTTTTTTTTTTTTGTCTTTTTGTGTGTCTTTATGTGGCTGAAAACTTAAGGCTTACAAGCTGAACTGATTGAAGGAGCTCATGCTTTGTAGTTAGGCGGACAGATGTAAGTGTGAATTCTGTCATTTTCCTGCTTTGAGATGCTTGATTTTTTTTCTTTTTAAATTTATTTTAATCTTATGTGTATATAAGTACATCATGTCATGCAATGCTCGTGGAGGTCAACAAAGGGCATCTGATCCTCTGGGACGAGAGTCCCATGTGGGTACTGGTCCCTGAACCCAGGTCCTCTGCAAGAGCTTTGTCCATGTAGCCCCAGCTTGCCTGGAACCCCCAGAGAGCACCTGCCTCTGCCTCCCAAGTGTTGGGATTAAAGGCGTGTGCCACCATGCCTGGCCTAATAATGGTAAAATATTTTATCATAGGTAATCACATAGCTTTTCCATTCTATATTATTTTGGAGATACTATAGAGATTGAGCTCAGGGCCTCCCATAGCTAGGCAAGTGCTCTGCCAGTACACACTCCTACCCCATATGATAACTTTTGAGGTGTACTTGAGATCTCAGTATGCATTTTTCTCATTCAAGGAAACACATTTTATCATAGAAATACCTGTTAACTTTCCCTTATTTTATTAGTAGCATGTGAATTAAAAATTTTTATTATGTTTTTATTTGTCGGGTGGGGGACTTGCTCATGCCATTTATATGGGGGTCAGAGGACAACTTTCAGATGTTGGTTCTCCTTCCATTATTTCAGTTCTGGGGCTCAAACTCTAGGTCTTCAGGCTTGGCAGCAAGCACCTTTACCTACTGAGACATCCTGCTGGCCCATACATGTGAATTTAAAAGAAACCATAGGGGCTGGAGAGATGGCCTAGCGGTTAAGAGCGCCGACTGCTCTTGCAGAGGACCCGGGTTTGATCCCCAGCATCCACATGGCGGATGAAAACCGTCTTTAACTCCAGTTCCAGGGGAGTCCGACGCCCTCTTCTGACCTCCTCGTGGCATTGCACGACATGAGTGCACAGACCTACATGCAGACAGTACATTCATCCACATACGAAAATAAATAAAAAAGAATGTTTAAAAAAAAGAAACCATAAACAAGAGGTCAAAATAAAAATAATTTAGAAACTATATTTTTGGTCCCCGCCCATTCCTTTTTTTTTTTTTCCTTTCTGTTTGTTACACATGTACAGCAAAATGGTATTATAGGGCTGGGAATATGGCTTAGTAGAATGCTTGCTTGCACAGCAGGCATGAGGCCCCTGGGTTTGATCCCAGCATGGCATAAAACTTGGTATGGTAGTACACACTGAGAAAGCGTTCACCTGTAGTCCCAGCCCTTGGGAGGTGGAGGCAGAATCGGAAGTTAAAGTTTGCTTAGGGGTTCAAGGCTAACTTGGGATACAGCAGAGTCTGCTTCAGGGAGACCCTGTCTCAAAAAGACAACAAAACAACAAAGCGCCCAAACCTGCCGGGTATGGTAGCACATGCCTTTAATTCCAGCACTCAGGAGACAGAAGCAGGCAGATATCTGAGTTCAAGGTCAGCCAGGGCGGCATTGTGAGGCCCTGTCTCAAAAACAAGCAAGCACCCTCCTCTCCCAGTCCAAAACATAAAACTCAGTAAAACAGTGTCATACTTTATCTTGCTAGTCATAAGTGTATCTTTGTGTGTGTGTGTGTGTGTGTGTGTATTTGAGTTTGAGACAAGGTCTCTGTGTAGCCCCAAACCTGCTCTGTAGAGCAGGCTGGCCTTGAACTCACAGAGATCTGCCTCCCGAGTTCTGGGATTAAAGGCTTAAAGACTGTTCTTAGCCACTGTGTGGGTGCTGGGACTCGAACCCAGGTTCTCTGCAAGAGCAGTCAGTGCTCTTAACCACTGAGACATCTCTCCAGCCATCCCGATTTTCTTAAACTGCTTGATGAAGGTATAAATTATGGTTCCTTACTGACTTCTCCTGCCTAGGTAATACTTCACCTCCCAAACCTGTTTCCTGATTTTAAAACTAAGGCTGATGTCTTAGTTTTAATCTTCAAGCATGTCTTCCCTATGGAAGACATGCTTGAAGATTAAAATGCTTCCCTATGGAAGATTAGATGCTTCCCTATGGAAGACATGCTTGAAGATTAAAATGGTGCTTAGGGGCCGGAGAGATGGCTCAGTGGTTAAGAGCACTGATTGCTCTTGCAGAGGACCTGGGTTCGAATCCCAGCACCCATATGTCAGATAAGAACCATCTTAGGCCGGACATGGTGGCTTACGCTTTTAATCCCAGCACTTGGGAGGCAGAGGCAGGCGGATCTCTGTGAGTTCAAGGCCAGCCTGGTCTACATAGCGAGCTCCAGGCCAGCTAGGACTAAAGGGAGACCCTGTCTCAAAAAAAAAAAAGGTGCTTAATAAATGTATCTATCATAAACCTCAACTCCACAATGGGAAGCTAACTAGTGCCAAACCTGGTGTTTTGTTTAGCTATATTTCCTTTTTTCTCTTCTAGTGATAGTCTTTCACTATGAATCGGAAGAAGGTGGATAACAGAATCCGGATTCTTATTGAGAATGGTGTTGCTGAGCGGCAGAGGTCTCTGTTTGTTGTAGTTGGAGATCGAGGAAAAGATCAGGTAAGACCTGGTAGATGCTTCCTAAGTCACTTTGTGTACTGTTCCAAAGAGTCAGAAGGTAAAAACATTAGGATCCCTTTGGAAAGGGGCCTGGCGGGAATCATTATTTCTTGGAAGAAATTCCCCATATTTAGATTTACAAGGGCTGGAGAGATTGCTTAGGAGTTAAGAGTGCCAACTGCTCTTGCAGAGGACCTGGGTTTGATTCCCAGCACCCACATGGCGGGTAAGAGCCGTCTTTTAGCCAGGCATGGTGGCTCACGCCTTTAGTCTTAGCACTCCAGAGGCAGGGGCAGGGGCAGGGGCAGGGGCAGGGGCAGGGACAGGGGCAGGGGATCTCTGGGAGTTCAAGGTTAGCCTGGTCTACAGAGTGAGGTCTAGGCCATCTGGGGCTATAGGGAGACCCTGTCTCAAAAAAAGAGAAAAAGAAAAAAGATTTACGAGCAGACAGTGAGTGCCTTTAGAATCCTGGGATTATGGATTGACCTCAAGGTTAAGTGTATGTGACCTAGCTTCTCGTCTGGTCAGTGCTTGTTGTGGGACCTTGGGTGTCTTTGCTGCTTGGTAGTTTAATGTCTACCTGAGGTTCTGTGATTTTTCTTCTTTGGCAGGTGGTTATACTCCATCATATGTTGTCCAAAGCAACTGTGAAGGCTCGGCCTTCCGTCTTGTGGTGTTATAAGAAGGAGCTGGGGTTTAGCAGGTAAGCTTGGCACTTGGCTGTTTCATCCTACTTGGCTGTTAAATGCCAAGAGAAAATTCCTTGACATAGTTTTCAAGGATCAGTTCTGTTGTTTAGTCTACTATTTGCCATCATTAGTATTGCCCTGTCCCTTACAACAGAAGCCTTTTGTACTTATTAGCTGCCTTTTGCTGTCTGGCTTCTGCTTCTGTGATCATGTCCAAATTGAACTCTTAGACATGCCTAGAGAGATTCTGTGCCTAAGGCAATGCGTTCCCCACCTCTCTGGAGGTCCAATAGCAGTTCACTCTTGTATCTGACAGTTGGTTATTGCTTTCTTCTCACACCCTTTTCTTGCTTTTATGGTCCTGGGAACTGAATACTGGATTTCATGCATGCTTGGTGGGTGCTCTACCATTGAGTTACATCCCAGCCTCTTATTTTCTGATGCTGTAATAGTTAAGACTTCTGATAGTAGAGCTGGAGAGATTGCTCCATGGTTAAGAGTGCTTGCTGTGAAATCGTGAGGAGTATAGTTAACACAAGCCAGTTAGTGAAGCCAGGTGTTCTGTAATTGCCTGCACCTGCAGTTCCAAGGGGTCTGACACCCTCTTATGACTCACCCTCCTCTCCGTGTGTGTGTGTGCGTGCGTGCGTGTGCACGCGCTTAGTGAGACACACAACACACACACACACACACACACACACACACACACACATACACACAAATCTTTAAGAAGATTTCTGTAACACAAAAATACTTAGGTACCTTAAGAATATTTGGAAATACAAGAGATAATTCAGGGCCTAAGGGGCTAAAAGTGTCAGCTCTGCTTAGGGGTAATCTGGAGCCCCCAGGATTTCTGCCCTTCATCTTTATCAGCATCTCAGTTTTGCAGGTCTTCTCCGTGCTTTCTCACTGTAGATTAGCTGTTTTTCTCCTGTTCCTCTGACAGAAACATGTCTTGAGTTTTGTTTCAGGACCAACCACGTGAAATTAGGCTTTCTCCCAAAATTCTTGTGGAATGATAATCCCAAGGTGGGATTTCACAGTATATCATAATACTACAGTCAGTCACATGGTAGAAACCTGGCAGTTCTCCTGTGACTGAGATAGAGTAGGCAGCACTCTTCGTTGGCAGATAACCTAGTCTGTGGTCACTGTGAGGTGCCTTCTTTGATGGCTCCTGTGTGCTTACTCATACCACCTTCCTGCGCTCTTTCTCTGCCTACCTGACCCAGCGTGTTTGGCTCTCCAGGTGAGCCTCAGCCTCATCTAGCTGTGACCCAGGTGAGATCAGCTTTGCCCTTCACGTTCACTCGGGTCCCATCTCTGCCTCTGACTTCTCCATGCTGTGACAGGTCTGCGTGCTCTTGAGCTGAGATTGCCATTTCCACCTCTGACATCATTTTCTGGGCCTGCTCCTCCATGAAGTCCCAGCCTCCCTTTAGTCCCAGCTGTGTAGACCAGGCTGGCCTTGAACTCACAGAGATCTGACTGCCTTTGCCTCCCAAGTGCTGGGATTAAAGTCCAAGTTATCTAGAGAAAGAAACTTGATTCTGCTTAAAACCAAATTATTTTCAGTAATTTTATCTTGTAAAGAAATTTAAAGTCTTTTAAGTAGGAAATAAGAAAAATGAACAGCACAAAGATGAAAATAAAAGGCACTCATAATCTTACCACATAGGCATTCTTAGCATTTAGGTGTATATCCTGGGCATGTAACCTTGTGCCATACCTAATGTTTCTTTTTTTACAATTCCCTAATTGAACAGGTTAGCATTCCTATTGGTTTCTTTTTTTTGAGACAGAGTCTCCCTTTAGTCCCAGCTTGCCTGGAGCTCGCTTATGTAGACCAGGCTGGCCTTGAACTCACAGAGGTCTGCCTGCCTCTGCCTCTGAAGCACTGGGATTAAAGGTGTGTACCACCACGACTGGCCCCTCCATGCATTTTTAAAACAGAATTAGGCTGGCTGTTGACCTTAGAATTTTGTTTGAGGATTCTGACTTGATATGGTTTTTGTTTAGTAGATGTGAGATTGGCATGGAATTAGGCAGCTCACTGTCTCTAAAACCAGAGGTGGAGAATCTTTTTCTGTCCATGTCTCTCCTAGCCTACCAAGTCTTGATCTTCAAACCAGGCCTTAGAAATCACGACATGGGTGCACAGACCTACATGCAGACAGTACATTCATGCACATACAAAAATGGGTAAAATTAAAAAAAAAAAGAAATCAAGGGCTTAAGACAGCAGTGAGAAGGAGCACCTCGTCCAGGTGCCTAGGCTCACACAGGGAGCCAGTGTTTCTTGGTCCTTGGGAAGGGTCTTGGTTTAGAGAAGAGTTTAAAAATTCTCCTCAACTAGCTAGGAGTGGTGGTGTGGGCCTGTAATCCCAGCACTCAGGAGGCAGAGGCAGGCAGATCTCTTTGAGCTCAAGGCTAGCCTGGTCTTAAGTGAGCTCCAGGCCAGCGGGACTAAGGGGAGACCCTGTCTCAAAAAGACTACCCCCCAAAAAACAAACCCCACAAAAACCAAAAAATCTCCTCAGCTAAGGCTGGGGCATAGCACAGCTGGTAAAGTGTCTTGTAAGCATGATGACCTGAGTATAACCCCTTTAAATCGTGAAAAGTCAGGCAAAATGGCTAGTACTTGTAAAGACTGACACCTCCCCCCCACCTCCCCCAGCTGAGGAAGGCAGAGAAGACAGGTGGTGGATCCCTGGTGCAAGCTTAGCGTACTAGGCTGGTTCCAGGCTCATGACCAAGTTCTCATTTGGAAGCCACCAGCATTCTGTAGTCCTCAGGCTGTCTTATAAAGAGAAGATAATGGGCAATTTGTTTTGGACTCAAACACCAGGACTGGTTCGGGCGTTTCTCAGCTGTTAACTAACACCAGGACTGGTTCAGGTGTTTCTCAGCTGTCTAGCTAACACCAGGACTGGTTCAGGTGTTATTCAGCTGTCTAGCTAACACCAGGACTGGTTCAGGCGTTTCTCAGCTGTCTAGCTAACACCAGGACTGGTTCAGGTGTTTCTCAGCTGTCTAGCTAACACCAGGACTGGTTCAGGTGTTTCTCAGCTGTCTAGTTAACACCAGGACTGGTTCAGGTGTTTTTCAGCTGTCTAGTTAACACCAGGACTGGTTCAGGTATTTCTAGCTGTCTAGCTAACACCAGGAATGGTTCAGGTGTTTCTCAACTGTTTAGCTAACACCAGGACTGGTTCAGGTGTTTCTCAGCTGTCTAGCTAACACCAGGACTGGTTCAGATGTTTCTCAGCTGTCTAGTTAACACCAGGACTGGTTCAGGCGTTTCTAGCTGTCTAGTTAAAACCAGGACTGTTTCAGGTGTTTCTAGCTGTCTAGTTAACACCATGACTGGTTCAGGTGTTTCTCAGCTGTCTAGTTAACACCAGGACTGGTTCAGGCGTTTCTAGCTGTCTAGTTAACACCAGGACTGGTTCAGGCGTTTCTAGCTGTCTAGTTAACACCAGGACTGTTTCAGGTGTTTCTAGCTGTCTAGTTAACACCAGGACTGGTTCAGGCGTTTCTCAGCTGTCTAGCTCCCATCCTATCTTTTCATCATTACTTTCTTAGAGAAGTGCTACTCTTGAGAACATAACCCCAACACTCTGGGCAGCATAGTAGATTAATTTGTCTAGGAAACATAAATGTATTAACCTGCCAGCACCCTAGCTTTCTCGGCCCTTTGGGGAGCAGCATAGTTTAGTGGAAGCATTGCTTTCAGACTAAGGTAACCACGCCACCTAGGCTTGGCTTTAAGCTTTCATTACGACCATGTTTGTAGTTTATTTTAGCTGCTCCTGTTTCTCATCTTAAAGTAGAAGATGTGGAATAGTTTGTGCCTTTTTTTTTTTTTGGTCTTTTTGAGACAAGTTTGTGCATGTTTATAACTTTCTTCAGAATGTGCGTGTGTCCAAGTGCATGTGCACATGTGTGTGTATTTGTGTGTAAAAGCATCATGTGTAGTTCAGAGGTCACATGTGGAGGTTATAGAACATCTTTGTGATATCAGTTTTCTATTTATTTATTTATTTATTTATTTATTTATTTATTTATTTATTTATTTATTTTAGAGACAGGGTCTTCCTGTAGCTCCAGCTGTCCTGGAACTCATTATGTAGACCAGGCTGGCTTTAAACTCACAGAGAGAGCTCCCTGCCTCATGCCTCAGCCTCCTAAGTACTAGGACTAAAGGCCTGTGATTGCCCCCCCCCCAGCCCGCTTCTTTCTACCTTTATGTGGGTTCTAGAGATTTGGGTCATCAGGCTTGCATGGAAAGTGCTATCAGCCACTGAAACATCTCACCAGCCCACAAACTCTGTCTTTTTAACCAGTGCATTACAGGGCTTCTCTATGTTCTTTCCCTTTTAAAATGAAGCGGACAGTCCCCCTTGCCCCCCCCCCCCCCGCTCCTTTTCCACTAGCTTTGCAGGCCTCGGTGGGGATCACTCAGCCTCTCCCCTCCTGCCTCTTCTGCTTCTGATTATTGCAGTCATCGGAAGAAGAGAATGAGGCAGCTACAGAAGAAAATAAAGACTGGGACCTTGAACATAAAGCAGGATGACCCCTTTGAGCTCTTCGTAGCAGCTACAAACATCCGCTACTGCTACTACAACGAGACCCACAAGATACTGGGCAATACCTTTGGCATGTGTGTCCTTCAGGTGGGTGGCTTCCTCCAGCCTGGGCACTGCACTGTGGGGAGGGGGGCTTGGACTGTTTACCTCCCCAGTGAGAATAGTACACTAAGAGAATAGTACAGTAAGAGAATAGTACAGTAAGAGAAGTTTCATATGCAACACCTCTCCCCTCTGCCCTAAGCCTTATTAGTAGAAGACCTGGTCACTTTGAAAAGGAAACTGGGTTACTCACTATGTATAAAACAAATTGTCTGAACTTGTCTAGAGATGGCAGAACTTAGATGACGAACTATCACAGTTGGTTCTGAGCCACTGTTCTAGTTTGTCTTCCATTGCTGTGACAAAACACTCTGACCAAACCAACTTGGGGAGGAAAGGGTTTATTCAGCTCACATCTCCTGGGTCACAGTTCATCACGTAGGGAACCCAAGGGAGGAACTCAGGCCAGGAACCTGGAGGCAGGAGCTGAAGCACAGGCCATGGAGGAATGCTGCTTACTGGCTTGCTCCCCTGACCCATGCCAGGTCTGTTCTGCCTCAGTCATTACCAACTGCTGGAATGATGGCTCCTTTGGGCAGGAGCTCCCCCATGTGGTGTCATTTAATTTTTGTCACATTGAATCTCTACACATGCCAAGAAATGAAGGTAGGCTGTTCTGTAATTGGAGTGTAAGTCAGTGAAGTGTGGAAGACTTGCTTATAAATAGGAATTTTTGTTTTATTTTGTTTTGCTTAGTTTTTTTTTTTTTTTTTTTTCGAGGACAGGGTCTCCCTGTAGCCCCAGCGTGTCCTGGAACTCACTCTGTTAGACCAGGCAAGATCCGCCTGCCTCTGCCTCCCAAGTGCTAGGACTAAAGGCGTGCGCCACCACGCCTGGCTTTGCTTAGATTTTTGAGACAGGGTCTCCCTATAGTCCCAGTTGGTCTGGAACTCGATAGATCAGGGTGGCCTTGATCTCACAGAGGTCGGCCTACCTCTGCCTCCTGAATGCTGGGATTAAAGCCACCATACGTGGCTCTAAGTGGGATTTTACTACAATATTAGAAAACATTTTTTGATGTACAGTATCAGATCTACCTGTCCCTGGGGATGGACTGTCTCCTGTGGTTCCTTAAGTTAGGCTCTAAGGAAGTTTTCTAGCCAGATATGGTGGCACATGCCTTTAGTCCCTTGGGAGTGGAGGCAGGAGATCTCTGTGAGATCAAGGCCAGCCTGGTTCCAGGTCAGCTGGGGACTGGAACAGCAGAGAGAGCCTGTGTCACACAAAGCAGAAAGAGTGTTTTCCATGAGGAGGTGTGGGAGGACGGTTTTGTGCTTGTGCTCTACAGCCCTTGTTGACTTGTCACTTGGTCCTTGGTTTAGTGTCCTGGAGGAGCTGTTTGTGTAACTAGCCCTGCCTAAGTCCTTTGTCCCCTTCTAGGATTTCGAAGCCTTAACTCCAAACTTGCTGGCCAGAACTGTAGAGACAGTAGAAGGTGGTGGGTTGGCGGTTATCCTCCTGCGGACCATGAACTCTCTTAAGCAGTTGTACACCATGACTATGGTAAGAGTGCTTTTTAAACTTCATTCAAAACAGTCTGATTTTACTAGATTTTGCTTTTGTTAATTTCCTGGTGGGCACCTTCAGTGAATGGTTGGCACAGCCTCTGACCAGAGCTCTTTGACTGCAGTTCTATCACTGAAAATGGATCTTGGGGGCTCCAGGTATGACGAGGAACCTCTGACTTTCACGCTTGTTTTGAGGCATTTGCAGTTATGCACTGGTGAGATTGGAATAAATACAACTCTTTTGTTTATTGGCCTCCAACCCTTGATCTTCCTGCATCAGCCTCCTGCATTCTGGGATTATAGGTGTGAACCACCAGGGGCTGGGGCTAAATTTGTGTTTTGTATCAAGGGACCATGTACAGGCTTTCTCATTGGCCCTCATTCCAAGGGACCATGTACAGGCTTTCTCATTGGCCCTCATTCCAAGGGACCATGTACAGGCTTTCTCATTGGCCCTCATTCCAAGGGACTACATTAATATTTGCTAGTTCTGCTTTGAATCTGGTAAGAATTTCAACTATGGGGGATGGGCCTCTCCCTCACCAACTGTGCAGAGTGGGTAGTAGTAAAACCTGGGGTGGAGCTGGTCATTTGGTTGAGTTCTGAGAATCAGGCTTTTAAAAAAAAATTTATTTTATTTTATTTATTTCTGTATGTGTATGAGTGTACTGTCTGCATGCAAGTTTGTGCACCCGTGTCGTGCAATGCCGCGGAGGTCAGAAGAGGGTCTCGGATTCCCCTGGAACTGGAGTTCTCCTGGAATTGGAGTTTCAGACGGCTCTCGGCCGCCATGTGGGTGTTGGGGCTCGAACCCGGGTCCTCTGCAAGAGCGTCGGAGCTCCTGACCACTAGGCCATCTCTCCAGCCCCGAGAGTCAGGCTTTAAGTCATATTCAGAGCCTAGTGACTCAGGAATGGTATTAAGTTTGGCCTTGGAGTCCGATGAACTATATGGTGAGCTAGATTTTTCCTCAGATCTTCAGGCTTTCCTCTTGCTCAGATCTTCAGGCTTTCCTCTTACTCAGATCTTCAGGCTTTCCTCTTACTCAGATCTTCAGGCTTTCCTCTTACTCCCACTTGTACATCACTGCCACGTCGGCCCCTCTGGCCCTTCCAGCTTCCCCAGCACTTACTCTAAGGCCTTTGCACTTAATATTTGTTCTGGAATTCACGCCCTCTGAATATCTGCATGACTTGGATTCTTGCTTCAGTATCCCTCATCAGTGTGGTTTTTTTTCTTCTTCTTCTTCATACTGTATGTATCTATTTATGGTTGTTTATTTAGTTTGGTTTGTGAGATGGTTTCTTGTATCCCAGGTTGATCTCACACTCATGATGTAGCCAGGGATGGCCTTGAACTCCTCATCTTCCTGCTCCAACACGCTGGGTTCCTGATGTGGGCCACCATGACTAGCCTTTTTAGAGTAGGCGACTCCATCTGTCACTCAGCCTGCTTCATGTTTCTTCACAGCACTTACCAACTGATGTTTTTTATTTGTATTCTGTCTGTCCTTTGTACTAGTTGCTAAACTTTGAGAGCAGGGACTTAGTTTATTCTCTTGCTATGTATGAAGCACTCATGAGGTATTTGTGAGTGAATGAATGACTTTGTGTCCACATTAGTTTATTTATTCATCCTCTCTTACTTGGCTGCTTGCTTATCTTTGTCGTCTCAGCTTATCAACTCTGAAAGGCCTTCCCTGACCACCTTAAATGAATGGGGCTCCTCATTGCTGTCACCATATCCTATATTCCATTTGTAGCATTTGAAAAAAAAATAATTTTCTACTGACTTATCTTCAGCTATCAGACTGTAAGCTCCATGCAGATAGACTTCATGTTAATTTACCATTGTATACCCTGCGGCTATCACACGCTGATTGGCATGTATATTTAACTGAGTTATAGTGCCGGATGAAATGTAGGAAGCATTAACGATGAGGCGAGAAGTTCACTGGGGCAGGAAACCTTGCACTGGTGTGTGACCCAGTCCCAGCACAGAGCATTTGGCCAGTCTAGTATAGCAGGTAGGAGGGGTTTTATGTCTAGCAGATTTACTGATGTCTTCTCATATAGAGCTTCATGTTGTTTTCAGATTTTGTCAATGGATGTTGTCTTGCTTTCTTAGGATGTGCATTCCAGATACAGGACTGAGGCCCATCAGGACGTGGTGGGAAGATTTAATGAGAGGTAGGTTTATAGGTCCAATCAGAAGGGGAAGAATGTTTTATCTCGGACCCTACTGAAAGTGTATTAAACAGATGTAGTATTATATGTTTCTAAAACTATGAGGCTTGTTTTGTTTTGTTTTGAGACATGTAGCTTACACTGGCCTCAAACTTGTAACCTGCCTGCCTTAGCCTCTTAAGTACTGGATTTACAGGTTTGTACCACAATACCAGCAACAGTGAGATCCTGGCAGTGAAAGCAGCTGGGAGAAGTGAAAGGGCTGGGAGGCTGGGGCCAGGACACCTTCACTCTTTTGCTGCTAACTGGTTTGGTGGCCTAACTGTACCCTCTTGTCCCTGGCTCTTAGTTTACTCTTCTTTCAAAGGGTTGGTTTATCTGGATCTTTCAAAGGGTTGGTGTATCCGGGTCACCATTTTCCAGAAGGCACATCTCACAGAACATTAGTCTTTTGAGAGGTATCTCATGCCAAGAGTGTTTTCGGGTTAGATAAATCTGGGGAATGCTGACACTTTTTTTTTTCCTTTTCAGATTTTTTTTTTCCTCTTTATTTTTTTTTTAAGGGATTCTACAGTATAAGAGCACAGTTGTTTTCAGATCACATTGACATTGCTCAGTTTGCCATACAATTAGGTAATTGGTGCTAGTATCCACAGATGAGGGATACCATTCGTCGTTTGTTTTTCTGGGACTGTGTTACTTCACTCAGCATATCTTCTAGCTCCATCCATTTACCTGCGAAGTTCATGTTGTCATCTTTCTTTACCACTGCACTGAACTCCATTGTGTAGATGTACCACATTTTCTCTATCCATTTGTCAGTTGAGGGGCACTTGGGTTGGTTCCAGCTCCTTGGTATTGTGGAAGAGGGCTGCAGTAAACATGGCTGTGCATGTATCTCTGTGGTAGGATGAGTCTTGAGGGTACATGCCCAGGAGTGGTATGGCTGGGTCAGGTGGCAAGTTCATTCCAAGTCTTCAAGGGTTCTCCACACTGCTTTCCATAGTGGCTGTACCAGTTTACATTCCCACCAGCAGTGGATGAGTGTTCCCCTTTCCACACAACCTCTCCAGCACTTGGTATCATTTGTTTTCTTGATCCTAGCCAGTCTTATTGGAGTAAGATGATATCTTAAAATGGTTTTAATTTGCATTTCCTTAATTATTAGCAACTGTTGAACACACTTTTCTTTTTTTGGTCTTTTCGAGACAGGGTCTCCTTGTAGCCCCAGCTGTCCGGGAACTCACTCTGTAGATGAGGCTGGCCTTGAACTCACAAAGATCCACCTGCCTCTGCCTCCCAAATGCTAGGATTAAAGGCGTGCGCCACCACACCCGGCTTGAACACACTTCTTAAGATGTTTCTCAGCCATCTCTAATTCCTCACTTGTGAAGTCTTTGTTCGGCTCTTTGCTCCATCTATTGAGTGAGTTATTTGTTTTCTTTCTTTGTTTTTTGAGTAGTTTATATACGCTTGAAATCAATGCTTTATCAGATGTATCTGCAGTGAAGGTTTCCTCCCACTCTGTGGGTTTTTCTCTTCACTTCCTGATTGTTTCTTTTGATGTACAGAAGCTTTTGAGTTTAATGAAGTCACATTTGTCAATTGTGGACCTTAATTCTTGTGCAGCTGCTGTCTGATTTACGAAGTCTTTTCCTATGCCTATGTCTTGTAGTCTGCTGCCAACTTTTTCTTCTATTGCCTTCAGAGTTTGGGGTTTCATGTTGAGGTGTTTAATCCATCTGGAGTTGACTTTTGTACAGGGTGAGAGGTAGGGGTTCAATTTCATTCTTCTACAAGGTAATCCAGTTTTGCCAACACCACTTGCTGCAGATGCTGTCTTTCCTCCATTGTGTCTTCTTGGCCCCCTTGTCAAATAAGAGGTGGCTGAAATTGTATGTGCTCAAGTTTGGATCTTCAGTTTTATTCCATTGGTCAATAGGTCTGTTTTTGTGCCAGTACCAAGCTGTTTTTATGACTGTAGCCCTGTAGTATAGTTTGAAATCTGTTATACAGATGCCCCCTGTATTGCTCTTTTCACTCAGGGTTGTTTTGTCTATTTGGGGTCTTTTGTTTTTCCAAATGAAATTAAGGACTTTTTTTTCCAAGCCTGTGAAGAAACTCTTAGGGATTTTAATTGGGATTGCATTAAATCTATGCTAGAGTTTGGGTAGAATGGACATTTTTACTATATTAAGTTTCCCAATCCATGAACATGGGATGTTTTTCCATCTTCTGATGTCTTCTTCAATTTCCTTCTTCAGGGGTTAAAATTTTTTTTTTGTAGAGATCTTTGGTGTCTTTGGTTAGGTTTGTTCCTAGGTATTTTATTGTTTTTGAGGCTATTGTGAGTGGGAAGGTCTCTTTGAATTCTTTCTCCAGTTGCTTGTTCTTGGTGTAAGGAAAGGCCATTGATTTTTTTTTTTTTTTAGGTTAATTTTGTATCCTGCCACTTTGGTGAAGCTGTTAATCGTTTCTAGGAATTTTCTGGTGGAGTTTTTAGCATCCCTTAAGTAAACAATCATATCATCAGCAAATAGGGATAGCTTGACTTCCTCTTTTCCAATTAGTACTCCTTTAATTTCCTTTTCTTGCCTTATTGCTCTAGCATGTGTTTCAAGCACTATATTGAATAGGAGTGGTGACAGGGGGCAGCCTTGCTGAGTTCCTACCTTTAAAGGGAATGCTTCTGTCATTTCCCCATTTAGGATGATATTGGTTGTGGGTTTCCTGTATATGGCTTTGATTACATTGAGGAATGATCCCTCCAATCCAATTCCCTCTAGGACCATTCTTCCAAAACATCCTAGTAGTGCTGCAGCCAGTGGTAGGGTAGGCAGCCCTTGCTGGAGCTGTGCAGTGCACCCGGGGTCTCACAGTGGCTGCCCTCGGAGGGTGTGGCTGCGGCTTGGAGGCAGTGGGACAGACGTGACCCTCCAGTGACTGCAAGCCCCGGCCAGCTTCTGACTCCAGCTCCAACTTGCGCTTCCAGGTGTCGCACTGCAGTTATGCTTTTATTCATTTCTCTTTCTAGGTGCCTGGGGATAGTTGCTCCTTTCTTCTGACCTTTAAATTGCTTCAAGTATTCTCTGAAGCGTTGGTTTTCCGGATATGTATTTTTTCATCTTGTTTATGTCATGGAAGATTTTTCTTTTTCCTTCAACTATAGACGACAGTTTTGCTGGGTATAGTAACCTGAGTTGGCATCTATAGTCCTTTAACACTGGGAATGCTTTGCTCCATGTTCTTGCTTTCATCATTTGCACTGAGAAGTCAGTTGTAATTCCCCTTATATGTAACTCGTTTTTCTCTTGTAGCTTTCAGAATTTTGTCTTTGTTTTGGGCATCTAGTGTTTTAACTATGATATGGCATGGAGCGTTTCTTTTCTGATCTTGTCTGTTTGGAGTTCTATCTGCTTCTTGTATTTGTATTTTGTCTTTTTTTAGTTTGGGGAAATTTTCATCTATTATTCTGTTGAGGATCTGATCACCGTTCTCTTGGGATTCTTCTCCTTCCTCTATTCCTATGATGTGGAGGTTTGATCTTTTCATAGTGACCCGCAGTTCCTGGTTGTTCCACTTTTGTGTATTTTTAAATTTTTTATAATCTTTATATCATTCTATGTTATCTTTTTAGTCGTTCTATGTTATCTTCCAGGTCTGATATTCTTTGTTCTGCTTCCTCCATTCTGCTTCTGAGGCTTTTTCCATTCTTTTCCTCTTGATTGGATGAGTGTTTGATTTCCTTTTCCATTTCTTCTGATTTCTTTAGTAGTTCCACTTCCTTTTGGAGCTTCTCAATCTCTTCCTGTAGCTCTTTGCTTCGCTGGTTGGTTTCCTTATCTTTTTCAACATGGGATCTTTTCAGTGTTTCCACTTCCTTCTGGAGTTTGTCATCCTCTCTCTCTAGGTCCTTCTTGAGTTTTTTGTTCTCTTTTTTTTTTTTTATTAATTTTATTTCTGTATGTGTATGAATGTACTGTCTGCATGCAAGTTTGTGCACCCATGTCGTGCAATGCTCTGGAGGTTAGAAGAGGGTGTCAGATTCCCCTGGAACTGGAGTTCTCCTGGGATTGGAGTTTCAGATGGTTCTCGGCCGCCATGTGGGTGCTGGGGATCGAACCCGGGTCCTCTGCAAGAGCGGTTGGTTGGCGCTCTTAACCGCTAGGCCATCTCTCCAGCCCCCTTTCATTCTCTTTTCTTAGTTCTCTGACTTATTCTTTATAGTCTTTGATTTCTTTGAGTATGTCCACAATTGTACTTCTAATATCTGTGTCCTGGGCCATCCCCTGGGGGATCCCACTGTAGGACTCTTCCACAGGGTTGGTAGGGCTTGGTGTGGAATTATCATGCATCTTTCCCATGTTGTCTCTTCTTCGTGTCCCTGGCATGTGGGTTTCTCTTAGCCTGTATTCCAGTGTGAATCCCAAATGCCTCTTCACTTTGTTGAAGGCTTGCTTTGCTTGCCTCCTTCAGATGCCTTTGTTGTTTGTTGATTGATTTGCTTTTCTCCTTTTCTCCTTGCTTATGGAATGTTGACTTGTCTAAGTTTTAGGCTTTCTATTGGAGGTCTAACTCACTCTTCCCTTTCTGTTCTGAAGGTTCTCCAAAGAATCCACTTGGACACTCTTTCAGCAATCCCAGTTGGCTGCGGGGGAGGGGGGGTATTCCTGTTACTCTGTGCTTCAGGTGGTCCTGGGAAATCCCCGATCTCTGACACATTTTCTTTTAGGAACTCACATTAGTTTGTTGGAGCCTCTGAAATGTCTTGCAGCTAGAACCTATTTATTTGTTTCCCAAATTTATTTTCCACGGAGCTTTTAAGTTAGCAGCCTGTGAAACACGTGACGCTTTGATCTAGATCAGGAGTTCTGCTGGGAGTGTCTGCCCTCCAGGAATATTTAGCAGAATCATATCTTGACCACCATGACTCTGAGGATGGTAGGGTAGAGTGTCAGTGGCACCAAGTGCTCAGAAGCCAGGGATGACACGACACCCCTCTCCCCTCCCTACCCTGGTGTATATAGCACAGTCCAATACAAAGAACTATCTGGTCCAAAATGTCACTATTGTTGAGGCTTAGAAATTCTCTCCTGGCGATGAGGTAACGTTACTGTGCTGGTGATGCCAAGTCCTCACTCTGTTACTTATGTCCTTTATTTTACCAAAGTTACCTTTCTTGAGAGTAACACTGCAGTATGGAAGGAAGGAAGGGAGGGAGGGAGGGAGGGAGGGAGGAAGGAAGGAAGGAAGGAAGGAAGGAAGGAAGGAAGGAAGGAAGGAAGGAAGGAAGGAAGGAAGAATGTTGGAATGTTCTCTCTCAGCCTTGGTGAACCAGGGGCCTTTCTTGATTTAACAACCTATGGTGCTTTGGCTGAGTAGAATGAGGGTGGGAGGAGGGTGCTCACCACTGCAGCGGGAGCCTGTTTGCATAGAGATGAGGCTCTTAAAAAATTTTTTTTTTTAAAATTTTATGTGTACAAGTATGTTGCCTCCATTTGTGTAAGTGCACCCATGTCATGCATTGCTCATAGAGGTCAGAAGAGGATGTTGAATTTTCCTGGAATTGCAGTTATGGATGGTTGTTAGCTGCCACATGGGTCCTGGGAACTCAGCCTGGGTCCTCTCAAGAGCAGCTAGTGCTCTTAACTGCTGAGCCATCTCTCTAGTCCCCTCCTCCCCTTTTAAAGCAGATTTTATTTATTTGTGTGAATGTGCTTTGTGCTGGTGCCCTCAGAGGCCAGAGGGGGCCTTGGATCCCCTGGAGCTGGAGTGCAGGTGAGCACCTGAGGAACCTAGCTCAGGTGTCCTGGAAGAGCAGCACATGATCTCACACCACTGAGCCAGCCCGGGGCTCTTTCCTTGCAAGCACACCTGGAAGATGTTTGAATTGTATAAACAAATCGTGTTTTCCTTTATGCAAGAACTATGTGACATTTTTTGATGGAGCTTTTCTTTTTGTGACAGAGGTAAAGTTGTTTGTGTATGTGTCTGTTTCCTTGTGTGACTGTCACAGATATGTGGCTTGGGATGGCTTGGGGTGTATAGTCAGAGCTGCCTTATTGCTAAGGAGCTTCGGATGAGGGATGGGCTGAATGACCCAGGGGCAATGGTGATTGTTCACAGTAGAGATCCTGGGTGGGGTCCTGGGTTTTCCTGATTGCTGTATAAGCTTGTTCAGTTGACTTACAGAGGAGGCTGAACCATCTTGGTGCTGTCCAGCTCAGTTCTGACTCTTGAAGATTACAGCTGAATGATTATGCAGACACTGCCTGCCTTCCCCATTGCCCACTACAGTGGCTTTTCTCCTCAGGTTTATTCTCTCTCTGGCATCTTGTAAGATGTGTCTGGTCATTGATGACCAGCTCAACATCCTGCCCATCTCCTCCCATGTGGCTACCATTGAGGCCTTACCTCCACAGGCTCCGGTGAGTCTGATTAAGGGGAACAGGGATCTACTGGGGGTGAAGGTGTAATTTCTACATGGTCAGCTATGCCGGGGCAAACCTCCTTATCTTAATGGTAGGATGAGAATCTCAGTCCTTCTGCTCTGGAGCTGCAAGAGTTGAAAGAGAACCTGCAGGACACTCAGCCTGTTGGTGTGTTGGTGGACTGCTGCAAGACACTTGACCAGGTATGTGTGAGTTCACAGCTTCCCCACCCTGATGTTGCCAGCATGGGGAAGGACAGCATACAGAAAGCACAAAAGCAGTTTAGGACATGGTCACTCCTCCTGGGAGTGGAGCCCATGCTCAACAGCAGTAAGGTTGTCTTGTGTTGTCTGGAGTCACAAAGATAGCCAGTCAGCAAGTGGTGGTGGGGATAGATGGATAGATTGTATTAAACAGGAACCTCAGTTTCTTTCCCATAGAGTTTGTGTTCTTAATTTCAGTTAAATTGATGGCTGGGACTTACATAGAAGAGAGAGAACTTGATGCCTGTTTTACTGATCAACCTGATGTGCGGGCATGCTAACAGCATTCTGGGTGGGAACTACCAAGATGTTTTTGTGTCTGTGGAGGTGATCGATATTAAACTTGGCTTCTCCAGTGGGTCTTTTTTTTTTTTTAATATTTTATTTATTTTTGTATGTGTATGAATGTACTGTCTGCATGTAGGTTTGTGCACCCGTGTCGTGCAATGCCTCGGAGGTCAGAAGAGGGTCTCGGATTCCCCTGGAACTGGAGTTCTCCTGGAATTGGAGTTACAGATGGTTCTTAGCCGCCATGTGGGTGCTGGGGATCGAACCCGGGTCCTCTGCAAGAGTAGTCGGTGCTCTTAACTGCTAGGCTAGCTCTCCAGCCCCTCCAGTGGGTCTGTAAAGCTGCAAGATATATTTAGAGTTCTGGTCCAGCCTTGGTCAGATGGATAGCACAGGACTCTTCCCTCCTGGTAGACAACAACCAAGTGACATCTGGCACTCAGGACTGCGGTTCTAATAGGCTAGGCTCCCTTTTCATTCTGGAAGCATAATTACAGGCTGCATAGTTGTTATGTGGGCCAGACCACTCCTGCCTGGTGCCTTCTCTATCACCAATAAAAAGAAATGAAGGATAGGATTAGAGAGAAATTACCGCACTAGGAATTATGTATAAAAAGTCCTGGACGGTGGCAGGGCCTCTTTTCTAGCCTTGGGAGGCTGAAGCAGGAGTTGTGCCATGAGTTCAGGCTGTGCTGCACTACGTACTGCAATCCTGGCCAAGAAAGGGAAGGAGGCTGGGGATATAACTCAGTCAGTAGAGTACTTGTCTAGTATGTACAGAGTCCTGGACTTTATCTTCAACACTGCATAAACTGGGCATAGTGGTATATGACTGTAATCCTAACATTTGAGAGCTGGAGGCAGGAGACTCACAAGTTCAAAGTCATCCTGGGCCATATAGTGAGTTCAAGGCCAGCTTGGGACACATGAAACCCTCCCTGCCTTTTAAAAGAGGGAGAGAAGGGGCTGGAGGGATAGCTCAGCAGTTAAGAGCACCTGATGTTCTTACATAGGAACCAGGTTCAATTCCCAGAACCCACATGGCTGCTAACAACCATTGGTAACTCCACTTACAGAGGATCTGACACCCTCTTCTGACCACCACAGATATTACAGATATACGCATGCAGGCAACACACACACATAAAATAAAAATAATAGATAGGACTGGAGAGATGGCCTAGCGGTTAAGAGCGCTGACTGCTCTTGCAGAGGACCTGGGTTCAATCCCCAGCATCCACATGGTGGCTGAGAACCGTCTTTAACTCCAGTTCCAGGGGAATCCAACACCTTCTTCTGACTTCTGTGGCATTGCATGACATGGGTGCACAAACCTACATGCACACAGTACATTCCTACACATGAAAAATAAATAAAAATTAAAAATAAAGAAAAAAATTTAAAAAGTAATTTTTTTTTTAAAGGGAGAGATGTGCAAAACACAAAACCAGTAAAGTATAAAAAGGACCACATTTCCAAACTACAGAAGTGACATTTGGTTGAGTTCAGCTGTTTTGCTGTCGTAAACAGTATTGCCAGGTGTGATAATGCATGCCTGTAATCCCAGTACTTGTCCAGTGGCTAACAGGAGGCCAGCCTGGGTTAAATATAGCAAGACTCTGCCTCAAAAAAATTCTTTCTTACTATTAGGACATTCTCACAGGTCTCTCTGTGACATTATATCTAGGATAAATTTTGCTAGTTGGTGGAACTGCCAGTACTGCAAGAGATGGCATTCTCTGGTGACCTCAACTGCATGAGGTACAGTTGAACGTGTGAGTCTTTCCTGAGCACATGGGTACCACGGTTATGGTTTTAATTGGCGCAGCTGTGAGAGCACGCACTTATGCTTGTCAGCCACTCCTCTTTTGATGCTCAAGTCTGCTCAGGTCTTCCCACTCGCTAATTGGATTTTTGTCTTTTTCATTGATAGACTTTCATTTTAGATAATTGTTTTAGACTATATTATAGTCTGGGGCTGGAGAGATGGCTCAGTGGTTAAGAGCACTGACTGCTCTTGCAGAGGACCCAGGTTTGATTCCCAGCACCCACATGGCAGCTAAGAACTGTCTTTAATTCCAGTACCAGGGGAATCCGACACTCTCTTCTGACCTCCGCAGCATTGCACGACCCGGGTGCACCTACTTACATGCAGACAGTACACTCATGCACATTTAAAAAAATGTATTATAGTCTAGTTAGTTTAATAAGCATTCGTAATTTCTCTATCCTAAAGTTTGGGAAGTAAAATGTAGTTCAGCAAAGATCAGGTTAGTATAAGCACCTTTGGGTGTTTCCATCTAGAGCTTCTTCCATTCATACGCCTGTACTTGAGTGTCACCACTTGAAGAGCAAGACATGTTCCTCAGGCCTAGACAGGAGTGGGTATCTTCCCAGTCTCAGATCTAAGCTGGACCCAGGTCTGACCCTGAGTGGTAATGTCCCTCCCATTTAGTGCCCCTGCTATCGTTTCCCCTCCAGGTGTCGGGCACTGTGCTAGATGCTGGGTTTGGCAGTGAATGCAGACACTTGCTTCATGGAGCCTGACCTCTGTGGGATGATGCAGATTCTGTGTGGAAGAAATTAGCTGGTAATATGGTTTAGCAGAAAATACTGTGTAGAACAGAGAAAAAGAAAGGTGGCCAGGAAGAGTAGGACATGTCAGGATGAGGGTTCTAGACACACTGACAGGAAGGGGTGGCATCTTCTATCAGAATATTTGAACAAAGCCTTGAAAAAGTCCAGGAATGAGCCCTGTGGCTCTGTGAGGCTGAGGACCTGCAGGAGTGCGTGGGGGTGCTTCAGGACTAGCCTCCACAGGCGAGTACGTGCATGTGTACATACTGCCCTCCCCCATATATACATAATGAAAAATCAAATCTTTTAAATTTTTTAATTTTTATTTTATGTGTATGAGTGTTTTGCTTACATGTGCACCATTTGCATCCGTGCCTAGAGAGTCCAGAAGAGGGTATTGGATCTCCTGGAACTGGAGTTGTGGACAGTGGTTAGATAGATCTCATGTGGATGGTGGGAACCCAGCCTGAATCCTCTGTAAGAGCAGCCAGTGCTCTTAATCACTGAGCCATCTCTCTAGCCCCTCAATTGTTTTTTTTTTTTTGGTCTTTTAGACAGGGTCTCCCTGTAGCCCCAACTGTCCTGGAGCTCACTCCGTAGACCAGGCTGGCCTTGAACTCACAAAGATCTGCTTGCCTCTGCCTCCCAAGTGCTAGGATTAAAGGCATGCACCACCACGCCCAGCTCACTTGGTATTTTTTTGACCTTGACAAAGCTGATGAGCTGACCAAGGTACTGAGAAGAGCTGACCAGTACTTTCTGGCTGTTGTGGTTAGGCTTGCCATTAACCTCACTCTCCATGGGGATGGTCATAAGAGACTGAACCTGGAGCCTTCCTTGGAACTCACTTAATAATGTTGCCCTTTGCACAGGCCAAAGCTGTCTTGAAATTTATTGAAGGGATCTCAGAGAAGACCCTGAGGAGCACCGTCGCACTGACTGCTGCCCGAGGACGGGGGAAGTCTGCTGCCCTGGGATTGGCTATTGCTGGAGCTGTGGCTTTTGGGTAAGAGTTTCCCTATCTTCATGAGCTTGGCAAAGAATTGACATATCGGATTTGAGTCAGAAGCCTTGTAGAGCAGTTACCTCTGCCTCCTCATGGCTGCTCACCATGTGACTTTCCTGGGTCTTGGGTATCTGTCTGGATATAAGCATTGCTCCCCAGGTCACTGAGAGGCACACTTTACAGGCCCTGTGCCAGGGCCTTTTTATTCTTTGCTTAAAACAAAAGCAAGGAATTGGAAGTGAGAAACTTAAAACCTCAGCCTGAGAATGTCTATGACCAACCAGCTTTGCTGACTAAGCACAGTACAACTTGAAGACATTAATGGTCTTGATTAGTAGGAAGTCTGGTTTTGGAAGAGCAGACTTAGAGTAACTTTCTGATCTTGTCCTGAGTGGAATCCTTAATTGCCAGGAGCGTGCTTTTCCAACTCTATAATGTGGTCATGTACCAAAGTCCATTGCTCCCCATTGATTATCTGGCTTGGTGCTACTTACAGTTCTGTGGGCATTTTATAGGTGGGTAAACCTGGCCCAGGGAATTTCAGTGACTTACCCAAGTTGCTGCTTTCAGAGCAGTGGCCTTGCCTAAACCTGGGCATCCATTGAGCTCCATGACTTCATAGCTTGAAAACCTAGGTATACCAGTGATGAGTACAAGCAAGGCTGTCCCTTGTGTGCCACTCCTGAACACTGGGCAGCACTTTCTGACACTGATGTTGATAGATAAGTGCCAGTGCTTGCTATAAACACAGTGTTAATGTGTGTTATATTGCCTGTGAGGGAAATATACTCAGGTCTGGAGTTCCTTTCTGTTTCTTCTGAAGGTGACCTTCCTGTTACCATTTATGTGGCAGGAGCAACCAAAACTGATTTCTTACTTTTTTTTTGGTCTTTTCTAGACAGGGTCTCCCTGTAGTCCCAGCTGTCCTGGAACTCACTCTGTAGACCAGGCTGGCCTTGAACTCACAGAGATCCGCCTGCCTCTGCCTCCCGAGCGCTAGGATTAAAGGCGTGCGCCACCGCGCCCGGCTTGAGTTCTTACTTTTAATTGCTGCTTTAAAATGTCCTGAGTCTCTTGGTTTCTCAATCACCTCCATTTCCTTTTGTTCTACAGGTACTCTAATATTTTTGTTACCTCCCCAAGTCCAGATAACCTCCACACTCTGTTTGAATTTGTGTTTAAAGGATTTGATGCTCTGCAGTATCAGGTAGGAAATTAGTGTAAAGACTTTTGCTATAGTGCTGGATTGAAGCCCTGGTGGTCTGCGAATGCTTGCGTTCTCAATGTCGGTTTCTAAGACTTGTCACGGGTTTGACTTCTCAACAGGAGCACCTGGACTATGAGATTGTTCAGTCTCTAAATCCTGAGTTTAATAAAGCGGTGATCAGGGTGAATGTGTTCCGGGAGCACAGGCAGACCATTCAGGTAAGGCTTCTTCTCGGGCTGTGCGTCATGCTGTATGTATCTGGCTCGGGGGTTTCTTCATGGGTGTTGAGTAAGGTGTGTAACTGCATGTCTTTGAGGCAGTGGTGGTATATGAGAAACCCTTTCCAAACCTTCAGCTTTTTTTTTTTTTTTATTTCTGTATGTGTATGAATGTATTGTCTGCATGCAGGTCTGTGCACCCGTGTCGAGCAATGCCGCGGAGGTCAGAAGAGTCTCAGATTCCCCTGGAACTGGAGTTCTCCTGGAATTGGAGTTACAGATGGTTCTCAGCCGCCATGTGGGTGCTGGGGATCGAACCCGGGTCCTCTGCAAGAGCGGTCGGCGCTCTTAACCGCTAGGCCATCTCTCCAGCCCCCTTCAGGTTTTTTAATGAAAAGATTTAGTAAACTAACAAGTGTCCGTGGTCAGATTGGAAAGATGCTCTTTTCTTTTGTCTCTTGAATATGAAATGAATAGGATTGAGAGTGAAAAAAATGATGGTCTGACATCTGTAACTAGAGCACTAACGTCACCGTTTAAAAAAGAACTTTGCAAAATGTGCTCAGGATCTTTGTGGTTTTGCCAATGCCCCATTTCCTCTTTAAACAGCATTTTCCGGAAAGCTCCATAAATCTCTAGCACTCCATAAGCCAGAGTGTTCTACACTTCTCTAAAGGCTTCAGTGTGGTTGAATCTCTAAGAGCCATCATGTGACAGGCTTGTAGAGGCTCTTGCCGGAGTAGATTCATTGATTGCTTTTGGAATTAGATCTGAGTGGGAAGTGAGCCAAGTGAACTTAGCAGTTTTATGTCCTTGAACTTTTCATGCCTGTGATAGTAGTGGATGGGCCTGTGGAAGGCCTGCCTTTTAACAGGTGGGCAGCACCAGGGTCTATTCTTTCTACCTTCGCCCCTAGGATCTTAATTATTTTTACTAGAGTTCTCTCCCTTCTTCTTTGCTGCACATTTCATCCCACTGTTGGCCTGATTTCCTCAGTTGAGGGGAAAACTAACAAGTTTGTTAGTTTTCCCCTCAACTGAGGGGAAAAACTGGGGTTGGTTGGCCTGGGTGGGGCTAACTACTAGCTTGAGAATACAGGCAACTGGTAAAAAAAAATCATGAAAAATATACAAACCAAAGAAGGAAAACATTTCTGTGAAATGCCCCATTCATCCTTGTCTCCTTGAAATTTTTTTTGTCTTTTTGAGACAGGGTCTCCCTGTATTCTCAGCTCTCCTGTGTAGACCAGGTGGACCTTGAACTCCCAGAGATCCATCTGCCTCTGCCTACCTCGGACTGGGATTAAAGGCATGCACCACCATTCCCAGCTTGTTCCTTGAATTTTTTTATGCAATGTCTTTTTATTACCAAAGTCCTTCTGTCAGCAGACTCAGGATGATAGTGGAGGTGGCGGCTTGACTTGGCTTTGTAAGACTCATATCCATTCCTTCCTAGGGCCCTTCTATCTGGCTGGAGATTGAGAAAAAGAAGATTATTAGATTGAAGTAGGGATGTTCCCTGGGGTCTGCTTTCTGAGCTCTTATGAGATGCTTGTTTTGTTAGGGATCAAGACATGGGGTCCTTCTGAAGATGTGTGACCTACTGCCAGACACGACTAGGGCTGTTCCCTCCCTACCCAGCAACCTGTAGAAAATCAGTGAAACAGTCTTACCTGTAAAAAAACATTTGAGACCTATAGGAAAGTGCCAAGACTGGCTCCCTCTTGGATGCCCAGCAGTCACCCTGAAACTGCTGATGCCTATCTACTTTGTATCCAGCTGTGCTGGCCCTCCGCCTGTTGACCTTACCCAGCATCTGTTTTCACGATTTGTCTAGATTGAAGCCCATAGATCTGATTGAGTCATCTGTGTCATGTGACTTATCAGGATTGCTTTTTTTTTGTTTCTGTTTTCTAGAAATAGAATTGTTGCACTTCAGATTCAGGTGTGTAGATTTCTAGTTTCCTGGGATTTTTCTAAGTTCTCCTTTAAAGTGCTTATACCCACTTTGTTTCAAATCACTTTTTGTTGTTTAACTTTTTGGGGGGGGGGGGCTCTTTTTGAGACAGGGTCTCCCTGTAGCCCCAGTCAGCCTGGAACACTCTATGTAGACCAGGCTGGCCTCGATCTCTCGAGTGCTGGGATTAAATAGGCGTGTGCCACCTTATTTCCTTAAGTCCTTACCAACACTGGTATAGAATAACACTTCATTGAGTTTTGTTTGGTTTGTAACTAACTCGCCATCCTACCTCAGCTTCATAAGTATTGGAACCATGCCTGGGTACCATAATACTTGGCTTTTTAATTTTTTTTTCCTTCCTTTGGAGACAGGTTCTTACTATATACCTCTGGCTGAACTGTAACTTGATATATAAATCAGGCTAGCTTCATCCACTTGGCTGGATACCACCCTAGGGCACACCTGGCTTTTTCATTGTTTAGTTTAGTTTAGTTTAGTTTAGTATTGTTTGAGCCACAGTCTCCCTGTGTAACCCTGACTGACCTCAGATCTACTATGCAGCCCTAGATTGGCTTCAAGGTCCTCTTCCTTCAGCCTTCTAAGTGCTGGGATTACAGATGTGTATCACCACGTCCAGTCTTTCTAGCAGTTTGTATTTTCTTTTTTTTTGTTTTTTTTTTTTGGTCTTTTTGAGACAGGGTCTCCCTGTAGCCCCAGCTGTCCTGGAACTCACCTTGTAGACCAGGCTAGCCTTGAACTCACAAAGATCCACCTGACTTTGCCTCCCAAGTGCTAGGATTAAAGGCGTGCCCCACCACGCCCGGCTTAGCAGTTTGTATTTTCTGTCTGCGTGTTAACTTCATCAGTTGATTGATTGCTCATGAAATTGGATGATCTTTAATTATTTTAATTGGCTGTTCATGTTGCCTCTGTAAAATACTTCTCTATGGCCTTTTGAAAACAGCAGAAAGCCCTGTAGAAATAGATGAATTATTTCTGTGTTTAAGAATGTGTGAGTGTGTAAGAGCAGTCTGGACTTGAGGTAGGGGCAAGAGGATTCTGGCTTGATAGAAAGTTCAAGGCCAGCCTAAGCTATAAGAAACTTGCCTCCTCTTCTACCTCCCAAAAAAGAGTGGTCTGGAAATTTGCCTACTGGTAGAAGAGCTTGGTGGTGGTAGGACAGAGAGCACAGCATCTAGGTGAGAAGCCCAGTGTCACCATGAAGTAGAGCTGTGCCATCTACCACTGTCCTTCCTAATCTGAGGCTGAGGAAAAACACTAGACACAGGAGAGGGAAAGGAAGCAGGTAAAATCCCCTTTTTTACATGATCTTAGTTTTTCCTGAGGGAGCCATTGAATAGATATTTTCTCTGTGTGTGTGTGTGTGTGTGTGTGTGTGCGTGTGCGTGTGTGTGTGTGTGTGTGTGTCTGTTTTTGCCTGTCCATCTGTCTGTCTGTCTGAACATGCAAGCGGAGGCCAGAGGTCCGTATTGGATCTTGTCCTCTACCTTATTTCGAGATAGGATCTCTCGAGCACTGGACTTGAAGTTCACAGATAAAGCTAGACTGGCTTTCCAGCAAGCCCCAGAGACCTCCTGTGCTCGAGGGCTTAGGGGAGAAGACAAACTCAGGCCCTCAATCTTGTGTGGCTGAGCCATCTTGCCAGTCTTTCCTATGATTCATAGAAAAAGAATATGAGGTTCTGGTAGATGAAGGGACAGGATCATATTATCAGTGATTAAAGTCTTAAGTCCCAGGTAGGCAATTCAAAGCCCATTTCATTCTTGACCTCTCCAGAAAAAGTAGAAGGGGCGTGGGCGTGAGGAAAGGGACAGTGAGAGTAGACAGAGTAGACCGTGTGTGGGTCACTGGTCCTTAATGGCTGTGGCTTTGACCACACACACACCATCTAAATATTCTTTCCCCACAGTACATCCACCCTGCGGATGCGGTGAAGCTGGGTCAGGCTGAACTTGTTGTGGTTGATGAAGCTGCTGCTGTCCCCCTGCCCCTTGTGAGGAGCCTGCTTGGGCCTTACCTCGTTTTCATGGCCTCCACCATCAATGGGTAAAGCACCTTGGGTGGCTGGCGTTCTTGCTGCTGCCTGAGGTCTTGCAGATTGAGTGGCTTGTAATGTGTGTGATCTGGACATGGATGCAGAAATGTGTCCACTCCCAGTACAGCCTTGGGACAGCTTCCTTCTTCCCGGGCCTTCTCCAGGAGGAGCGGCCTCGTCACAGACTCCTCCTCTGCACTGCTGATAAGTAGGCAGCATGAGACTGAGGAATCCTGTGTATGATGATTCATAGCTCCTGAGGAGTAAGTGTGATAAGGTTTTAAAAATACTTGGTGACCGGGCACACGCCTTTAATCCTGGCTATAGTTAACACTGAAAACAGGATTTTAGTACATTTAATTTTTTTTTTTTTTTTTTTTGGTCTTTTTGAGACAGGGTCTCCCTGTAGCTTGGCTGTCCTGGAACTCACTCTGTGAGTCAAGGCCAGCTGGGACTATAGGGAGACCCTGTCTCAAAAAAAAAAACAAAACCAAAAAAATTTATTTTATACGTATGAGCGTATTGTCTGCATGTATGTAGGTGTACCAGTGTCATGCAGTGCCCAGGGAGATCAGAAGAGGGCATTGGATCCCCTGGAACTAGAATTAGGGATGGTTGTCAGCCATCATGTGTGTGTTGCTCTTGCAGGTGATGAGCTAAGAACCGTCTTTAAGCTGGGCGTGGTGGTACACCCCTTTAACCGTAGCACATGGGAGGCTGAGGCAGGAAGATCTCTGAGTTAAGGCTAGCCTGGTCTATAGAGTGAGTTCCAGGCCAGCTGGGGCTATAGGGAGACCCTGTCTCATAAAAAAAAAAAAGAAAGATAGGGTCTTTATGTAACCCTGGCTGATCTGGAAATCACTATGAAGAACAGGCTGGCCTCCGACCCACATAGCTCCTCCTCTCTGCCTGCCTCTGTGCTGGGATTGTGTGCAACCATGCCCAGCCTTCTCCAGTGAACTTTTTTTTTTTTTTTTGGTCTTTTCGAGACAGGGTCTCCCTTTTAGTCTCAGCTAGCCTGGAGCTTACTATGTAGACCAGGCTGGCCTTGAACTCACAGAGATCCTCCTGCCTCTGCCTCCCAAGTGCTGGAATTAAAGGTGTGTGCCACCACGCCTGGCCTCATTGAACTTTTAATAGCGTGTCCCGTCAGTTGCCCATTTAGTCTTGTTCAGTGTCACTGTGCTGGGGCTTTGCTTACTTACATTGTCTTTTCAGCCCTGGTTTTCTAGTTCAGATCAAGGTCTTATAGGCTTTAGGGGATCGAGTTCCCAAGCCTGAGTGGTTCCTAGCCAAGCTGCAGGCTGTCCTTATCCTCTGGACGTGTGTGCTGGAAGCTAGACGAGCAAGACTGTCCTCACGGAGCAGGGCCGGGGCTTCAGCTGGCCGCCCCCTCTCAGAGGGCTGGGAATCCCGTTGCTGACTGCATTTGTCTCCCTCCTAGGTATGAGGGCACTGGCCGCTCACTGTCCCTCAAGCTCATTCAGCAGCTCCGTCAGCAAAGTGCTCAGAGCCAGGTCAGCACCACTGCCGAGAACAAAACCACGACGACAGCCAGACTGGCCTCAGGTGCCTCCCTCACTTTCTTTGACCCTTGCTTGCTCCAGAACTCATGGTCAGTACTAGACCTTTATGTCAGGTAGAAAGGTTGCGTCCTAGCAGGTGAAGTAGCTTTTCTCAGAGGAATAGCTGTCTGGTGGCCAGATGGAAACTTGACTGAGGCCTTCAGGTGCCTGGGCCATTGCTGGGCCTGTTCTAAGATAGGAGTGTATTGATTTAGTGAGATCTGTGGGGTTGGTATCGGAGGTAGGTGAATAATCCAGCAAAACACCTGAAAATCATTGATTTTGCCAGATGTGCTGATACACACCTTTAATCCCAGTGCTTGGGAGACAGAGGCAGGTGGGTCTCTGTGAGTTCAAGGCCTGGTCTTCATAGCGAGTTCCAGGCCAGCTGGGGCTACAGGGAGACTGTATGAAAAAGACCCCCCCCCCAAAAAAAAATCTATTTTAGGTTCTTGAACCATAGGTATCTGGACAATATTTACCACAGAGAAAACTGAACATTCTCGCTGTTAGACAAAGCGTGCTTAGTAATTGTTTCCATTTGTGCGTATGTGACTTGTGGAGAACAGCGAGGACCTTGCATGAGGTTTCCCTGCAGGAGTCGATCCGCTATGCTCCTGGGGACGCAGTGGAGAAGTGGCTGAATGACCTGCTGTGCCTGGACTGCCTCAACATCACTCGAATAGTTTCTGGCTGCCCCTTGCCTGAGGCCTGTGAGCTGTATCCTTCATGTCTCTGGGGCTTTGAAAGGGAGGGGTGGTGTGAGAATTGGAAGGGCCGCGGCTGGGAGTAGAGCCACATATACCTGTGTAGTCTCTGTTGTTATTCAGGAGCCTGAGCCTGGGGCCCAGGAGTTCACAGCTAGCCCACACGTGTAATGAGATCTTGTTTCAAACAACAACAAAAGCCCAACCTATTCTCTGTTCCTCAGTTCTTTTCCAGTGTTATTTCTGCTTAGGACACTGGGATTCCATTTCCAAGGTGGGGAAAATCTGTACCTTTTTTTTTGTGTCCTGGTTGGGTTTTCTGTGGTTTGTTCTTTCACTTAACTCCAGGCCAGCTATTATGTTAACAGGGACACCCTCTTTTGCTACCACAAAGCCTCTGAAGTCTTCCTCCAGCGGCTCATGGCCCTGTACGTGGCTTCTCACTACAAGGTAACCAGCTCTCCCCTGTGTGCTCTTCAGCAGGGAGCTGGCCTCTCATCTTCACACATCTTTTGCTACTCAGCAGCCATGCTGGCTATTTATTCCATTGAGGCTGATGGGGTCCCGGTGGTCTTTTATAGCCTGTGTGGCTTGGTCAAGCTTTGTACAGTATGGAATTCCTGTGTAGAGTGGATGAGTGAGAGCTGAAGGAGGATGGGGAAGTTCTGCCCATTTTAAAGGGTGCTGCAGTGTCACGTGTTGACGAGCTGACAGCCAAGGCGGCATCAGCACTCTGAGACCAGCTTTTACGGTTGCACTGTTACAAAGGAGCAGTGAATCTGAGCTTCGTATATAGAAACTCCGAAATTAAAGGGTAGGTTAGAAAAGATGCTTCTTGGGCTGGAGAGATGGCCTAGCGGTTAAGAGCGCTGACGGCTCTTACAGAGGAACCAGGTTCGATCCCCAGCACCCACATGGCGGCCGAGAACCGTCTGAAACTCCAATTCCAGGAGAACTCCAGTTCCAGGGGAATCCGACACCCTCTTCTGACCTCCGCGACATTGCATGACACGGGAGCACAGACTTGCATGCAGACAGTATTCATACACATACAGAAATAAATTTAAAAAATTAATAAAAAGAAAAAAGAAAAGATGCTTCTTGGGAGTCTGGGTATTAATAGCATTATCATGAACTGGCTGTAACGGAAGACTGAGAGTTGGCATTAATTGTAATGGCAGGCTTTTATCTAGAGAAGGTTCACTTCTCAGCTGTGAACTAAATAGTACTGAAGAACATCTGCCCCATGGCCTCAGAGTGGAGCTTGAGAGGACAGTAGGTGTTGGAGGCTTAGTCCCACTAAAGCCATCACGAAGAGTCTCAGCTTGCTACATCATGATAGAAAGATGCTTTGCTGGTTTCCGGAGCCTCACTTGGCTTTGGAGAAGGCAGAACTTCAATCACCTTTTTTTTTTTTTGGTGTTTTTTAGACAGATGGGTCTCCCTGTAGCTCCAGCCAGCCTGGAACTCACAGAGACCACCTGCCTCTGCCTCTGCCTTGTACTAAAGATGGTCCTTAGCTGCCATGAGGGTGCTGGGAATTGAACCTGGGTCCTCTGCAAGAGCCCTCAGTGCTCTTAACCGCTGAGCCATCTCTCCAGCCCCCTTCAGTCACCTTTTGATTATGAATTGGGCCTTGTGATAAGGACAGAAGGAGTGTGTTCAACTGACCCATGTTTGCACTCCACAGAACTCTCCCAATGACCTCCAGATGCTTTCTGATGCACCTGCTCATCACCTCTTCTGCCTTCTGCCTCCTGTGCCTCCCACCCAGAATGCCCTGCCGGAAGTGCTTGCAGTTGTCCAGGTACAGAGCAGAGAGACATCTGTGTAGCGTTGATTTGCGGAACTTTAGGCATCCATGGGGCTAGGGAAGCTGTTGGGAGTCCTGGCCTGGAGCTCAGTGGCCAAGTCTGTTGAGGCGGGTGATGGGATGCATTAAAGAAAGCCATTCACAGAAAACTCTTCATGGTTGAGTAAAAACCAGAACTTGTTTATCTCTATAGTCCATGACATTTGTAAAATTTAAAGGCTGAATTTTTTTTTTTTTTTTCATTTTGACAGGGTCTCCCTGTAGTCCCAGCTGGCCTGGAACTCACTATATAGACCAGGCTGGCCTGAACTCACAGATACTTGCCTGGTACTGCTTCATGATCAAATGCTGGGATTAAAGGCGTGCACTAGCACACCCAGCAAAGGCTTCAGTTTTAGAGAAAAGAAGTTTTAACATCTGACGTGTTAAACGTGTGTCCCATTTTCCCTTTTCATACAGATAGGGCTATAGAATTTCATAATTTGCTTTTCTTTTTAACAGTGTGTCAGTATTTATAATCTAGTAACATTGAAAAGCTGCGTAGTGTTATGTGCTCAGTCTGTAACTTGTCTTACCATCCTCTTGTCAGAGACTTGGGTCCTTTTTTTTTTTTTTTTTTTTTTTTTTTTTTTTTTTTGGTTCTTTTTGGAGACTAAGGGTCTTCCTGTAGCCCCAGCTGGCCTGGAACTCATCTGTAGACCAGGCTGGCCTTGAACCAAAGATCCTCGCTGCCTCTGCCCCCAGTGCTGGGATTAAAGGTGTGCGCCACCATGCCCGGCAACTTGGGTCTTTTGAATTTGTGCTCTGTATAGAGCTGCGCGTGTATCCTTTGTCTTAATATGTATGTGAGTGGTAGATGCATGTCCTCTATGGAGACCCTCTTATAATGGAGCTTGGGCTAAGAGGATGTCACCATTTACCTCGTTAGTAATCTGGGACATAATAATGAAATAATGAAGTCAGTGTTAGGCTTGAACCTGTACTGGAAACAAACATCTGGCTTAGAGAGATCACAGAGGTTGATGTTTGGAATCTGGGTCTAGCTGACTTCCTGTCTTGGTTCTGTCCTCAGGTGTGCCTTGAGGGGGAGATTTCTCGCCAGTCCATCTTAAATAGCCTCTCTCGGGGCAAGAAGGCGTCAGGGGACCTAATTCCATGGACAGTGTCAGAGCAGGTGAAGAGCTGTCCCTGGCACGTCTGGTTGAGTGATGCTGGCTATGCCTAAGGGTGTTTCTGTTGCTAAGGCTTGTGTCTCCCACAGTTTCAGGATCCAGACTTCGGAGGCCTTTCTGGCGGAAGGGTCGTTCGCATTGCTGTCCACCCGGACTATCAAGCGGTAGCTTGTCCTCTCACCTGTCACCTTAGTGCACTTACCTGAAGCTGTGCCCTGGCAGCTCTTTAGGGAAGGTGTAACCGGTGTTCACATAAAAGCTGGTTAAGCAAGTAATATTTCAGGTGCACCTCTCTGTTCTAGAGAATAGGCAGGGCTGGGGTGGGCAGGTAGATAAGGATGGTGATACATACATATATATATATGTGTATATATATATATATATATATATATATATATTCTTTTGTTAGAACACAGGACTTGTTGAATTAGACTGGTTTTCCATAATTTTCTTCTCACTTTGACAGCCACATTGAGGAGTCAGCTTTTTGGCAGTGCTGTGACCACCATCCTGAGCCTCTGGTTGGGAGTGGGCTGTTGTGGGTAGCTAGGCCAGCATAAGAAGAAAAGCTATGGACTATGTACTATGTTTGGCCTTTAGAGGCAGCTTTGTCAGCATTGGGTTTTATTGATAGCTTCGCCAAGTGCAGCTTGACCAGGAGAGAGGGCTTTGGAAACAGGACACAAGGGGCGGGAGAAGTGGCTCAGAAGGACTGAGAGTGGCTCTCTTCTGTGTCCCCGTGTGCTCACAGATGGGCTATGGCAGCCGAGCTCTGCAGCTGCTACAGATGTACTATGAAGGCAGGTTCCCTTGTCTGGAGGAAAAGGTCCTTGCAACATCACAAGAAATCCACACCGTGAGCAGCGAGGTAAGCGCCGGTCCTGGCTCTTCCCTGTTTGGGTAGGCAGCCATTTTCTCCATCCTAACACTTAGTGGAGAGCCTTGGACTGGCTGGTGTCTCCTGGGTCCCTGTTCACAGTGCAGGTCTCTGAGCCCTGTCCCAGACCTGCTGATTCAGAAACTCTGGGATACACCGAGTGATGTGTAGCATACCACGCTCTCCACGTTCTGCGCCTCAGGCTTGAGAAGCTGTGCTCTGCACTGGCTCCTCACTAGCACCAAATCCGGCTGCACAGAGCTCCGTCTTCCTTGCTTAGGAAGGTCTGCACTAGTGACTGGCAGACTTCTACTCGATGGTCTTCATAGGGTGCCCCAGGGTGAGCATGTGAGTTTTGATTTAGCATCAGGCTCAGGTTGGTTACTCTCTAAGGTCACAGAGGTGCCAAGTGACAGGCATGTGGGGTATCCAGGGGTGATCACTTGAGTCATTCAGGTTCTGTTTAGAAACCACAGGAACACACCAAGAAACCTGTCCTAGCTTTTGTGGTGCAGTGTGCCGTTTTGGGGGGCTTGAGACTTTCTAGCTACTCTTCCCCTCTGCTAAGTCAATGGTGTCCTCTCCCTAGGCTGTCAGCTTGTTGGAAGAAGTCATCACTCCCCGAAAGGACCTGCCTCCCTTACTCCTCAAACTGAGTGAGAGGCCTGCGGAGCGCCTGGATTACCTGGGGGTTTCCTACGGCTTGACCCCAAGGCTCCTCAAGTAAGCGTCTTCCCTGTTTCTTAGCACCCTCACTTAGCAGAGACAAGGCGCATTCTGTGGGCTGTCTCCCTCTGTAGCCAGCCGCCCCTCCTGGCCCTGCTCCATCTCAGCTGCTTCCTTCCGAGGCTATACACATTGACTTCCTCTCCTTGGTCTTTTTGTAGGTTCTGGAAACGAGCTGGATTTGTTCCTGTCTACTTGAGGCAGACCCCGGTGAGTGAGGTATTGGGCAGAGGTGGGGTTAGGTTTGGGACTGCAGTTGGCATAGTTGCTACTTTGTCCTAACAAGAATGTCTCCCTGGTGCCCCCCCCCCCCCAGCCGTGCTTTGCAGTGGGTTATTCAGATAGCTGGCCAGAGAGCTGTCCTTCAGAGGACATGTCATCACAAAGTGATTCTCCCATGACACCCGCCAGGCCCAATACATTCTGGGTTTTGTGTTCTATTGTAAAATGCCAGAGGTACACATGAGCTTGTTTATTACCTACGGCTGGGGCCTCTCTGAGTTTGTGAAAACACAGAACTGTGTTCAAGAGGAGTGACAGCAGAGAGGCTTGCAGCTTTCTGAAGGGGGGCTAGTAACTGCATTGTGAAGGTGAGAGCAGCGGTGAGCCCACTACAGAGGACTGAGCCTCAAGTAAGCCCTGAAGAGACCTGCGTGTGAGGAGCCCGAATGCAGAATGTAGCATAGTGGCTCAAGCTTCAGCAGGGTGACTTCAGCCTCAACCTGAACTGGAACCAGTTGACCGTAGGGGACCAGAGCTACAAAGTCCAGAATCAGGATTACAGAGAGCTTCAGAAGGGGTCAGCTCTTGTCCAGGGAACCATGAGGACAGGTGGCTGTGGGACTTGCCAGCACCGGTGATCTAAATGGCCAGACTTTGCAGACAGTTGGAGCTGGTGAGCAGATAGACCACAGATAGATAGATACCCTTTCCCAGAATGAAAGGCCCCAAACATCAAGGTAACTGGAGGGAGATGGGATGAGAAGAGGGAGGGCTTATCAGGTGGGAGATTCTTGAAGCATAGTTGTTCACTGGAGAGATTGTTCCTGGGGTACAGGTGGAGAGGCTGACTGCAGGAGTGTGGGCTTTGGGGGGGGCATGCTGAAGCCCAGCATTTGCAGTTGGTGGCACCTCATCCTTCACCACCAGAGGGCAGCAAAGAGCATGGGTACAGAGGGCATGGAGCAGCTGTTGCCAGAGTGAAGGTGTCTGTCTGATGGCTTCTGTTTCCTAGCTGGGGGTGGGAGGGAGAGTGCAAAGCCAGTGTTTGTGGTGGTGTCAGATGTCCACTAGAGGTCTGAAGTGAGAATGGTTGAGTGTTGGCAGCACGGAGCAGCAGAGATGGACTGGCACTTGTGCACTTGGCTAGGACTATGACGTAAATTGGGCTCTTGGGTACAAGGAGGATGCAGGCTGGTAATATGTCCTGTGTTCTTGGCCTTGCACTGCTTACTTGTGAACTGAGGCCGGGTGGGCGATGTGGAGGTGCAGGCCTCATCTCAGAAGGCACGCCTCCCAGTTAGGGAAGGAGGCCCAGGGGGCACCAAGGCCTTCTTTGCATTCTTGCACTTTTCTTGCACAAACCCGGTGGCTTGTTCCGAGAAGGGGGTTCTTCGTGCCAAGCAGGAATGTGTGTTCCCTAGAATGACCTGACTGGAGAGCACTCGTGCATTATGCTGAAGGTGCTGGCCGGTGAGGACGAGGCCGAGCAGGGAGCTTGGCTTGCCGCCTTTTGGAAAGGTAAATGCCTGTGGAAAGGAGGGTGCGGTCGTGGGCTGGGGCACCTCCAGACCACTGCCCCTGACCGCTTGTGTCCTTCAGATTTCCGAAGACGGTTTCTGGCCTTGCTGTCCTACCAGTTCAGCACCTTCTCCCCACCCCTGGCTCTGAACATCATTCAGAACAGGAACATAGGGAAGCCAGCCCAGCCAGGTGAGCTACTTGCCTGGGAGACGAGGGCCTGGTGCAGTCTCTCCATGCCTCCTGCTGCTCCCAGGTCCCCTCTCTGTCCAGGCTATGCCATCTTTCACTTCAGGACTGCATTCAGGATGTGACCTGATACATACAGCATTTGCAATGGAACTTTATTTAAAACCTGGGACCTCAGGGAACTAGCTCAGTCTCTGTGATTCATTTTCTGATTTGTGAAATCACACCGGGAATATACTGCCAGTCATCAATGGCCAATACGTAGAAGAGTTTTGTGCATATAAATCAGTCGATTTAACTGGTTAGGTGAAAATTAGAAATATTGTATTAGGGATTGTTAGCTACTTCCCCCCATTTCCGGTTCCATGTATCTATATTATACACATTTGTGTGTGTGTGTGTGTGTGTGTGTGTGTGTGTCTGTGTGTGTGTCTGTGTGTGTGTGTGTTTAGACACATTTTCCTATGGGAGAATTTTACTTTTTTGTTGATGATTCTATTTCGACGGGAAAATCTAGGTTCCTTGAGATGAAGCGAGTCCTGAGTGGACAAGTGGGGAAGGCAGAGGTTTCCTCGCAAGCCTTGGGCATGCGGAGCCTGGCCTTGGGCCAGCGTGCTAGTCCGGGAGCTCAGCAGTGCAGCTGTCCGCAGTGTCAGCTCAGCGTGTGTTGGATGGGTGGCGCGGCACCTGTGGATGGCTGCTCTTGCATGAGGGCTGCAGGCTGTACTAAGTCATCTGCCTCTTGATGTGTGCGTAGCCCTAGGCCGAGAGCAGCTGGAGACGCTTTTCCTCCCCTACGACCTGAAGCGGCTGGAGATGTACTCACGGAACATGGTGGACTATCACCTCATCATGGACCTCATCCCAGCCATTTCTCGTTTGTATTTCCTGAACCAGCTGGGGGACCTGGCCCTGTCTGCTGCCCAGTCGGTAGGTCACCTGGTACTCCAGTGGCAGTGAAGGGAGGACAGGAGGGAGGACAGGGGAGCTGCTTGTGCTGGGCCTTTTGTTGAATGGTGACTTTGTGCCTTTAGCTCCTGGCAGAGGTCCAGAGGTATGCCCAGCTATACAGTGTATATAGTGTCCAGTGGTATGCCCAGCTATACAGCGTGTCCAGTGGTATGCCCAGCTATACAGCGTGTCCAGTGGTATGCCCAGCTATACAGCGTGTCCAGTGGTATGCCCAGCTATACAGTGTGTCCAGAGGTATGCCCTGCTATTTTGGGCCCGTGTTCTTTCTACCTCACCACTTACCTTAGCAGAAGCCAGGCACCCTGCACTGCTGTCCTGTTGTGAAGCAGGTCTTGTCAGGACAGTATGAGTCAGGGGAGTCATCGGGAAGGGTCGTTTCTGGGTGGTTCTAGTGGCAGTGACAGAAAAGATGCCAAGTAAGCACTGCTGCTCTGGGATTCTGCTGGAAAGCTTTGCTCAAAAGAGGGAAACTGATTCTCCCAGCTATTTTAATGGGCAAGGTTTGTCCTAGAGGCTGCTTGAGGTGATTCTCTATCTTCTAGGCTCTTCTCTTGGGAATTGGCCTGCAGCATAAATCTGTGGACCAGTTGGAAAAGGAAATAGAGCTGCCCTCAGGCCAGTTGATGGGGCTTTTCAATCGGATCATCCGTAAAGTCGTGAAGGTAACCTTGGCCCAGGAGCAGGGTTTCAGTCTTTTTCCAATACACACACTTCATGCTCAAGTATTGACATTTAACTATCTTTGGTTGCAGGTCTACACACACACACACACACACACACACACACACACACAGGCACAGAGACACACACATGCACACAGGCACAGAGACAAGCGGGAAAGGGCTGGGAAAGGAGAATTTTAGGGTATCAGCTGTGTCTTGTGAAGGGCTGGATTCCTTCCTGGAGAGATCACTGTTGGAAGCTGCCACATGCGCAGCCTGTGTTTCTAAGCTCATATTGGACCATCTGTGTCCTAAAGTCTGAAGGGTTGCTCTGCACGCCCTTCTTTAAGATATTGAATGCCCTGCTGGGTGTGGTGGTGCACTCCTGTAATCCCAGCACTTGGGAGGCAGGCGGATCTCTGTGAGTTCAAGGCCAGCCTGGTCTACATAGTGAGTTCCAGGACAGCTGGGGCTATAGGGAGACCCTGTCTCAAAAAGGACCCCCCCCCCAAAAAAAAAAAAAAGAGATATTGAATGTCTTGTTAAGGAGTGGCTGGTCCCTGCTGTTCATCTTTCATTTCTTTGGTTGTCTTTGTAGCTATTTAATGATGTGCAGGAAAAGGCCATTGAGGACCAGATGGCGGCAGTGAGGGATGTCGTCATGGAGCCCACGATAAAGACCCTGAGTGATGACCTGGTGTGTCTCTGCTGAAGGCCTTAAGAGTCCCCAGTATTTTCTTCAATTGCCTGCAAGTTTAGATCGTCTTTGGTCCCTTTAGACTTGTCCCTTCAAGCTGCAGATGGTGGTATACACCTGTAATCCCTATTCTCTGGAGGCTGAGGCAGGAGGATTACTGTAGCTTAAAGCCTGAGCTGCTGCACAGTGAGTCCCAGGTCAGCCTGAGCTATGTAACCAAGACCCTGACAAGAGCAGACGTAGAATTGTTCTGCACTGGCCTAGCTGAGTGGCAGTCTGTGGGTCCAAGCCAGTGCCACTGTCACTCTGTGTCTTCCCATCCTCAAGTTGTGCCTCCCACTGAGTGTGAGTACCAGAGCCCAGCATCTACTGGCGTAAAGATTATGATTGCCCTTCCATATATTATGAACATGCAGACTTCAGAGCCCTGCTGGGTGCCCGTGCTGGTTCTGACGGTGGCCTGAGAGAAGGCAGTGTTCCCTCCTTGTGACATCTGCTTCACCTGGGCCCTGCTCAGTCCTTGCCTCTGACACTTGTTCTCTCTGGCTGTGGACAGGATGAAGCAGCAAAGGAATTCCAGGAGAAACACAAGAAAGAAGTAGGGAGACTGAAGAATATGGACCTGTCTCAGTGAGTCCCGCTCCTGTTCGTGGAAGTCACAGTTCTGCTGGGCCAGCACGGCCTCCGAAGTCCACTTTAGGTGTCTTCCCCCCATTTCCATGTGCTCCAGAAATGGGTTCAGAATGCATAGTGTCGCTGGGTGTGGTGGCGCACGCCTTTAATCCCAGCACTCAGGAGACAGGCAGTCAGATATCTGTGAGTTCAAGGCCAGCCTGGTCTACATAGTGAGTTCCAGGACAGCTGGAGCTACAGGGAGACCCTGTCTCAGAAAGATGGGAAAAAGAAAATGCCCAGCGTCTGATTCCCCTCTGCTCCACTTCCAAGTCGCGCTGTCTAGATCTCGGGTTTGCGTTACTCCTCAGGCCCCTCCAGGAAGCTGAGGAGAGGAGCATGCATTTTTTTGTGTTTCCTGCCTGTGAATTGTTTGAAGAAAGGACCCTACCACCTTCCTGAAATTTCCTGCTCAGGAACCTTCATTGTACATGGCATCTTGCTCCCTTTTGAGCTTTAATCATGATGTTTCTTCTCCGTCCACCCCAAGGGTTGATAGATCTGACAGTCCTGGCACCTTAGCCCATAATGCTAGACTGGGAGCCACTCTAACCCGTACTCTGCAACCAGATCATTGGTGATGCTGGTGATTGGGCAGGTGGCGGTGGCGGTGGCCAGGAGCCATGCCAGGGTGTCCAGCTGGTTTCTGCTTGACATGCTAACGATGGCTGGGGCCGCTGTATCTGAAAGTACGAAGAAGTTATGGAGCAGGGAGGGGACTGTGGGCAAATGCTTGTGGTCACTGTGAAGAAGGTGATACCAGGAGAGAACAGTGGTCACCTCCTTTGCTCATGTGACATTAGTCCAGTGGGGCTGCACTTCAGGCCTGGTTGAGTGCCTGCCATCTTCTCTCCATAGTGCACATAACAGCTCCTCCTGTGCGTCCTGTTAGGGAGTGTCTGCATGGGAGTCTGGTCGCTCTCCGTCAGCCTTTGATACTTTCCCTTCTTTGATAGATATATAATCCGTGGGGATGATGAAGAATGGAATGAAGTTTTAAACAAAGCTGGGCAGAGTGCCTCCATTGTCAGCCTGAAAAGGTAAGAGCCTGAGCACCTCCCACACCCATGGTGTAGCCTGTCCTCCCTGCCTTTCTAGGTTTTCCCGGGGAGCAGGAGGCCATGGCTCTCCTTCCTGGGAATATGCTCGGCCACCTTGGCAGCACACCTGCAGACCGGGCAGCAGCTCCAGGCCTGTGGTTTCTTCTCTGTCCTCACCAGCAGGGCCTCTGGGGGCCAGTCTGAAAACAGTTCCTCTGCTGGGCTCTGCCGTTGTCCTCCTCAGAACAATGGTGTGACAGGCTGAGCTGCTTCCATCCTTTCGGGTTTAGGCACAGAGCCAGTAAGGGACAGGGCCAGAGTTGGACCAGATGTGTCATTGAAGCCCCGACATTTGAAGCACCACACTGCCCTTTTTTAAAATTAATTGCTTTTTTATTATTATGTGTGTGAGTATATTTCCTGCATCTGTGTGAATGGACCCATGTCGTGCAGTGCCCTTAGAGGTCAGAAGAGGGCTTCCAGGTCCCTTGGAACTGGAGTTACAAGCAGTTGGTAGCCACTATATGGATTCTGGGAATTGACCCTGGTCCTCTGCAAGAGCAGCCAGTGCTCTTAACCACTGAGCTGTCTCTCCAGCCCCCGCACTGCCCTTCTTCAAGCCACCACATCTCAGAATCCTGGGTCTTAGTGTTCCTTTCTATCTTAAAAAGGTAGAACTTTGCCGGGTATGGTGACGCACACCTTTAGTCCCAGCAGTTGAGGCAGAGGCAGGCGGATCTCTGTGAGTTCAAGGCCAGCCTGGTCCACATAGTGAGTTCCAGGCCAGCTACGGCTATGGGGTGACCCTATCTTAAAAAGACAAAAAAAAGACAAAAAAAAAAAAATGTAGAACTTTTTCCCCCCAAAGCTGGGAATCAAACTGGGAGCCTGGTATGAGCTAGGCAGACTCACATCACTGAAACTCTTTTATTGTGGTAAATCTCATAAGCTGATGGGAAGCGGCTGGCTTCTGGTGTCTTGCTTTTACATTCTGGTGTGTTGTCCTATCTTGTGCCCTCTGAGAAGTGGCATATGTGTAAGAGACAAAATGAAAATGGCAAATAATCTGTCAGTATTAACATGATAATGTTGAACTCCTCAGCCACCCTGGAGTCCTTGACCCTCTCAGGAAAACCTTTTCTCCAAGCATCTCGTTGCAGAGTCATGTGTTTACAGAGTATGTTTATGGTTGAATTCTTCATGTAACTTTATCAGGACTAGCATGAGGCCTCCTGTGCCCACGGTCTGTGCAGATGAGGCTGACATAACCAGTTTGGACTTAATGGGGTGAATTCTTGGCCTTGCCATAGTTATTGGTAGGGCCCCCAAAAGCTTAGATTGCAGAAGAATTTGGAAAGCTGGATCTCAGAAGTCAGATACTGTCTCCTACCATCTCTTCAAGTTATTCTAATATCTTAGAAGTCCAGTGCTGGTGGCAGCCACATTTCCCAGGTACTTTCTGCTATGATACAAGGCCTGCTTCAGTGTGTCTTATTTTCTAGTTTGGACAGTGAGATAAATATAATACAGGCTCCCCCAGTGCTTCAGCTATGCACGTAGCTTTGACTGTCACAAAAGGCCTGAAAATAAGCTTTCTGTGGAGAGGCTCGGTGCCAAGCTCCGCAGAGCGAGGCCTGTACTGAGACTGCTGGTGAGGAGCCTCTTGACTCAAGCCAGTGTGTGGGATTTAGGGGCTCAGAGGGAATGGGGAGAGGTGAGCCTCGCCAAACATTCTTTGAGGCCCTGCCTGTCTTATTTATTTTTCCCCTCGGAGGTCCTTCATGTAATGTTAGTGGTTTTCGGACAGACCCGTTCACTGTCCTCAGAAAAGATTTTTTGTTCCCAGGGCCAAATGCCATTGAGAGGATCTTACCTCCGAGGGCTTCTAACTGGAAGGGAGCCTGCGCAGTCCTAGGCTGGCCTGGCGTGAGGCTTGCAGGAGCCAGCTGTAGTGAACCCAAGTCACTACTGTTTTCTGGTATTCATTTGGGGGAGGGGAATCAATGAACAACAGTTCACCAGGAAAGATGCAGGCCTTCCTTGTAGGGCCCATGTTTCTGTAAAGAACTGCCTTTGAGGGCTGGAGAGGTGGCCTAGCGGTTAAGAGCGCCGACTGTTCTTGCAGAGGACCTGGGTTTGATCCCCAGCACCACATGAGGGCTGAGAACTGTCTTTAACTCCAGTTCCGGGGGAATCTGACACCCTCTTCTGACCTCCGCGGCATTGCACGACACGGGTGCACAAACCTCCTACATGCAAACAGTATATTCAAACACATAAAAAAACAAAACAACAACAAAAAAACTGCTTTTGAGTCACTAGGGTGACACCTGTTTTGGGGTCAGCATGGTGGGAATGATCTCTATTGTGAGACTTCATTTTTGAGGTCTTTGGAGGGAGAGACCTCTTCCTTCAGCTGTTCCTCTACAAGTGCAGAACTCAGTCAGGGTGGGCATTGGGACTACATGACGTACTCCCGCCCCCATCCCCCACGTGATCCCTGCCACCCTTAGAGGTTTGCGAGAATGAATCTGGGATCAAGTTTGAGAAGTGAGGATCTTTAAAAAAATTGATGCGTATGAATGTCTTGCCTGCATGTATGTAAGTGCACCACATGCATGCCTGGTGCACATGGAAGCCAGAAGAGGGCACCAGATCTGGAACTGGAGCTACAGACGGTTGTGAGCCCCTATGTGGGTTCCAGGAACTTAATCCAGGTCTTCTGCCAGGGCAGCCAGTGCTCTTAACCACTGAGCCATCTCTCCAGCCCCTAGAAATGAGGGTCACTGTGACAGAGCACCTTGGGTTTGAGGTCTGTACTGTTTAATTCTTTCTGTTTCTATTCCTGGTGGTTTTCTTTTTTTTTCCTCCAGTGACAAGAAAAGGAAGTTGGACACAAAACAAGAACCCAAACAGAACAAGAAGTTGAAGAAAAACAGAGAGATGAAAAACAAAAAAGATATGAAACTGAAGCGGAAGAAATAGCGAAGAGTGAGGAGATAACCCAGACTCGCAGAGCACATGTGGGGGGCCAGCGTGTGGCTGGACAGTAAGAGCAGCAGAGTCCCTGGCAGAGCAGGCGCCAGGCCCGTCAGTCTACCCGTCAGTCTACCTGTGTGCCCTCTGTGCCTGAAAGCAAAGTCAATCTCAGAGCAGCCTGCTTAGAACTTGGTGGCACAGCAAAGCTGTGGCCCTGCAGGGCCCATCACCTTCTCTCTTGCCTCCTCCGCGAGGGCCGTCTTCACACTAGGCCAGGTTTTCTTTCAGGTTGCTCCCACTCATGAAGTAGCTGCGTGCGAGTTCTTGTTCTTGGCTGCCATTGGATACGTAGCTTTCTCGTGGCCCTGTTCCAGCACCTTGAGGTCCAGGGCTGCAGGGTCTCATGTTCCGTTCCTGGCTGTGGCTGGCCTGTGCCCTCAGTATCTTAGGAAAGCCTGAGCCCTTGGTTAAGTAGGCAGCAGTATCTGAGTCCCTGAGACCTGTTGGTTATATTACCCAGGAGTGTCAAGAAAGGCCTTTTTGCTAGCAGAGGTGAGGAGGAGGGAGAGAGTATCTTTTTAATAAACAACATTAGAAAGACCATTTGCCTATATGCTTATAAAATCCATGTCTTTGGAAAGTTGTATATTGTCTTGTTGTGGGTCTTTTCTACCAGGTCAGATATGGAGGCTTAGGTATTACGGCCACGGGTATACTCGGTGGCTGGAGCTTGCCAAACCAGGCACCTATGGGAGAAGGGACAGGTACTAAGCAGCACTGTTGTCACCTTGAGAGCTTGGTGTTGTCATTGGAACTCATCCAGCTCCTGCCGGGTCCTTCGGTCCATCCTATTTACTGGGGACAGAAGTCACTTGGTTTTATTGCATGTACCTTGGTGCCCATGTTTAATTATGTGTACATCATGAATCCACATAGGTCCTTTGCACAGCACTAATTTGCAGAAGTCTTAATTATTATTAATTTTTTCTTTGGTCTTTTTGAGACAGGGTCTCCCTTTAGTACCACCTGGCTTGGAGCTCACTATGTAGACCAGGCTGGCCTTGAACTCAGAGATCTACCTGCCTCTGCCTCCCATAGTACTGGGATCAAAGGCGTGTGCCACCATGCCCGGCACTAAAGACGGTACTCAGCCGCCATGTGGGTGCTGGGAATTGAACCCAGGTCCTCTGCAAGAGCAGTAAGTGTTCTTAACTGCTGAGCCATCTCTTCGGCCCCAGAAGTCTTTATTATTCACAAGGGAGAAGAGGAAGTTTCTAGAGCAGCAGGAAATAAGCACAAGATTGTGGGTACCTTCTCCCAGCAGAGGCACGGCTTGTGTCCCCATCGCTAGAGCTCTTCCAGCTCCTCTTCAGGTCAGGCCGTATTTCTGGAGCCGTGGGTCTGCACCGAAGCTTGCTGAGATGAGACAGGAAAGTGCTTTCTTGGCTGTCTTCGAAGGTGGCTGCCCAAAGCTTCCACTTAGGGAAGATTTTCTTGGAGTGTGGCCAGAAAAAGTGTAGGAATCGAGATGGATAGGGCTGGATAGTTTAATGGAAGATAGAAGTTACCCAAGCCCTAAGCAGTTGTCCCTAGCCCAGACTGTCCACTGCTCTGCTTAGGGCGTGATGCCAGGGTCTCTAAGGTCAGACTACCCTTATGAGCTTGATTCGGCTCTGCCTTGACCCTCTCTGAAATCGTGGGTACTCTGTGGTTTGAGTGTCCCATCTCCATGTGGAACCATACGAGGTGATAGGGCTGGGAGGGCTCTGCCTTTAAGAGTGGATTGGTCTGTGTGTGAATAAAGGGGTTGACGACAGTAGCTGCTATAAAAGCCACCTTGTGTCTTCGATGAGCCTCTTCACCACCCGACTGCAGAGTCCTTCCTTCGTCAGATTCTGTCTCTCCAGTTTGGATTTGGCAGCTTCAGAATTGGAAGAAATTTTCTCTGTAAACTACTTAGTCTTGGATATTCTGTTACAGCAGCAGAATGTGGCACGTGACTCTGTGCCCGTGCCTCAGTCCACATCTGTCAGCTTCATGGTGTTGGTAGCAATGGTAGCCATATCCCAGCCATGATGAGCTGGCGGAGTAGAACAGGAGTCACATGGAACAGTGCCTGAGAAACTACTGGTCACTAGTCTGAGTTCTGCTTTTCCCACATCTAACTAGGGGAGTTGCAAGGGTGATGCCAGAGAGCACATGGACGGCATGCTCTGCACCTTGTGGTTGGACCTGCCAGCACTGAGTAATATACTGTCTTAGGACAAGACGCTTCATTTGCCTGAGATAGCCTTTGTACACAAAAGGAAGCAAATGTCGCACATGCCATGTACAGTCCAGGGCCTTTCCAAGACAGGCCTTCCTGAATATGTCTGCATTCTGTGTTGGAGTCTTGGGTCTCCTTCAGACCTGAAGGGGTATGGCTCCTTCAGACCTTACCATCTGGCCCCAGACAGAGTGACGTCTGTAAAGCTCTGCTAATCCCAGGAGGTGTCACTTGCAAAATGAAGTCAGCCGGGCCAGCTCTGCATGCTGTCACAAGGATGGGGAAGGGGCTGTGAGACTTTAACAAAGGGTTCCTTCGAGGTCTCCTCACCCCCAGGCCAGGAGGGGCTGCTGCCAGCCTGCCCTAGGGCTCCCGCTGCTCATCTGGTCCTGGCAGCCCCAGGGGACACTGGAGTGACCAGGAGACACAAAGGGGGCTGCTGAGGATGGAAGGAGGTGGAGGGGCAGTGCTCGTCACCTTGGGAAAATGTAGGCTCATTATCTGAGGCCATTCCAACCCAGCAGCCTGTGGGCAGACCTGGAGAGGGCGGGGTGGGGGTGGGGGGCAGGATGCCCTTGAACTCAAATGGGAGTTCACACCGAGGAGAAAGGGTTGCTGAGATTCTGTAAACAACTGCTTCATAGGAATTGGGCCCTTCCTTTTTGGCTTCGCAGCCCTTCATTTGCATGGAGGACTTCCTGTGAGGGCAGTACCAGGCAGAGTGCAGAGGGCGCAGCATCTGATGGACAGAGGCCAGGCCTTGGAGAGAAGTAGTTTGTGTTCATCCTGGTGGCTCAGGGTTGGTCTGGTGCTTAAATACTGTCTTTTCTTCACCCCTGTGTACATAGCCAGTACTTCCAGCCCTGGTGACCCAAAGGCTCCTCAAAGAAGCCAACTTGGCTTTTTGCGGTCCAGCTGCCAGAAGCTGACAGCAGATCTTGAGTAGTTGACCCAAACCATGAAGAGATCAGGGTGAGTGATCAAGTACCCTCAGTGCTATTAGTCTTAGTTCCTAGAAAGAGTAATATTTGTCCCCAGTAAATCTGTGTGTGTTGAATATATGTGTGAATTTATGCTGAATATATGCACCTGTGCAGGACACGAGGACATGGGGTGCTCTGCCACTTTTGCTTGATTACATTGATGCAGGGTCTCTTACCCACCCTAGAGCTAGGTTGATCCTCCTGTCACTGCTGCCCGCAGCACTGGGTTTACAGCGGTGTTTGTGGCTCTACCCAGCACTTTATGCAGATGTTGGGATCTGAACTCAGATCCTCAGGCCTTGACAGCAAGTGCTCTACAGCCCCCAAAGTAACATTTTTAAAAATGAGTATTTTTCTTTCCTTTGTCTTTTTGAGACAGGGTCTCCCTATAGTCCCAGCTGGCCTGGAACTCCCTATGTAGACCACGCTGGCCTTGAACTCACAGAGATCTGCCTGCCTCCGCCTCCCTAGTGCTGGGACCAAAGGCATGCACCACCACAACCGGCTTAATTTTTTTTTTTTTTTAAATGTGCCTACTGTACACAGATCCAGAGGGCCACCCTCCCCTCTTTAGTCTCTGTCCCCTCTCCCTGCAGAGGAACAACTGTTGGCTCAGCCTGGAGCCAGACAGTAACTAGAGCTGCCTTCAGGCTGGGAGCAGCGCAGGAGCTGGAGGGGCCAGGCACACCCCCTGGGGGATGGCACTCGGCATCCGGCTTCTCCACCCTCATGGGGACTTAAGTACAACAGGTGCTGAGGAGCACATCTCTCCTCCCTGTGGCTCCCAGAGGGCACTGTGGTGCACGTCACAGGACTCCTTGGTTCTGGGTCTACGGCCCCAGACTGGGCCTCAAGCCACTCAGTTTGGTCCTGCCCTAGCAACGTCAGGAAGTGGCCTTTTCTAGGACTGGTCAGGAAGTGGCCTTTTCTGGGACTGGTTCCTGGAGGTCTTTGTTATCTTCCAGCCAGTCTCAAGGTGTTACTAAATGGTAGCCATTCCTGGTTAGTTTCCCAGTGATCTTAGCCAGATATTATTTATTTAGAGATAAAGTGTTACTAGGCCACACTAGCCTTGAACTGATCCCCCTGCCTCCACCTCCTGAATGCTAGGATTACAGGCATGTGCCAGTGATGCTTCTACCTACCCAGCTAGAAGGAGAGCATGTTAACAACTGTTCTAGACCTAAAGCTACAACAAGTTCTATACTCTTGGGGCCTGAGGCACTGGCTAGATATGCTCCTTGTTTCTGCCAGGATCCTATGGTGGTGTAGACAGCAGCCCGAGGGCAGGTGCTTCCCATCGGGCTGTGCAGTGTGGCTGGGCACAGGTTTGCAGGCACCCAACTAGTCTTCATCCCATCCTTCCCAGGGAGGGGTCTGGGCCACAAGGTCAGCAGAAGCCCCAGATGGATCCCCCAATCTAAGTGCTGTCCTGTCTAGCCCAACAGCACATACATGCTTAAAAAATTCTCATGCTGGGTTTGGTGGCACATGCCCTTAATCCCAGCACTTGGAAGGCAGAGGCAGGCAGATCTTTGTGAGTTCAAGGCCAGCCTGGTTTATATAGTTCCAGGCCAGCTGGGGCTACAGGGAGGCCCTGTCTCAAAGACCAAAAAACAAAAACAAAACAAAACAAATCCTCTACCTCACTTCACAGGGCAGGAAAGCGGCCCATGGAAGGACAGAGCTACACTAGGTCTCAGGTTAAGTGGCTGGCCACACACGGCTGTGCCAGGGCGTCTCCTGCCCAGCGGCACAGACTCAACTCTAGGTTCCCCACTTTCCCACTGGGCTCCTCTCCAGCTCTAAACTGTCCTCTGGGTAATTCTGTGCCAGGCGCATAGACCAAAGTCATTGTTAATGAGTGTTTATTGTTGATAAAACCATAGTACATTTACAATAAGTGACAGTATTAAGGTATAGTTACAGTATCGTACAATATTACAACAATAAAATACCACCTACTCCTCTGTACATCCAGCACAAGCAGCAGGTTGAAAATATTTTCTAGGATTGCTAGCCCTGGGGGACTTTTCAAAGTAATCTAAGAGACACTTCTTAAATGTCCTGGGCTTTTGATGAATAAATAGTTTTAAGGAGCTGTTCTTGATGCTGTCCCAGTGTCTGGTTCCATAAACAGGCCAGGGCCGGAGCAGCCAAGACTTTGAGGGCAGGAGGGGAGGGGACATAGGAAAAATGCTTTTCTAACCGAGCCCCTTTCTCCCAGCAATGCCCATCCTTCATGCCCAAGAGCTGCAGAGCCCAGTGAGAACTGTGCCCCTACCTTCCAGTCCTGAGAGTTAAAGGAACCTTGCACTTGAGAGACCCTGCGGGCACTGCTGCCTGAGCCCACAGAGGCAGCGAGAGCTGGGCCTGAGGTTCCAGAATCCACCTCTTTACTTTGGCTCCTAGCTGTAGCAGCATGAGCTCAGGCCCTTCTACTACTACACAGTACCCCCCTTGTACCCTGATTCTGGGGCACAAGTCAGTAGTCCTGAAGGGAGGGCCATTGGAGGCCCAGCCTCCACAGACTAAACGCAGCCTGGGCTGCCAGGCCCTGCAAAGGCACAGCCTAGAGGACAGCATTCGGGCAGCCGTCCTCTGTGGCATTTAGGAAAACAAATACTAGCTATGGCATTCGGTGGCCTAGGGCTCAGGATACATTCTCTGCATTCAGAAGGAAGCCCATGCTCCCAACAGCCCCGGCCACGCTGCGTAGAGTCGGAACTGAGGTCAGTCAGGACCTGCAACTGAGTCGCTGGTGGGGTGAAGGCACATGGTGGCCCTCAAGGTGCAAGCCATAGGCAGGATGCACAAAGGGGCACCTAGTCACACCCTCTTGCCAGGTACTGGTTGAACCAGTGGAGAGGGCTTAGTACACCTGCCCACCCAAGGATCAGTCACCACAGTATCAGGAGGAGCCGTGAGCAACCCCATGGTCGAGCTCCAAGAGGGCCTACAGCTGCCCTTCACTGGGAGGTCCCTCGTGGCTCTGTTCTTGCAAGGCCTTAGCAGCCCTTTGCAAACCCACAGGTGGCAGCCACCCTCCACCCCACCTCACACCCGTGATGTGACGTAGACAGAATGCACACGCTCGGCTAGGGTGCTCTGCAGATCCTGCAGCGGGTCCAGGCCCTGCACTTTGCTGGTGCGGCCATAGATGAGCTGCCGGAAGGCATCTTGCTCCAGCAGGGCCTTCATGTGCTTGAGGAAGAAGCCCTCACAGAACAGGGCCAGCTCCGGGGCGTTGTGGATCTGTGGACGGGACAGCAGTGAGGTCCACGATAGTCCACTGGAACCTGCCTCAACCTCCATTCAGTGTTACCTACCCGCAGCGAGCCTCAGCGTAAGCCTCGCCTGGCCCCAGACAGGTGTTCCCTGTCTGCCTCTTGAGGCCACTTCGCCCTAAATGAGTTCCTTCTGTGAGTATCTTCTGGGAGAGCCGGGTTCAAATCCCAGTTGTGCTATGAAGAACACCACTGAAGTTCATGGCCCGTTCCGGCATGGGAAGGGAAATGATCCGGAGAACCCGGTCGAGCTGGCTGCGGACTGGCTTCTGTTAGTTACAAGCAGCCAGCAACCTTAGGTGGCCTCAAGTAGGGGAATGACAGTTTTTGTACTTTTGAAAGAGGCTTGTGGTTTGCATGGCGAAGACAGGAAGAAGAAGGGCCAGGAGGACGCAGCTGCCCCAGAGGAGCTGAAGCTGGCGGGGCAGGGGGATAGCGGAGAGACCGCTGCTGTGACCTCCGACGTGGGAGGCTGGCCATTCAAAATCAGCTGACTGCTGGTCTGAGGGCCGAGCCAGTGACAGTGTCACTGCTGGCAGTGGGGATTCTAGCCCTACCTCAGCCCTCGGCCACCCCCAGGTCTGGTCATCTGCATTTCCTAGTTGTCACAGTGCTGTGAGGCTGCTGGGGCCCTGTGGGTAGTGGAGCATGCTGGGAAGGGGCTGGGTGTCCTCTGGCTCTCACCTTAGCATATTTGTAGGTGTTGACAGCAGTTTCCACACTGAGGGTCTGGGAGCACAGGATCTCACAGTGCCGCTGCAGCGCGTCCAACTGGAATAGGTTGGCAGCTGATAGCAGCTGGTAAGGGAGCAAAGCAGGCCTTGGGTACTGGTGGCCAGGCCTGGGGCCCAGCCTGCCTGCCAGTCCAGTCTGCGGGGAAGATGGTAGCTGTTTCTGTTCTTGGCTGTCTTGGGGGATGTGGGAGGCACAGGTCAGGTGACTGACGCGGGCTAGGATTTCTGACCTCAAGGGATCTTGAACTGTAAGTTACATGGTTCGTCCTCATGAGCTTCTGGGCCATGTCCGCACCAGCCACTGGCCCTCTTGGGCTGAGCCATCCCTGTCAGGTTGTACCTTTCTAACAGTGAGTGTGGTGTTGAAAGCTGAGCTCAAGAGGTGTGGCCAATTTCTGGTCTTTAAGAACTGCCCTTACTGTTGGGTGGGAGGACCTCACAAGGAGCTATGAGGCCCCCCGAATGGGCCACCTTCCTCCCTGAACCCCTCTAGATGCTGTATGTTTCTGAGAGCAGGGCTGAGACCCGCAGAGGTCTGGAGCCCCACAGTTCTAGTGCAGGCTGACAGGGGGCCTGGGGCAGTGTGCCCAGCTCTTACCTCCAGGATGTCAGCAGTGGGGATTTCCATGGATTCTGTTCCTCCGTAGTAGAGATACTGCATCAACATCTAGTGGAAGAAGCCCTGTGTCAGTGCCACCTAGACACCTGCACAGGTCCACACCTGACCTGGAATGCTGCCCAGCTGCTCCCCTTGAAGCTGTGTGCTCCCGAGCTGCCCTCTGCTGTCCCGTCTTTCCCTGGTCTCCTCTGTTGACACTGAGGCTCGGACACAGCTGTCTCCAGAATGTGGCCTTGGGAACCGAGTCTTGAGTCCCTCTCTTGACACTCTGGCTATATGATGAGCTGTCCATGCAGTGGTCTCCCTTTCCCCATGGTGGCCCTTGGGGCTCAGTAGGGAAGGTGACTTCCCTCCTGACCCCACAGGGGGCTCTCACACCCTACCAGGCTGTTGTTCGTTTTGTCTAAATTCTACATATGAACCAGGTGTGGGGTAACATGCCTGAAATCCCAGGATTCAGGGAGTTGAGTCAGAATTGCTGAAATTTGAAGCCTAGCTAGGCTATACGTAATGAGTATCAGGCCAGCCAGAAATACTAACAAAATCCTTTCTCAAACAAAGCAAAACAAAATGCCAAAGTAAATTCAACATACGGCCAGGCATGGTGGGGCAGGGCTGTGACTCTAGCACCCAGAAACCTGAACTGAAGCAAGAGGATAGCAAGTTCAAGGCCTGTCCGTTCTACATAGTGCAAACCTTGTCTCAAAAGAAGTCTGTGGAGCTGGGGGTGGGGGTGAGTAGGGGACAGTTGTCTAAGCAGCTGTCCTCAGAGGGCCACGTCCTGACACCTTGCTGCCTGCTCAAGGCCTTCCTGGGACTCTTGGGAGGGGTGCTGGAGTCCCATGGGAGCCCGGGAACGGGTGGCTATATTGAGTTCTGAGGGTTACATCACAAATGCTGCCATTACGCTGGAGCCTGGTGAAGTTCCCAGTTGGAAAAAGAACAATTCTCTTTGGTTGGCTGAAGAAATAGTCCCAGCAAGATGCTGGCAGGCGTGTGAGTAAACAAGGCTCCAGCCTGCACAGTCGGGCTCTGTTAGGACTGGCCCTCGGGCTGGAGAGGCACCAGAGGGTCTAGAGAAAGGCTGACAGAGAGAGGACAGCAGTTCAGCCCCAGCCGGGCACTGGCAGGCTCCCACCATGCAGCCAGGCGTCTGGGCTTCTGTACACAGCCATTGCAGAGCTCAGTAGTCTGCCCCTAGGAGTGTTGCCTGCCCTAGGCAGGTCTGGGTTCTTTAGCCCTCCTGGATCAACAGGACAAAGTCTCAGACCTGGCATTTCCCTTACCCAGAGCTGGGACTGAGGTCGATCAGCTCTTTTAGGATGAGGCTCATGACAAGAATGCTTGCCTAGGCATGCAGAAGGCCATAGATTTAATCCCTGGTACTAAGAAAAAAGACAACTCTTGATTTCTTATATTGACTGCATGTTGAAAAGGCACTTAGGCTATGTTAGAAGGTCTGTGCTGAAATTAGACAGCACTGCTCAGAGCTCCTGGGGCCGCCGACACCCTCCAGACAGTTATGACTCCTCCGCCCTCTGGGACCAGTGATGTCGTTGGGGTTGCTCTGAGACTCCGTACCTTGCTAGGCCACCCTGATCCTGGGTTAATGGTCTTAGGCTGAGCCCTCCATGGTAGTGCAGAATGTGGGTTCACTGAGATGATTCCCATACAGAACAGCCCAGGGGTCCCCTGGAGTAAGGCAGGTGGGCATCCTGGGCCAGGTCTGAATAACCAGCCAGCAGTGGGCGAGGAGACCGGGCTAACGTGTCCGAGGCCCGGGTGTGCCTGCGTGGGGTCTGCTGTCCCTGTTTACGCTCATCAGGAGCTTCCAGCCTGTCCTGGCCCCGTGGCAGAGCCCACGTCTCTAGCGCTCTCCATGACCATTCTCCTGCACTGTGTACTGTTCTACCTCATTTGTCAGCCATCTGGACTTTGGGCTTCTTGGCTGAACAAGTTTCTAAAGCTGCCCCTCCCCAGGAGTATGGATCCAGTGGGGAGAGAGAGAGAAGGGGAGGCTCCACTCAGAGCCCTGGTCCCTGCTCTTAGCCCCAGGCCCGTCGGTCCCTCCCTTCCTAACTGTGGCTCCTCCATCCACCTTCAGAGCTCTCATCAAGTCCTCTCCTCAGCTTTCTGAGTGGCTGTCACTTAGCAGCTGTGTGATCCCCAGCAAGTTACTCAACTTCTCTAACCCCTCCTCAACCTTGAACAGTGCTATGAGGCTTAAATGAAGGTGAACCACTTAGAATCTTGTCTCAGAAAGCATCCGTGGCAGCTGATGAAGCAGCTCGGTCTGTAAACGGCACTGGCTGCCCCATCTGACAACCTGAGTTTAATTGCTGATACCCCCATGGTGGGCCACCTAGAAGACTAGCACTTCTGGGCTGGAGAGATGGCTCAGCGGTTAAGAATGCTGGCTGCTCTTATAGAGGACCTGGGTTCAGTTCTCAGTGCCCACACGGGGCCTAAAGCTGTCTAACTCCAGTTCCAGTTCTGGGAGATCTGATACCTCCTCCTGGCCTCTGCAGGTACCAGGCATGCATAAAATACACATGAAATTAAAAAAGACTGGAGCCTGTGGAGTCCTGGAGCTGAAGTTTAAGCCTTTGTGCTGGGCTCCCTTTGGACAGCTGCAGACTCATTTCTGGTGGTTCTGATCTGAACATGCTGAGGACTCTGACTTCTGGGATGCTGTGTCTATTGTCTGAATCCTGCTGACTGGTCCTTGGTGCCCAGCCTGGCTGTTGGCTTTTCCAGGAAGTGTCTGCCCCCGTTGTGTACTGCCAGAGCCATGTGCTTCCCAACAGTCTGGAATTTCAGTCTTATTTGCTGAGGGTGACTGTGCCCTCTTAATTCACAATGCCCCAAAGTGGCTACAGGGAACAGGTGAGAAATCAGCCATTTACATTTTGGGGATTATTTTGAGGGTCTCATGTTGTAATTCAGGCTAGCCTTGAGCTCAACATCCTCCTGCCTCAGCCTATAATCCTGGGAGGATAGGTGTGTGTCATAACAACTGTCCCTAAGCATGGTGGTGCAGAGGGCCAGCCATTTTAGATGGTGGCTCTCTGAACTTCTAGGAGAGCCAGGGATTCTGTGGTCTCTCCCATGAGATCTTAAACCCATGCAGGACAGGGCAGGACAGGACAGGACAGGACAGGACAGGCCTAGCACCACTCAGCTGTGGCCTCTGGGACTCAGTCTGCTCAGCCTTGAGCCTCTAACACACACACCTAGGGATCTTCAAGTCTCACTTTCTGGGAAGGGACTCAGCTGAGACCCCAGCCAGAACTCCAGGCTCCTCAGGCATCCTAGAATTTCCAGGGCTAGCCTCATCTATGAGCTGGGGCCTCTACCAGCTGGGATGTCTCTTCACAATCTTCCTCCGATAGGGTGGGGCTGGGGTTGATGCCCGGGAGAGAAGGGCAGCGTGCAGCAGCCTTGGCTGTAGGGCCTGGGGTGCATGGATGTAACCTAAGGATTCAAGGTCATCTAGGGCTGGAGGCCTGGGGTGCAGAGCCCACCCAGGCTTTCTGTGAGGGTGTGGGGTCATCTAAGGCCGGAGGCCTGGGGTACAGAGCCCACCCAGGTTTTCTGTGAGGATGCGGGGTCATCTAAGGCCGGAGGCCTAGGGTACAGAGCCCACCCAGGTTTTCTGTGAGGATGCGGGGTCATCTAAGGCCGGAGGCCTGGGGTGCAGAGCCCACCCAGGTTTTCTGTGAGGATGCGGGGTCATCTAAGGCCGGAGGCCTGGGGTACAGAGCCCCCCAGGTTTTCTGTGAGGATGCGGAGTCATCTAAGGCCAGAGGCCTGGGGTACAGAGCCCACCCAGGTTTTCTGTGAGGATGTGGGTCTGAGGCTGGAGGCCTGGGGTGCAGAGCCCACCCAGGCTTTCTGTGAGGATGTGGGGTCATCTAAGGCCGGAGGCCTGGGGTACAGAGCCCACCCAGGTTTTCTGTGAGGATGCGGGTCTGAGGCTGGAGGCCTGGGGTGCAGAGCCCACCCAGGCTTTCTGTGAGGATGCGGGGTCATCTAAGGCCAGAGGCCTGGGGTACAGAGCCCACCCAGGCTTTCTGTGAGGATGCGGGGTCATCTAAGGCCGGAGGCCTGGGGCACAGAGCCCACCCAGGTTTTCTGTGAGGATGCGGATCTGAGGCTGGAGGCCTGGGCCACTGCATTTCCAGCAAGCTCTTGAACTCACACCAGAGCCAGGGCGTGCATACCGTATGGTCCACATGTGTTCTTCCTTCCTTCATGTCTATTGCAGGTTGCTGGGACCCTGGAGGTCAGCTCTGAAGCCACAGCTCTGGGGAAGCCTGGAAGGCTCCCTTGTGACCACTGACTTGGTAGATCACATAGGACCCAGAGGACTAAGTGGAAAATTATGACTGACTCACTGCTGTCCATAAGCCCAGATGGACATGGCGCAAAGGGGCTGTCAGGGAGGCTACGCAGAAGGACTTCCTTCTGAGAAGAGGGCAAGCCTGAGGCCCACACACCTGAAAGATGTGGTACTTCATGTCACTGATCTCGATGGTTTTGCTGCTGTCCCCATTGTGCTCTGATTTATTGGTCATTAACGTCTTGAACCTGGAGCAACAAGACAAGATGGGGGCTTGAATGTGACTTGTTCTAGTGCTGTGGGAATGGCATCATCTATCATTTGACCAATTTCTGGGAGACAGAGCACTTTAAAAATGACTGCCCTGTTCCTCAAATAACTTTCAGCAAGTGACATTTTACATCACCCTGGGCTGACAGCTAGGCCCAGCTCCATTCTGATGCCACCGCCCCTCCCTTGTCCAGTGACCTGTGCTTAGAACTCTGGCTTTCATTCCAGAATACTCATGTGCTCTGGTAATCGTCATCATCAGCTCAGCTGGAAAAAGACCCCCATCCCCCGAACTTTATTTTGCACTCTGGGTTTCCCTCTGGCCTACTTTGTGCCCTGGTGACAGGGAGCTGTTGCTATCGAGGGTCCCCTTGGTCATGCCTCTCCAGCACTGTCATCTTGTTGTATAAGCTATCCTTTGCAAATTAAAGGTAAGAAGGCTCAGGAAGTGCATACAACTTGACATTTCTCAGGAAGTTCCTGAAATTTATAAAATTCCCAAGGCCCTTCCCCACAGTTATAGAAGCAGCAGCAGCTGCTGGAGAGGAGGCCAACCAGCCGAGCGGCCTGCAAGTCACACAGGGAGTCATGAACCCATGCTGAGGCCAACCAGCCGAGCGGCCTGCAGGTCACACAGGGAGTCATGAACCCATGCTGGGGCTTTTCAGTGACAACCATGTTCCTATCAGTAACCCTTTACCCGCTCCTGTAAGTAACAGAATAAACTCAGTGGTTTACTAAGTTAACTTGGGGCGTCCTTTCCTTGGTATGGCATCCGTGCCCTATCTGGAGTGAACAGATGCTCGTTCACATCTCCTCAGGACGACTCACACAACACCCCTCAGTTCTGAAAGTCCTGCCCAGTGCTGGGATGCAGGGCTGCTGTGAGGCTGCCTACCTGTTGGAAGCTGTCACCAGTAGGACTTTGTGTGCATAGAACAGCTTCCCCTCCACCAGGAAGGTGACATCTGACATCTCCTTGTTGTTCAGAAAGTGAGGGTCTGTGGGCAGGAAGAAGAGACAGTGGCAGGGCCTCTAAGAGGGCTGGGAATGCGGTAGAAAACAAAAGCAAGGACTAGAGAAACTGAGGCTAGAGCCTGAGCACTTGTAAACAGAAAAGGAGGACGGGTGGGGGCGGGGAAAAGGGGCGCACAGGGACAAGCCTGAGCAGGGTCAGGCCCGCACCTAGCCTGGCCGGCAGGGTCTTCTGGATCTCCGGGATGCTGGGGATGGGGCTGCCGCCATAGCAGTGCGTGAAGATGGTGGCCAGCTGCTGCAGGACGGAGTCGTTCTGTGGGGGAGAGCGGAAAGGACATCAGCTCGTGTACCGCATGCGGCTGTTGACAGCTACGCCGGGCCAGAGCAGCCGCTGTCTGTTCTCACTAGCTCTGACTTGGCCAAGAGACCTGTCTCTTCATCTGTGATTCCCCAAATGGCTGCCTTGGCCTGGCTCCAGCCCAGACAGAGCTGTGGCCTCTGCCCTGGGCAGCCAGGCAGTATAAGTCTGGGTGCTGGGGTGTCTGTCCACGTGTGGGGGTTGTCTGTGCTTGTCTCTCTGCATGGCTGTCCCAGGTCTGGAAACGGGCTCTGTGAACTCAGCTTGGGCTGCTGGGCCCTACTCACTTTGCTGGTCTTGAGGATGTCGAACATGAGCTGCAAGCCCTCGGTCACCAGCTCCTCATTGTACTCTTCCTCCTTGATGGAGCTGAAGTCTCTCAGGAGGCTCTGTACTACCGAGTACCGTGACTGTGAGAAGGAGGTCCGTAGAGACTCGATCCAGATGTGCAGCTTCCAGGGGACACCTGGCCAGAGAGAATGGCAGGTGTCACTTGCCTCCCAGTAAAGCACAGCCCACACCCTCCTTGGCGCTGGGCTCTCCAATGATGCTTCACGGCACGGGAGCTGCTCTCCACCACTGAGTGCTGCACCCCCTTCAGCAGAGCCTCGTGCTCAAAGCCTGAATTCACTCTGCTGGGCCCAGCTGGCAAGGCACGGGAGGCTTCAGCTTCTGTCAGACAACATGGAAGGCAGCCTTCGCCCAAGTGAGGGCCCACTGCTTATTGGCTTCTAGAATTATTTGCTGGGAAGGAGCGATTAATTTTGGAGGGGTGACCAGGTAGACTTGGGGCCCCGGAAAATATTCAGGTCATTTACGGGACACAAGGTTCCCCTCATGGGTCTCATCATGAAGGGGTCCCAGCATCCAGCTCGGTGATACGTCCATGCACACTGAGGCATTTAATGAGCGTTTACCAGTTCTTTGGAGTGACTCAATGGGACCATGCAACAACTTAAAGCTACTATGTGAAGTTCATGACAACAGCCAGTCATGTCCCTGGTAACTGGTGATGGCCCTTTTACCTCACATCCCCCAGCCTGACTATGCATTTAAAAAGACCCAGTGGCCTTCTCCAGGGACACAACGATGTGTCTGGGGCTTATTGCCTATCAGTGGGAGGGGTGTCCTCCACTGACGACAGGCTTGCCTGAGTTTTGATGGCTAGGCCCAGAGGGCTCCTTGTTTGACCCCATAATAACAATACTGCTGTCACAGACAGGTGCTCTCAGTGGCACTATGCATGTGCTCAGGTGATAGCATCACATTCTTTTTTTTTTTTTTTTTATAAATAATTTTTAATTTCATTTTATTTATTTTTGTATGTGTATGAGTGTGCTGTCTGCATGTAGGTTTGTGCACCCGTGTCGTGCAATGCCGCGGAGGTCAGAAGAGGGTGTCGGATTCCCCTGGAACTGGAGTTCTCCTGGAGTTGGAGTTTCAGACGGTTCTCAGCCGCCATGTGGGTGCTGGGGATCGAACCCGGGTCCTCTGTAAGAGCGGTCAGCGCTCTCAACCGCTAGGCCATCTCTCCAGCCCCAGCATCACATTCTTAGTTGAGGATCATCAGCACTGAGCACAGAGAAGCGCGAAGTGAGATTTGGAGAGATCCAGTGGTGAGCCTAACGGAAGATCTGCTCGAAGTCAGTCAAACGGAGCGGCCTCCTTGGAGGACACAGAAGTCCACAGATCCACAGACCCCAGGATTAAAAGGATGGTTGGGCAACTGGACATGTTGACTGTGATTTTTCAGAGTTCTCTGAGGAGAACTCCTGGCGATCTATGTCCCTATGACTAGAGAGGAGGGTGGGCCCGAGAGCAGAAGGCTGGGTCCGAGACCTCAGGATCAGGGGAGTGACTGTCCATGTGTGTGTTTGTGTGTCCCTGTGTGTGTATATAAATCTGTATGTTTTAAAATTTTTATGTGTAGCTGGGTGTGGTGGTGCACACTTTTGATCCCAGCACTTGGAAGGCAAAGGCAGGCAGAGATCTGTGAGTTCAAGGCCAGCCTGGTCTACATAGCAAGTTTCAGGCCAGCTGAGACTACAGAGAAACCCTGTCTCAAAAAGACAAAAATAAAAACAGCCCCCCCCCTCCAAATTTTGTTTTGTTTGTAAGTATATCACATGCATGCAGTGCCCATGGAGACCAGAAGAGGGTGTTGGATCCCCTGGAAGTGTACTTAAGCCTTTTGTGAGTCACCATGTGGGTGCTGAGAATCAAGTCCAGGTCCTGTGCAACAGCAGCCAGTGCTCCTAACTGCTGAGCCGTCTCTCCATCCCCACATCTGCATTTCCGTGCAAGCATGCATGCCTCCGCCGCCTTACCCAGTGCTCTCAGCTCCATGGTGATGTCTACGTAGCCGTGCTCAGCGCTGTAGTACATGGCTTCTTGCAAGGCCTTCGTGCGGGTCCGGCTCAGCCGCACAGGCCCCTCGCTGCTGCTACCCTGACTCGATGTGTCACTTTCCTCTACCCCCTCGGCCAAGATCTCCTCCAGAGACAACACATCTGCTTTGGCCTGATGTGGCTGAGTCAGGAGCTTCCTTAACACATTCCTGAAGGCCAAGGGATGACACAAAAGGTGGTTTGAGGTTCCCAAGATGGATGATGGGCAGTGGCCATGTGAGCTGCCTTTTAGATCCCCATGGCCAAGATGTGGTGTTTTAGGGCAGCTGAGGGCTCCCAGCGATCCCCATCTTGGGGCACATGGAAGAGTCGGGGACCTGCTCTTCAGCCATCCTTGTATTAATGAGGAGTCCTGAGTTCTGCTTTGCTGGTCATGTGATCCCTGAGCCCTAGCTGCTTTGCTACCTTAAGACAGGGTGACAGGACTGCGCTCTCCTGGAGCTAGTGCTAGCCCGATGGGGGGGCATCAGAGGCACACAGCGCCATGACAGGCAGCTCCTCCTCCTCTGCAGCCCACCCCATGCTAAACAAGCCCGGCAGCCACTTACTGCTCTCCTCACGTGCTTGAATGGCACAGTTATGGGGTTAAAGGATGTAGGGACAGGTGGTGTGGAACGAGGCACTGCAGGAGTGCAAGTCTGGTGAGAAGAGCTCCTGTCCCCCAAACTGCAAGTTGGCGTCTCCCCTGCCAGCCTTCCTTGCCCTCTAGTAATCTCGTTTCCCTGTGCCCCACGCAATATTGCCTAACAATGTTCAGTTCAGCCTGCTGTTGCCAGTTACGTAGCAGGCAGGCCTGCCATCTGTTCCCCAAGCTACCACCGGCCTCTTCGTGGCTGGCCCACGTGCTGGTCAGGAGCCCTGGGGATACCCCAACACCATCATTGGCACTGGAGGAGTACCACCAAATTCAGGGTGGACCGTGGGCCTGAGGGGTTCTGGCAGCTACTATCTCCTGGAAAGGGCTGGGCTGCTTCAGCATGGGAGACGCAGACCACGCCACTGTGCTAGGACCTGGCTGTGGAGCCCTCTGCGCAGCTTGCCCAGCGTCTCCAGGTCTCCACAGTCTTGGGGCTCCATACCGGCCACATGTTTCTGGCTGACATGGACTCGGGCGTGGCTTCAGGAAAGGTGACTAGCTCTTGTGCTGCACTGGATCCTTGGCCTGTGACAGCATAGCTGTACCCCAGGTTAGGTTACATGGGGAGGCACCTGGGGCTTGTACCTGTGACCATGGGCGGCTGAGTGGCTGAAACAGTTCATGTCTTCATGGAGGGAAGAGGCCAGGCCATTGGTTTCGAGCATGCTGAGGAGAGGGTCGGCACCCCTGCTCAGCAGCAAGCTGACCAGCTCATAGTTCCCTGAAAGGCAAAGTGGCAGGGCTAAGTTTGATGGTGGCTAAGCAGGGATACCAAGGCAAGAGACAGGGCAAAGGGGTCTCCAAGCTCTGAACCTTGGAGTAAGTGGGGCAAGGCCCATGCTCACATGGATCAGATGATAAAGTGAAGGTGAGCGGGAGGCGAGAGAGAAGGTGGCTGGGTCCTGTCAGCATAGGTCTGCCAGGGTCTTCTGGAGAGAAGGGGCCCCTGCCCTGGCAGATCCCACCTGGACCCCACGTTCAGCAAAATTCCGATGGATGGAATGGCTTAAAGGGGGTTCCCGAAGGCAGCTGTGTCCAGCCTGGGGGACAACTCCAGAGCCCCATAGCAAGCCCAGGTCTTGTTGGGCAGTGCAGTGTATACGTAACCTACCAGCTGCAGAGGCCAGTTGCAAGGGCGTCTCAGCGTAGCTGTCCTCTCCACTGTTCACTGCCGAGCCTTCTACATGGGCACCAGCGTCCAGCAGCAGCTGTTGGGTACAGGGAGAAGGTACCATTGAGCACCACAGGTCCCAGAGAAGGACCAGAGGTGGCTCGAGGGGACGGCCCTGCAATTCTCTCCAGACATGTGACCAAGAAACAGCTGACACAGGCAGCTGAGGAACTTCCGCCTCAGGACGCCTGGTTACCTCAGGGCTCTACATGTCTAGAATCTTCATCTCCGCTCTGTGGCCTTGTACCAAAGCCCCTAAGCGGTGACTACCTCAGGGCTACTTCTCTCTTTCCAACACTTTTCCACCAAGTAGTACCAAATCAAGGACTTTGTGGAGAACTCATGTAGATGAGCAGAACAGAAAGTGTCATTTTTAATCCTTGGGGGAAACAAAGTGGTGGCTATCAGAAAGCATGGGGTACGGTGCTGCTCGCTGACTAGGGAGTGGCCTGAGCCTTGGTCATCCCCATCTGCAAAATGGCGGGAAAGGCCTGCCTTGCAGCATTGCTGAGATTAAATGACAGCTCACCACGGGCATGTGAGCAGCCGCTTGCTTTTGTGCTCTTCGCTGGAGAGGCACAGCAGCTACACAGGCTGCTAAGGGTGGAGCTGGGTGGACTGTCATAGGCTGGCCAGCAGAGCAGGTGGCCTCTTCTCTTATTCCAGCAAGTGTAGGGGACGATGGGAAGGGGTTAACTGATGCCAGGGGCCCCGCCTTCAGGCAGAGGTGCTGCTTATATTCAGCTGTGGAGGGCGCTTGCTCTGCCCGTCACAGGCTCTTGAAGACACACTGTCACAAATTTTTGCCAACCTGGAAGACCAGGTATAAGGAGCCCAGGTGAGCACCCAGCACCCCTATAGGGTGTAGAGCACAGGGACGGCCTGCATCTGCTGGAGACTTGTCAGTCAGAAACCAGCTGTGCCCAACTAGCAAGGCAGTGGGGGCGGAGACCTGCCTGACGGATGAAACTGGGTGTCAGGCCAGGCCAGCCCAGGGCACAACCCACAGGCCCAGCCTGTGCTAAGGTTGCACCTCTGCTCTTGTCCCTGGGAGGGCAGTAAGTGCAAAGGCCTAGCTGGGCACCAAGCACTTACAGAGCCCTGACTATAGACTAGGGCTGTGCTAACTGCTACAAGTCTGACAGTACTTTTGCAGAGGAAGAGGGCATTATACCAATCCCAGTATGGAGTTCTGTAAAGGCCGCCAGACCTCGGTGACCTGAGGACCTTCGGGTTAAATGGCATGTTGCTGGCACCCCCGCTGCCTTCCCAAGTCCATGTATGTCCTCCCTCCCTTTCCTGAGACACAGGCCCAGGTCGGTGTACCTAGCATCTCTGATGAGGCCACTGCTCACTCTGAGGAGGCTGGGGCTAAGCACAGGGTCCAGTCTACCTGGGAAGCTGACATATGCTTTGCATCTGGCAGGAACTCACCTGTACTACAGAGATGTGTCCGTGCAGCACAGCAAATGTCAGCGAGGTCCAGTGCCTGCTCTCTGGGTGGATGGAGGGATGCCTAGGAGAGTTGCTTGGAACCTGGCAAACACAATACATGACTCCTGTTTTCTGGACAGCTGACATTCTAGAGCAGATGATACAGATACCTTAGCCAAGGGGGTGCCCTGCAGGGATGGCGGAATGAATTTAAGTGTTGTCTATGCTTGCTTGGTAATGGGAGACATGACCAAATGAAAGAGGAGGTGTTCAATTAGTGGGCTCTACCTTGGGCAGAAGAAGGCAGGACATTTTATACAGCAGAGGGAGGCGGATACAGGCACAGCTGGGATTAGCCTGACAATAAAAGAGGACAAGGACTAAAGCCAGCGCCACTCGGCTCCGGCTCCAGCCTACTCGGCCTAACGTGGAGGCAATGTGCTTTGCTATGACCAGCCCCATCTCTCTCTAGGTTTGTTTTTACTTTTAATTAACTTTAATTTTTATGTATGTGTGTTTATTTGCACACATGTGTACCACCTGCATGTAGTACCTGCAGAGGTCAGAAAAGGGTATTGGAGTCCCTGGAACTGGAGTTACAGACAGTTGTTAGTTGCTATGTAGATGCTGAGAAGCAAACCCGGGCCTCTGCAAGAGTGGCAAGTACTCTTTTTTTTTTCTTTAATTTTTATTTATTTATTTAAAAAAATTTTAAATTTATTTTTTATGTGTATGAATGTACTGTCTGCATGCAGGTCTGTGCACCCGTGTCGTGCAATACCTCGGAGGTCAGAAGAAGGCGTCGGATTCCCCTGGAACTGGAGTCAAAAACAGTTCTCAGCCACCATGTGGGTGCTGGGGGTCGAACCTGGGTCCTCTGCAAGAGCAGTCGGCGCTCTTAACCACTAGGCCATCTCTCCAGCCCCTATTTATTTATTTTTATGTATATGCATCCCCTGGAACTGGAGTTAAAGACGGTTCTTAGCCGCCATGTGGGTGCTGGGAATCAACCCTGGCTCCTCTGCAAGAGCAGTTGGTGCTCTTAACTGGGTGCTCTTAATTGCTGAGCCATCTCTCCAGGAGTGGCAAGTACTCTTTTTTAAAATTTTTTTTTTAAACTTTTTTTTTTATAATTGTATTTATTTTTGTATGTGTATGAATGTACTGTCTGCATGTAGGTTGGTGCACTCATGTTGTGCAATGCCACGGAGGTCAGAAGAGGGCATCAGATTCCCCTGGAACTGGAGTTAAAGACAATTCTCAGCCGCCATGTGGGTGCTGGGGATTGAACCCGGGTCCTCTGCAAGAGCAGTTGGCACTCTTAACCTCTAGGCTATCTCTCCGTTCCGTGGCAAGTACTCTTAACTGTGGTATCATCTCTCTAGTGCCTAGGCTTTGTGTGTGTGTGTGTGTGTGTGTGTGTGTGTGTGTGTGTGTGTGTTTGAGATAGGGTCTCCCTGTAGCCCCAGGTGGCCTGGAACTTGCTTTGTAGACTAGGCTGGCCTTGAACTCACGGAGATCCGCCTGCCTCTGCCTCCCGGAGTGCTAGGATTAAAGGCGTGCACTACCATGCCCAGGCTAGGCTTATTTTTAAGACAGAGTTTCCCTTCGTACTCCAGGTTGGCTTCAAACTTGAGATCCTCCTGCCGAGACCTCCAGGTGTTGGGATTCTATGCATCACCATGCCTTGACTCCTTGTGCACCTTTCTAGTCTAGTGAGGTACTGCATGGGTCTACACCGTCATGCCTAGCCTGGCTGCTAGAGACCTTGGGGTAGCCTCTGGGTGCGGGAAGGCCTTGGCAGGAGTTTCCTTACCTGGATATCCAAGTTTGCCCCAGCATCAATCAACATCTGGACCATGGCTTCATCTCCGGCAGCACAGGCATACATCAGTGGTGTCATACCCTGTGGGAATCAAAGGCAGATGCTGAACCGTCAGGAACAGTATACAGCATCACACACTGCACAGGCCTCTGCCCAGCTGCTCCTCATCCGCTGTCCTATGCTTTGTGTGTCTTAAGTGCCCCCTCCACAAGGGACACTGGAAGGCATTTCCATATGTGCCATGGACAGCAGTGGGGTGGAAAGTATAAGCCTCGCAGCCAAAGCCACCGAAGCCGCCTCTGCTGAGGTGACTACGATCTCTGTGCAAGTTACAGTTCTCTGTGCCTCAGTTTCTTGATGTTAAGAGTGGCTAAGACAGTGTGTGCCTTAGTTGGCTGCTACACAGTCATGGTATGCATAAAGTACTTGGTACATATGGAGTAAGCCTAAAACTGGTTAGAGCTAATTAAGTAATGGTAACACGTTACTATGTTATATCTCACATACCAATCTGAGGTGTTAAGTGATCTTCATGCAATGTCTCATTTGATCACCATGCTATTCCCATTAGGAGCCCTCTCCTCTTCTCATTGAGAAATAGAGATGTGGAGGTAACTGTTCAAGGTCATGGAAGTAACAAGAGGGAGAACTCAGATTGGAAGCCAGGTTTATATAAGTTGTTAAAAAAAAAAAAAACCCTATGCTTAGCAGTGTCTCAGTGGAGATGTATTTGAGCATATCTTGTGCTACCACACAGTCCAGAGCTTTACTGCAAGCTGTGTCCACTCCCTCATGGTGTCTATGTGGGCAGTTCACCAGGCTGCCTCCCCGACTCAGAGTCTGATGGCAAAGCAGTGGTGGAAAGAGTATTCCACAGCTGGATCCCAGCAAGCATTTGTCTGGTGCTCTGCAATATTATTTATTAGGTTATTTGTGTGTAGACAAGATCTTCTTAACTCATAAATCCTTGTCTAGTCCCCAGAGATAAGGAAATGCTTGAAATTAATCATGGGGTGAGAGAATTGTTTACCTGCACATCTATCTATAAATACTGAAGTTCGGGGACGGATAGTGCTGAGCAGTATGGAAAAGCCGGGGCACCGTGATGGGAGTCTGGCTTTGTTGCACGCACCCGGGTGCATGCTTAACTTTCTCCACACATCTGCATCCAATTCAGAGCACAATCCAGGCCAAGAGCCAGAGAGAAGAAGGCACTTCTCTGTGCTGTTTCTATCCCTCTCAGGCACATACATAATGAGGCTAAGGAGCAGATTTTAGGGGTCATATCGAAAGCGGTGCAACAACAGTAATAATCATATTGACAAAAGAACTGTGGTGAATATTTACTGAGCATTTACAAAGTGCCAGATGGGAAATCTTCCCAACTGTCCTACATGGAGGGCACTGTTACCCCACCTCAGAGGTGAGGAAAACGAGGCTACTCTAGGCCCAGGGTAACTTGTCGAGATGCCTCAGCTGTGACGTGGTGGGCTAAATCCTTCAGTCATCTGAAGATCAAGTGCCTGGGCTTTATCATCATGCTCCCTGGGGAAGCCGGCAGCAGGGGGAAGCCTTCCGTTGAACCCCTACGTGGCACTAACAGCAGCCTGTCACCTCCCCATGCTGCTGACACCCCTTATGTCCTGGGGGCTCCCCGGTCCTAGCTCCCGCACACTTCTGTATACTCTAGGGAAGTATTCCCGACTCCTTCTGCGATACACCAACCCTGCTCTCCCTCGGGCTCAGTTTCAATCTCTCCAGCAGGAGGCTGCCCTGCCCCATGGAGCCCACTTGGCTCCTACTCTGTCTGGTGCTCTGTCACTCCCTACAGGGCACTGTCATGTCATCTGACACCAATGCTTGACCCTTTGTCGTCATCTAACTGTCCCCAGGCCTCTGTGGAGGCTTCTAAACTATACATTGCCTTTACATGCACAGTAATGGTTCTCCAAACAGTATCAAATAAACAAGTGGGACATTGCACAGAGATCAAGAGTCAGACTGCTTGCAGTCCCCTGCCCCTGCCCCTGTTTTTACTCTTTGTGTGACTTTAGGTTCCTCAATTTCCTCATTTATAAATTAGAAACCACCTCCAGTATTTCCTGATCTTCGTCCTGCTTATTTTACTCCTAGGCACTTTTTATTAACACTCTGTATATTTTATGTATTTGTCATTTTCACCTCCTTTTCTTTCCTCTTTTGGTGCTGGAGATTGAACCCAGGATTTTTCACGTTAGGCAACAACTCTGCCACTGAGCTTTTGTTTTGTTTGGGCGAGAAGTCGATCGTGGCAAACGCGAGAGAGATTAGATAGCTAGAGCTATATATATAAATATATATATTTCTTTTTAATATATATTATTATATATATTAAATATATATATTATTTAAATAAATAAATAAATAAATATATATATATTTGAGATAGGGTCTCTCTATAGCCCCAGCAGGCCTGGAACTCACGGTCTGTAGACCAGGCTGGCCTTGAGCTCACAGAGATCCACCTGCCTCTGCCTCCCAAGTGCTAGGATTAAAGGCGTGCGCCACCACGCCCAGCTTAAAGATGGTTCTTAGCCACCATATGGGTGCTGGGAATCAAACCTGAGTCCTCTGCGAGAGCAGTCGGAGCTCTTAACCACTGAGGCATCCCTCCAGCCCTAAATATATTTTTATTGGTGTTTTGTGTGTTTCATACATCATTTCTCAGTCCAATTTAGACACACTCCCTTTTCCATGCCCCCCACCCCACCCCAGTTCATGCACCTTTGTTCTTTTGAGACAAGATCTCACTCTGTAGCCTAGGCTGGCCTTGAATTCATGATCCTCCTACCATAGCTTCCTGAGTGCTAGGATCACAGATGTGCCATCATGCCTGGCTTAGGTGTTTGTTTCTTTCCCTCTCCTCACCAGAATGTTACCCCACGAGGGCAAGGGTTTCTCTGGGGCTGGTGCCTGGAAGGCACACATACTCCCATACGTGTGCCGGTGGGTGGTTATACCGTATAGCTTACTAACAAACTGTTTCCCCTGATCAGCTCTGCTCTGTTTAGGACAGTTGATAGTTCTCTAGCCAGGGAAGCAGAATCTACCCTACCAATGTTATCCAAGAGGGGCACTGGGGATGTCCAGGCTGACATTCCATCTGGAGCAGGAAATGCAGAGCTAAGCAAATCTTAGGTTCACGATAGAGGGGACTACACTTCTCATTCCAGCCGCTGTCAATTCTGAGCCTGGTCCTTAAGTTTGGCATAGTAGGAGGTCACAGCAGTTACCTGGTCGTCCATGGTGTTCACCCCATCGGGGCCCAGGGCCTCGATGGCCTGGCCGATGAGGTCTGTCCTGCCACAGTTGAGCATGCGGAAGCCCAGGTCTTGGTTGAATCTTTCAGTAGCAGCTCGGGCATCCAGCCTCCGGAAGGAGCTGAAGCAGCACTCAGGTCTGCGCAGGAGAGACCAGGAGGCACGTGAGTGTGACTGCCTGTGACATGAGGCACAACTGAACCTGGCTGATACGGAATGGGAGAGCTGGCTGGAACACCAGGTCAGCCATGCCTGGCCTCACTCTGTTGTGTCCTGGAGAGCACAAAGCTCTGCTTTCCTAGACATAGGTTAAGGCAGTGAACTGAATGTCTGAGAGCTGTCCCTGGTCAAGGAACAAATTCCTGATCCAAACAACACAGGGAGGGACTGCTCTGAGGAGAGACTGCCCCAGGAGGAGAGACTGCCCTGAGGAGGAGAGACTGCCCTAGGAGGAGAGACTGGTCTGAGGAGGAGAGACTGCCTAGGAAGAGAGACTGCCCCAGGAGGAGAGACTGCTCTGAGGAGGAGAGACTGCCCTAGGAGGAGAGATAGCTCTGAGGAGGAGGGTCTGCCCTAGGAGGAGGGTCTGCCCTGAGGAGAAGGATCTGCCCTGAGGAGAAGGGTCTGCCCTGAGGAGGAGGGTCTGCCCTGAGGAGGACGAGCTCATCAAGGCCCTGTGCCTTAGCACTCAGCCACCCTGTAGCACTTCCACGGAGCAGACTGCCTTCAGCCAAGGAAGCAGTCGTGGTCAAGGTCTGGCTTTTGCCTGTGACTCTTCAGGTTTCCTGGCAAGGCCCAAAAATGCCCAAGGCAAGATAGAGAGAGGCATAGAATCCCATGAGCAGTCACCTCGCAGCGTATCAAGTACCATCACAGATAAAACTTGTATCTACACAGGGCTCATAACAGAACCCCAAACAGCTACTAGCTGGGTCCTTGGTTAGGTCAAAGTGTAAAGTTCATTTCTAGAGCATGTTTCGTGCACTTATTATATCATGCAGGCAGAGGAAGCATAACTAGGGTTTGGGCACAGTTAAGAAGAGCTTCCCCAGTCAGGCCCCTGGAGCTGCGTGCTGTGAGCTCTGTGTCGCACGCAGACCAGTGCTTGGAAAGGACACGTGCTGAGAGAAGCCAAGGCCTAGAATGGGAGCTGCTCCCACATCAGCCCGGGCATTTTTTGGGGACCCTTTGTGCATCTCAGGGTGCTGCAGCCCTGCTCTTTGACCTCCACCCAGCTTTCTAGGAAAAGCAGGGAGCAGAGAGGCTCCGCAGGTGGGATGTGTGGGGCTCCATACTTGAGCTGGCGGGGCTCGCAGTCCAGGCCAGGTAGCAGCAGTCGGGCTGCCTGCCGGATGTCGCCGCTGTCCACAGTGAGGCTGCGGCGGTGCTCTGCATAGGTGATGGCCACACGCATCCACTCCATCAGAGGAGGCAGCAGCATGAAGGGCCTGAGAAGCAGCAGAGAGAGGTCAGGCCTGGGTGCAGCACTTCCTGAACACAGGGGGTGGGGGGGTGGGGGTGGGGGTGTCAGAATATGGTCTCAGAAAGCAGTCCCAAAGCCTAGCCTCCCCACAACCTCCAGGCTGCCCTTCACCATCAGGAGGGGACCTGGTCTTTGTGCTCACAGAGACCCCAGTTTTTTCTCCAGTTCCTTTTATGGGCATTAGCAGAAACCAAGGGTCTTCCAATGGCCAATGAAAGAAAAGGCCCTCCAACATGTATGATTGGGACACCTGCCCGAGTGTAGAGTCTTCCTATCTGCAAAAGGGAGGGATCTCCTGGGAGGCAGGACTGAGAAGGAGGAGTCTAACCAATCCATCCAGGTTTGAAGCCTAGCTTTATGCCAGTAGCTACAACCCATCACTCTAACAGCAACCTGATGCCTATACACCCCCAGCCTGGGGTAGCACCCATTTTCAGGGTTGGTATGAGGGAGATAAGGCAATGTGTATCACCCAGGAGGCTGGTGTACAGTAGATGCTTTCTGAGTAGGAGCCCAGGCTAAGGTGAGCCATATGGCTTTCCATACCAGGTTAGGGTGGGTCCAGCCTGGTGCTCACAAAGGAATAGCAGTTTGGAGTCCTATGGGAAGAACAGTTTCTAGGGGGCCTGTGTGACACCAAGAACCCATGGCTGTAGTGTAGGACAGTCAGAAACAAATGGGCCACCCATGAGGGCTATGAACTATAAACTCAGGGGGCATTTTTCGAAGGCATACTACATGTCTTAGAGGTAGCCTTCACAATCCCAGTATGCAGGAGGCAGCGGTTATGAGGGGGATCTCTTTGGTTTCACGGCTACCAAGTCTTATATAGTGGAGCTCCAGAAGATGGAAGCTTACAAGGCGACTGTCTCTCACAAAGACAAAAAAAAAAAAAAAAAAAAAAAAAAAAAGAAAAGGCAACCTTTACTTACACTGTCACAGTACCTTTGGTATTAGCATTCACTTACACTGTCACAGTACCTTTGGTATTAGCGGTCACTTACACTGTCACAGTACCTTTGGTATTAGCGTTCACTTACACTGTCACAGTACCTTTGGTATTAGCGTTCACTTACACTGCCACAGTACCTTTGGTATTAGCGTTCACTTGCACTGTCACAGTACCTTTAGTGTGTCCTGCAAAGCCCCAGTGGGCCTTTCCCAGTGACTACCACCTCTACACTCAGGCCAAACAGGCCCAGGAGTGGGGTTCATTCACTGCTGAAGTTTTTCTCTTGTTCTCTGCCCTACCAGTTCTTCAAGTCTCCCTCCAGAGCCCACAGTGAAGGCCATTTGCTATAGCACTTGTGGTGGTTTGAATGAGTGTCCCCCATAGGCTCTAGGTATTCAGATGTTTGTCTCCAGTTGGTGGCACTGTTTTTGGAGGTCTTGGGGTGTGTGGCCATGCTGGAGGAAGTGTGTCACTGGGGGCAGGCTTAGTGAGTTTTAACAAGCTTCGTGGTCTCCAGTTGCTCTCTCTCTGCTTCCTGTGCTCATTGTGAGATGTGACCCTCAGCATGCTGCTCCAGATCCAGCCGCCATGCCTCCTGCCACAATGGACTCTAATTCCCTGAAACCATCAATTGTAAGCTCAAATAAACGGTTCCTTTTATAAGTTCCTTGGTCATGGTGTTTTATCACAGCAACAGTCAGTCTTAGGCTTCAGGAGTCAATGGACACTGGTCTGAGCTTAGAATGTATGGACCCTCTTCCCCTCTAGGCCACAAGGAGGAGGATGTGGCCCTGGAATACCCTCCCTCCTGGTTACTTTCTGATAACAGCCCAAGGGTCAGCTTTGTTGCTGTCCACGTTCCCGGCCCTTCCCAATGTCTCACCTCTCCACTGTATTTTTAATTAATTGATTGATTAAAATGTGAGAACACTGTAGCCTAGGCTGGCCTGAAATTCACTATGTAGCTGGCTTGGAATTAGTGGCAGTTCTCCTGCCTCAGCCTCCCTAGTACTGGGATTATAGGCATGAACTACTGTACCTGGCTTTTCCTTGTCCTTTTAAACAAGCCAGGCCATAGGCACCAGGCCCCATTCACACTCCACTTCCTTGGACACCTTGGGCTCTGATACCATGCCTATGCCATTCTCTCTGTTCCCTTGGACATGCCCCCAAATTCCCCAACCAGGAGAAAGGTGCACGAGGAGAATGTCCTCAGCTACGTGCACCAGTGACAAGTGCATGCTAGAGCCTATCCTCATCACTGTGTTGGACATCCAAGAAGTCCAAAAGGCTGTAGCATTTCCCTTTAGGGCAAAGAATTTTATTAAAATACAAACCCCAAACCAGGCTAGTCAGATGTGACCCTGAAGTGGTTCTTTGGATGAGTTATTCTTACATTCTAGTTCTGTCCCTACAGAAACTATAACTGCATTTGGGTCACTCAACTGATCTACTAATTGTGAGGAGGCCAAGGTTAGTGATGCCTCGGTGTTTCTGGTCTTCTGAGGAGCCAGAGCCTCAGCTGACTGTCTCTAGCTCTGGCTGACACCTGTGGCAGACCAGCAGGCTTGAGGACCTCCAGTCACTGTGCTCCCTCTCATTCCTTCACAGAAATGCTCAGCTTTCACCTCCATCTACCTAGAGTCTCTTTATTCAAGGTCCAGTGCTAATTCCATCTCTTTCCAGAGACTAGAAACCTGTTAGTACTCGAACACCCCCAGAACTCTTCCAGTGCAGATGTGTCCCATTGTCCTGACTGGCCTAGTCTTCTTATCTCTGTTTTTAAAAAATATACCCAGCCTGGGGCCTGGAGGACAGGTCTTCAATAACTGTTTTTTTTTGACTGATGAAAGTATGGATTAGCATCTGTAACTTAGTATAACACATGTAGGTTTTCAGTTATAGACCAAGACATATTTCAGAAAAGGATGCCATCTAACATAAGTGTGCTGCCACACATTTGTAATCCCAGCACTCGGGAGGCAGAGGCAGGCAGAGCAAGAGTTTAAGGCTACTCTTGGCTAGAAAGTGAATTTGAGATCAGCCTGGGCTACAGGAAACCATGTCTCAAAAGAAAAAAAAAAAAAAGACGTGTTTCATTTTCAAGGGCATGATGGTGTTGATTAATGAGTAGGAAGCAGGAATTTATGGGGGAACTTCTGTAATCTAGAAAGGAAAAAGAACCATTCATAATTTCTTCCTGCTTATAAGATCTCCCCTGATTTATAAGTGACCATTTGAAATCCCCTCAAATATCTGTGAAATTTCCAATTCTTATTACAAGGCTGGAAGGCAAGCACAGAGAGACTTCCATGCATCAGTCCTTCTGACCCAAGGAGAAGACTTTACTTACACTATTAGCATGGAGACTGCTATGAAAATAAAAAGACAGTTCATGGATCTTGCAGTCATTTTTCTTTGTGATGGCCCAAAACAAGACAAAGAGCCAAGTGTGGTACTAAACCTCTTTTTTGTATGACAGGTCTCACTATGTAGCCCAGGTTGGCCTCAAATTTGAGACCCTCTTGCCTTAGCCTCCTAAGTTCTAGGATTATAGGTATACATCACCATGTCTGGCTCTGCTCCTAAACCTTTAAGTAGGCATCTCCCAGTTCCTTGAAGGGAGGAGATCCAAGGTGTTCAGGAAATCACAAGTCCTAGCCAGATGGTGTCCTTCAGTCACTCCCCTGTTTCATGCCTCTTAGAGCTCATTAGATGAGAGAATGCAGTAAGGACCATCTTAGTAGGTATGTCCTGAGGAATGGCTCATTCAGCCTCCACTGTATCATCTTGATTAGAGATTGGAAAATTGGAAATTACGAAACTATGCTTCCCAGACTTCTTTGCAACTAGGGTTCTGGCTACAAATTGAGTTTCAACACTGAGATCCTGCTTTGTGAGATCCAGTAAATAAACACGAGGCAGAGGCCATCTTTCTATCCCTACTGCTTTTGTTAGCAAACCAGGTGATGAAAGCAGAGTCTTTTTCTCTCCCCATAGAAAATTCTAGGGTCTTTTATATTTTGCCTGTGTTCTAGAGGCAGAGACAGTTTTTGAAACAACAGCAATGACTTCTGACTTGAGCCCCAGTCCTGAATCACATCTTTAAGGACATGAACTCAACCCAGTGCCAGAGGCTGTGGACATGGCCTTAATGGACGAGCTCTGTGCTTTCTGTGCAGTTGTTCCTGGAAGCCCAGTCTAGACTGCTCCCTGAGTCCTATCTGTGATTCGATTAGTATCTAATTCCCTGTATTAAGTCCCTTCCTGTTTAAAATATCTAGAGTGGTTTGTGTCCTCAATTGAACACTGATTAATCTAGAAATCTAGATTATCCCTCCATTCTAGGGTGATTAGTGCCACGCAAAGCTGAGCCTGCCCCCACACCAACTTCTTCAGGCCAAGGATGGCTTTCTCAGTAAAAGCTGATCTTGGGCGAGGAGTTCCAGGCTACTGCTTCCTTTCTGGTAATTCATCCTGCTCGCTGGGCACACTGAGAAAAGCAGGCCTGGATAATGTGATATTCTGGAAAATCCCTCTGAAAACTCCCATCTGTGGGGCCACAGCTGTGTTAGAGCCCCAGAGTGAAGGACCTGCAGGAGCAGGGTCAAGGGCGACTGACGGATGTGTCTTCTTCCCAAGGATGAATGAGGCTACAAGCCTTTCCGTGCTAGAATGAAGATGGCTGAGGGGTCAGGACCAGGAGTCCAGATCAGGGCTGGGGAAGCCCCTCTGAGGACGCCGTCTGCCTGCTGAGATGCTCTCTATTGGCTCTGATTCCTTGGAGTGGCCATTCCGATTATTTTCTGATATCAAGACCCTTTTATATTCATAAGAATTGTTGAAGACCTCAAAGAGCTTGCATCTCTCTTATTCTATGATATTGAATATCAAACAGTGAAGCCAAAAACATGCTAAAACACACGACTACAAAATATTCCATGAGCTACAAATGCCATGTCACATATCCTGGATATCTGTGAGAGAAATGAAACTGAAAAGCAAAAAATGTATTCTTTTGAAAACAGATTTGACTCCTGGCAAGAGCCTCTGGGGCCCCAGGATTCCCAGGGTCACACTCTGAGGACTTGCACATTAGATGGCCTTAGCAGATACCTACGGCAGCACTGGTAAGGCTGGCAGGCAGCAGCAGGCATGGGGCTGGAATTCTTGTCTCTGGTGATGTATGATCCTCCAGGTGAACCCTGGAGTGGAAGAGGGCTTACATGTGCACTCCTGGCCTAGGGACCATCCTAGGCAATACCAATCACTGAGAAAATTATCGCTCTTTCAGTACAACCAAATAGAACCTAGGGAAGCCATTGACCTCTTTGGGCCTGTTTTTCTATTAAAGAAGGGGTTATGTTAATGATTTGTGCATTTTTCTTTCCAGGGTGAGAACCCCTCTTCTTCTATTGCACAGATCCCTCCTGGCAATACTTACACCTGCAGTCCAGAGACTGAGTGTGGGGACTCTGGAAGCAGACTGTCAGGCTAGGATCAGGTGTGTTCCTAATGATTGAAACTTTGTGACTCTGTGAAGTAGCTTCACCTCTCCCAGCCTCAGTTTCCCTATGAGCAAAATGGGTGTAAATCATTGGACTACCTCCCAGGCCAGCTGGAAATAAATATGCAGAAGCCTTAGTGGAGCATTTGGAATGTGATCTGTTCTCCATTAACATCAACTACTATTAGTTTTAGTATCTGTTGATAGAGAAAACACATAATAGCAAAAAAAAAAAAAAAAGCCATAGAAATCTGGCTGTATTAAATGCGTCAGCTCCAGCCTTCTTACAGCCTGGCTGATTCTTTGCCTTCTCCCCGCCAGCAAGCATAAACACGTAAGCCTGTCGGCGGGCTGCCCACTACCTGCTCCAGCCCAGCTCATAAAACGGAGAAAACAAATGCAACCACTATGTTGAGAGTAAGCTGCAAACTTCCTGGCAGCACACAGACTCTTGACTTTGTTGATGAAGAAATTCACACCAGGGAAAAGGTGACGACCATAAGGAACGCAGTTCTAAGGCTGTAGGTCACCAACATTGCTGGTGAGGTGTCACTTTGAAGGACCCACAGTCCCTGATATACCTTGAGTGCTATTTGTGGCTATCCTAAATACCACTGTGCACACTGTTCACACAGTCTTCTGGTTGCTGTGATGAACAAAGCAACCTAACAGAGTCATGGGCTCTTTGGAAGTGTCTGTCTTTGTGTGCTAATGAACTAGGTTCAGGCTATCTTTGGCTGCATATTGAGTTTGAGAGTAGCTTGAGCTACATGAAACACTGTCTCAAAAATAAACAAGCGCCTTTAGTCCTAACACTTGGGAGGCAGAGGCAGGCAGATCTTTGTGAGTTCAAGGCCAGCCTGGTCTACAGAGTGAGTTCCAGGACAGCTGGGGCTACAGGGAAACCCTATCTTGAAAAGACCAAAAAAAAGGGGGGGAGGGGTACTTTAATCCTTCATAAATTAGAGGATACATCAAATAATACTCAAATAGCTGGGCATGGTGGCACACACCTTTAATCTTAGCACTTGGGAAGCAGAGGCAGGCGGATCTCTGAGTTCAAGGCCAGCCTGGTCTACATAGTAAGTTTCAGGACAGCTGGAGCTACAGGGAGACCCTGTCTCGAAAAGACAAAAAAACAAAACAAAACAAAAAAGGGAGTGTGGTCAGTGATTGACAGTGAGGTTGTGAATAACAGCCAAGTTCGTTGAACATGCAGTGGGGCGTCCAGTAAAACTGAGAAAGGATTTGGAAAGGAGAGGGGTGGAGGCTTTAATCCTAGCCTGCAGACTTTGGTAGGTGGACAGCAGCTAGTCAGTCAGTAAGAATCCAAATTTAGATTAGGAAAACAATTTAAATTTATTTATTTATTTATTTATTTATTTATTTATTTATTTATTTTTTTTTTTTTGTCTTTTTGAGACAGGGTCTCCCTGNAGCCAACAAATGCCATGATCACCATTACACTGGATATCTTTGTTGAGATGAAAATGCAAACTGCCAAAAAGCAAAAAATGTATTCTTTGAAAACAGATTCTGTAACTCCTGGCAAGAGCCGTCTGGGCACTTCCAGGATTCCCAGGGCGTCACACTACTGAGGACGTTTGCACATTGATGGCCCGCTTAGCAGAATACCCTATGCAGCAGCACGGTGGTAAGCTGGCAGCAGCAGCAGCAGGCATGGGCTGGAATTCTTGTCTCTGGTGATGTATGATCCTCCAGGTGAACCCTGGAGTGGAAGAGGGCTTACATGTGCACTCCTGGCCTAGGGACCATCCTAGGCAATACCAATCACTGAGAAAATTATCGCTCTTTCAGTACAACCAAATAGAACCGTAGCGGAAGCCCATTGACCCTCTATTGGGTCCTGTTTTTCTAATTAAAGAAGGGTACAAGCGCGTTATGTAATGTTTGTGCATTTTTCTTTTCAACCCGGGGGAACCCCCTTCTTCATTGCACAGCATCCCTGCTCGCTGAAAACTTGACACTGCAGTCCAGAACTGAGTGTGGCTCTGGAAGCAGACGTCGCTAGGATCAGGTTTTCCTAATGAGAAACTATTGTGACTCTGTGAAGTAACTTCACTCTCCCGTCATTCCCTATAGAAAGATGTCACTGTTAATATTGGAGACTACCTTCCACAGGCCCAGAGATAAATATCAGAAAGCCTTAGCGGGCATTTGAAAGCTGATCTGTTTCTCATAAACATCCTAACATATTATTGTAGTACTGTTGAATAGAGAAAAACATATAGCAAAAAAAAAAAAAAAAAAGCCATAGATAGGAATGCTGTATAAATGCTCGCTCCACTTCTTACAGCCGGCTGATTCTTTGCCTTCTCCCCGCCACAAGCATAAACAACGTACCTGTCGGCGGGCTGCACTACCTGCCCAGCAGCTCAAAACGGAGAAAGACAAATGCAACCACTATGTTGAGAGTAGCTGCAACTTCCTGGCACACACACGATCTTGATTTGTGATGAAGAATTCCACCAGGGAAAAGGTGACGACCATAAGGAACGCAGTTCTAAGGCTGAGTCACCAACATTGCGGTGAGTGTCACTTTGAAGGACCCACAGTCCGATATAACTATGCATTTGCTACCAAATACCATGTGCCACTGTTCACACAGCTTCTGTTGCTGTGAGACAAAGCACCTAACAGATCAGGCTCTTTGGAAGTGCGTCTTGTGTGCTAATGAACAGGTCAGCATCTGCTGCATATTGATTGAGAGTACTGAGCTACATAAACACGTCTCAAAAATAAACAAGCCGCCATTCACTAACACTTTGGAGGCAGAGGCAGGCAGATCTTGAGTTCAAGCGCCAGCTGAGTCTTTCAGAAGTGAGTTCCAGGACAGCAGTGAGGCTATATAGACCCTATCTTTGAAAAGACAAAAAAAAAAAAAAAAAAAAAAACGAAAACAACAAAAAACCCCATAAATAAATATACCAGCCAAGGCCAGCAAGAGCTTCCACAACCCGACAGCCGATTCAACCTCTGGTATTGCACACTGTGGAAGAGACTGAGCTCTCACGAGTTGTCCCTTTTACTCTGTACAATCTACACTATGTCCACAATAATAATATATAAAAAATTAATAAATAAAACAAACAAATATACTGGCCCTATAGCGGTAAGCTCCACAGCTGAGGCCTCAACATCCAACCATTACAAAACAAAAATTAGGTGCTGGAGAGAGCCTCAGCCCACTAGCAGACGCTGACCGCTCTGCCAGGGACTCGGGGTCGATTCAGCACCACATGCGGAGGCCCTAGAACCGGCCCTAAGAACGCTCTTTAACCCAGTTCCACGGAATCCGACGCCCTCTTCTGACCTCCACGCATTGCAGGACGACCAACCTCATGCGACAAGACACTCTCATACATAAAAAAATAAAAAAAAGACCACCCCCCAACAAAAAAACCAAACAACAACTAAAAAAGCCGAACAAGTTACTCGTGGGAGGGCATTGGATGAATACACGGACATGGTCTTATTCTACATGACCTGGAAATTCCTCTCTGCTACGGAGGAATAACCAGAGAGGGCAGTACTGCTAAGTCACCACTGGTGCATCAGCAATAGGTACACAGACCTACTGTCACTGCTCTGTTCTCGTTACCACTCTGTTGTGCTGGAATGTCCCCAGTTTGTGCCCATACAAAGGTCTCACAGGGCTCCTCAACAGGACCCTGATAACAAAAGCTATTTTATTCACTTAAAAAATTGAAAGAGGCCGCCGGGTGTTGAGGGGGTGGGGTTGAGGTGTGGGGTGGGGGTCGGGGGGGTGATGCTCGACGCCGCCTTAATCCTAGCACTGGGAGGCCAAGGCAGGAGAAAGAGTTTGAGGCCAACCTGGACTAGAGTGAGTTCAAGGCCAGCTCTGGTCCTATACAGATGAGTTCCAGCCGTCAGCCAGGGCTATTAGGAGACCTTAAGACCAAAAAAAAAAAAAAAAAAAAAAAATTGAAAGAGAACAAACTTCTTCAGGCCTTGGTTTTAATAAGTTTCTGCAGTATGGAAAAAACCCTGCTCCATTACACAAGTGTATGGCTTATAAGGATCATAGGCCTAGAAGTAGTGTCTTACAACATGGAACAGGAAACGCCTCTGATTTCTAGCTCAAAGCAGGCTCTGTTCTATCTTGAGCTGGGCAGGGGCGTTAGGTTGGCAGATGGGCACTGGCTTATACCTGGAGGCTGTGTAATCTGAGCCCTGGGCAGAAGAAAGCTATGTGCTTCTATCCCCTGGGTAAGAACTGGGAACAAGGACAGGCTGTGCCTACTGGCCAGGAAGGCAATGAGACCTGGCCGGTTTGTCCCTGGGAGGGCTGGATTTCACCTGTCTTTGGCTGTGGGAATGGTGGCTCCTGGGCTGGGAGGGTAGGGGTAGGCACATCAACTTTGAACTTGCTCCCTAGGGAGATTTCCCTATCATCTCTAAGCAGTGCCCACCCAACCTGAGCATATCCAGGAGCCCAGGAGAGAACCAGAGAGCTGAAGGGTGGGGACTGTCAGCGAGTTTTCTGCCCTCAGACTTGAATTTCTCCACTGACTTTGCCTCACCTTTGGCAGGAGACAGAGCTGAGCTATGGGGCTAGATAAGCTGGTTCCCCTGAATACCCCCTTCCCACACACAGGTCTTGCCGTGAAGTATACTGCATCCTCAATCCCTCTACCACCCCCATCCCACCACCTAGGCTGAGCAGCTAGTACTGTTGCAAAGATGGCTGAGTTCTTCAACCAAGTGATAGCGCTACAAACAGCCTTTTCTGGGAAGGTTAAGGCTGGCTTGAGTGCCTGTGTGAAGCTCTCTTCCTGGCCTCCCCAAGATTTCCACAGAGCCATTGTGGACCCAAACCAAGCCAAAAGGCCCATGTAGAATAAAACCAACACTGTCCCACTGAAGTGAGATTCCATCCCAGCACAAAGGAAGCAATTCTATTCCGGCTCACATCTTGGACTAATTATTTTCCTAGAATTGCTTGGTAAACCAGGATGGTTTGGCTCAGCTTGGAGTCAGAGCTGGGCAAGTTTTTCTCCCTGGGCCCCCCCAGGCCTGTGCCCACCCCTGGCTGAGCCACGCTGCCTCAGAACATGTGGCTGATCTCAGCAGAATCTCTGCCTAGGGTCAGGTGACTTCTGTTTGAGATGGAGCACTGACTTTCTGGAGGGAAAAGTAGAGTTTCTTATTAAAACTCATCTGGTACAGATTAGAGGCACTAGATAAAGCTTGCCCAGATATGCTACGCATGTGAGGATTCCTAGGTTTTTGTTGTTGCTGTTGGTACTGGGGATTACACATGCTGAGCATGCGTTCTACCACTGTGTTGCATCCCAAGGCCTCTAGAGCCCTTCCCACAACCCTCGTCCTTTTTTTTTAAGATGGGATCTTGCTATGTCATCCTAGCTGGCCTGGAACTCACTTATAGATCAGATACTCCTGCCTCTGCCTCTCAAATGCTGGGATTATAAGGCATGCACAACCATAGCCAGCTATTTTATTTTTTCTTGAGATAGTGTTTCCCAGGCTAGGCTTGACCCTCTGCACTCAGTCTCACATATCAGTCTCCCAAGTAGATAGGACTAAGGTGGGCTGCCTTGTCAGGATGAATATGAACACGGATGTCAATTTCAAACATGGACAAGTCATGATCAGTTATGATCCCTATCTGACCTCTTGCCAGTGGTTGGCCTTGGGTCTCAATGGAGTCTAAGAGTCATCAGTGGAATGTGAGTTCAACTGTGTGACAAGGGTGCATCAGGATGAACAGAAAAACACTAATGACTTACAGAATAGGTACTAAGCTGCTAGCACCATTTTAAGTCTCTCATACTTACTAACTTAATCCTCATGGCTACCTTTATGAACTAGGTACTACTAGTATGTAGGTACTACTCCTTACACACAGGTAAACTGAGGGCCCTATGTCATTCACCTAAGCAGTAGAACTCCTGAAGAGTATATTTCACTGCCACTCAGATTAGTGGTAAATGCCTCTACTCTCTCTGACATCTTGCTGGCCCTGTTTTTTTTTTTTGTTGTTGTTGTTTTGTTTTTGTTTTTGATACAGGCTCTTACCATGTAATCTAGGTGAATCTGGAGCACACTATGTGGCCCAGGCTGGCCTTGAACACACAGTGTTCCTGTTGGGGATACAGGTGTATGCCACCACGTCTGATTTAGGATGGTTTAACTAAGCATTTAAAAAAAATTTAGGATTGTGTTCATGTAAGTATACAACAGAGGAAATAATGTTTATTTAAACACTGAAGGACAAAAAAATTCATAATGGTTTTTGTATTTTTTTATTATTTATTTATTTATTTGTTTATTTATATGAATGTACTGTCTGCTTGTAGGTCTGTGTACCTGTGTCGTGCAATGCCGCGGAGGTCAGAAGAGGGCGTCGGATTCCCCTGGAACTGGAGTTAAAGATGGTTCTCAGCTGCCATGCGGGTGCTGGGGATCGAACCTGGGTCCTCTGCAAGAGCAGTCGGCGCTCTTAACCACTAGGCCATCTCTCCAGCCCCAGTTTTTGTGTATATATATATATATTTTTTTTTTTTTTGGTCTTTTCGAGACAGTATCTCCTTGTAGCCCGAGCTGTCCTGGAACTCGCTCTGTAGACCAGGCTGGCCTTGAACTCACAGAGATCCGCCTGCCTCTGCCTCCCAAATGCTAGGATTAAAGGCGTGCGCCACCACACCCAGCTAGGTTTTTGTATTGTTAAGGTGGTTTTTATTCTTCATTTTTAGAAAGGAGATTTGAGGGGCTGGAGAGATGGTTCAGTGGTTAAAAGCACTGACTGCTCCTGCAGCTAAGAACCATCTTTAGTGTGGGGCGTGGTGGTACACGCCTTTGATCCCAGCACTTGGGAGGTAGAGGAAGGCAGATCTCTGTGAGTGCAAGGCCAGCCTGGTCTACGAAGTGAGCTTTAGGCCACCTGGGACTAAAGGGAGACCCTGTCTCACACACACAAAAAAAGGAGATTTGAATTAATTCCTCTGCTTACTGTGACTGGGTGGTGATTCCCAATACATCAATAAACTGACTCCCCTCCGCCAAAAAAAATTTAGGATAGGGTAAAACTACAGCCATACAATCATTGAGTTTTCACTATCAGTTCAGTATTCAACAAGTATTTATTATATATTATATTTAAAATAAGCTTTTGGGGGTCTGGGCATGGTGTCAGATAGCAATAATCCCAGCCCTTGAGAGACAGAGAAAGGAGAATTATGAGTCAATGGTAAGCCTGAACTATATCTACATAGTGACGTCAAGGCCAGCTTGGGTTATGTGTCAAGACTATCTTAAAAACCAAAGCAAAACCCCAAACAATGCATAGCTAGATGCATTTTTGTTTTATGACATATTTTTTTATATATTTTATTTACTATTTTTTTATTTTATGTGTATGAGAGTACTGCCAGAATGTATGTAAGTGTACCCATGTCATGCAATGCCTGTGGAGATCAGAAGAGGACATTGGAGCCCCTGGAACTGGACTTATGGAGAAATGTTAGCTGCCATGTGGGTGCTGGGAATTGAACCCAGGTCCTCTGCAAGAGCAGCCAGTGCTCTTAACCACTGAACCATCTCTCCAGCGACTTATGATATTTTCAACTGATGATCATTCTAGCCCATCTCATACTGAGGAACATCTCTAATATGTCTTCAAACTGGACCTTTTTTTTTTTAATTTAAATTTTTTTGTTTTTTCGAGACAGGGTCTCCCTTTAGCTGGCCTGGAACTAGCTATGTAGACCAGGCTGGCCTTGAACTCACAGAGATCCGCCTGCCTCTGCCTCCCAAGTGCTGGGATTAAAGGCATGTGCCACCACACCTGGCTTCCAAACTGGACCTTTAAAATGTATTTATTTATTTTTATTTTATATGGATGAGTGTTTTGCCTGCATATGTTTAAGTGCACCAAATGTGTGTGATGACTACAGAGGCCAGAAGAGGGCATCAGATTCCCTGTAACTGGAGTTGGAGATGATTGTTAGCTGCCATGTGGGTGCTGGGAACTGAACACTAACTGCTGAGCCACCTCTCTACTTCCCCAAACTGGCCCATTTTTGAGAGAGAAGAGGAGTCCTGTTATCGACATGAGGATGGCAGGCATAAAGTCAAACTGCATCTTCACAGTGACAGAGCACTTGGGTAGAAACTTTTGTCCACAGAGGTCCTTTGGCCCAGCCCACACTGTGTACTGCAAGCATGGGAGGCTGACTCAACCACCAGTTCTGCAGGTCTTCAATCTCCCCTCTAGCACCATGACCTATGACCCACGGCACTTACCCAGTCTGTAAGTCTTTTATCTGTGTGGACTTCAGCAGTGTGGTTTTATCCTCTAGATTACTAGGTTCACTGGCATTTCCCACCTTTCAGCACAGAAGCTCCATTAGGGACCCATCTACTGAGTTCCTAACTAAGACAAGGTATGTGTCTTACTCTGAGAGCCACAGCCCTTATGCCATATCCCTAGGGGTCCACTCACTCCTGAGCTGTTCCTGAAGGTATTAGAATACTCTGGTAAGGGGGGGATGGCCTTGTCTTTTACTCCTAGAGGCCTGGGGTGACTTGAGTATTGCCACATACTTCTCTTCAGATAAGAAAATAATTTTTTTTCTTTTCATTTCTTAAAAAAAAAATATGGAACACTTCACGAATTTGTGTGTCATCCTTGCGCAGGAGCCATGCTAATCTTCTCTGTATCATTCCAGTTTTATTATATGTGCTGCCGAAGTGAGCACAAGAAAATAATTTCTTAAGAGATTGCTTTTTCACATGAGAACTTCCTACCCAGGAAGGATTTCCTGGAGCCCAAGAGACTGAGGCTAAAGCTGTTCTACGAAGGACCCTGGGACAGAGTGAGAGAGACAAGGCAGATGCCTTCTGCCATGGTGGAAGGTGCACAGCCACCTGTACTTGGCAACTAGGTTGACTCCTGGTGGCATCTTACATGGGTGAGGAGATCGAGGTGCCAGTGGGGACTGCATGCAGGCTGCTATCCTACCTTTTCCCATTCAGCAGGGAGGGCCTTGATCCCTATGAAATCAAGGGCATCAGAACCATTTCTCAGGCTAGACTTTCCCAGTATGGCTTTCTGGAGGGTGGTGACTGGTCCAGCAGGCCAAGTATCATCACTACTTCCCACACGCTGGGGTAGAGCAGTGTGGCAGCAGGCCTCTTTCAACGAGAGCCTACTGATGCCAGATGCCAGAGACCTACCTACTTTCTCTTTCCACACTTGGCAGGTAGTAGTTGACCAAGGACTACAGACTGTACCACCACCTGGAAGCCAGACAGGCTGGCTCTAACTGTACAAGCACTCTTTCCTCCTGGGAGCACTCTGACCTGTACAAGCACTCTTTCCTCCTGGGAGCACTTGCCACCACGCTTCCATCTCTGCCAACAAAGCAGCCTGGGTGGGACCCCAGGGGTCAGTTGCTGCGTTTCACTTATTCCATGGACTTAGGTAGTGAGACAGAGTGGAGTTTTGGGTTTAGGGCCTTGAAATGGGTAGTTCTAGTCAAATACAGTGGAGTGAGGTCACACAGCACCTGTTTTGCCCTACCCCCTATAGTCTGGGGCAGAAAGGTAATCCCCTCAGTGTCACAGGAAGAGTTTTTAGGAATTGAGAGGAGATGAAGGACACAGCATTTGAGGCAGACAGAGATGTACTTGTGTAGGGAGAAATTCCCCATAGGTGACCAGTGGCTCTGGGCATGGGGACGGGAGCCTTGTAGCTGGTGGGATATATTCAAACCCAGCCAGAGAAAGAAGTGACAGGCTCCCAGGATGGTCCTGACCCTATTTCTGCACCCATAGTCCACTGCAGCTTCAGAGAACACTACAGCATGGGCTTCTGGGCAGCATGCTACATTGCCAGGATTTGGGGACTGACTCTGTGCAAGCAAGCCTGTGGCTATTTGCATATTACCTATGACTCTGCTTGCCAGGGTGGTAGAGTACCTGTCTTGGGTCATACTGCAGTCACTGTAACTGGACTGGCCCTTAGAAAATGAAGCAACAGCAGCATGCCAGGGCCTCTCATGATACTGTGCTGCCACCCAGGGCACACTGTGAGCCTGCTGGCTGGCAGAGTAGGAAGAGTTGTAAAGGCTCACCTTGGTGGGTCACGTTGCCACTCTGCCCAGACTCTAGCATTTAAACTGACAGCCTCAACAGGCCTACAATTTGGCCTGGAACTAGAAGCCTGACCCCAAAGCCTCAAGGGGTACATCCCAAGTTCATGAAGAGTCCCCTTCTAAACTTGCAGACAGTAAGTAGGGAGGGGGCAGGGCAAACCATAGCTAGCTATGAGAGGTGGCTAGTTGTGTGGGAAGAAAGAAATCTAAAGAGCTGCCTGGCAAGCAAGGGCAGGCCAGAAACCAGCCTGATCCTGCTCTAGATCAGCCAAAGCTCCTAGCCTGCTCCCATCCTCAGGGTCTGAACCATCTCCGGCTTGGCCTCAGAAGTGCCTTAGGAAAGCAGGGTCAATTCTCTTGAGAGCTGGGATTTCCCCACATGGAAGCACTCTCAGAACCTGGGCCACACCATAGACAAAGGGGATTGTTGCAGCCGATGTTGAAAAAAACTGCTCCAAATGAATGCAGCCCAGCTGGCAGTTCCCAGTCTTTCTTTTTGTGCAGACTGGTGTGTCCAATGGTACAGGAAGTCTTCAGCAACAGGCAGCTCCAGGGCACCCTTGTCAGAGGCTGGGCAGGATCCTGTCTCGTTTCCACGCTCCATATCTGGTACTGCCACTTTCTTTGCTCCAAATCCCTGGCTTGCTCCTTCTCAGATGTTGGCAGATGCCCACATTTAGGCCGGCCACCCAGAGCTAGCAAACTCAAGTCTGCTGGGAAGCAGTTGAGAGCTGGCAGCCTATGTCACAGTGGGTGGAGGAGGTGCTGACGGGAGGCCCAGGCCTTGCAGCTTGTTCTCTTTCTCCTGGTAGGGCAAGGGGTTTACCACTGTAACAGGGTGGAGTCACCGCTTTATCATAACTGGAATTCCCATCCTGAGATCAGCTCTGCCTCTTCCCAGATGTGACTCTGCAGTGGCCTGGGACTTCCTCAGGGGCTCAGTCTATTTGTAAATGGGAAGAAAAAGAACTTCCTCTAAGAGCTTTGGGCAAGGATTAACCAATCCTAGATAGCTGTGCAAAGTACTTAAAAGACTGTTGAGGGCTGGAGAGATGGCCTAGTGGTTAAGAGCGCTGACTGCTCTTGCAGAGGACCCGGGTTCGATCCCCGGCACCCACATGGCAGCTGAGAACCATCTGACTCCAATTCCAGAACTCCAGTTCCAGGGGAATCTGACGACCTCTTCTGACCTCTGCAGCATTGCACGACACGGGTGCACAAACCTACACGCAGATAATACATTCATACAAATAAATAAATAAATAAATAAATAAATAAATAAATAAATAAAATAAAAGACTGTTGAGATTGGTTGCAATGTCTAGAGTCTATGCAAAATGCATCAGTATTCTCTAGGAACGGTGTGGCCTAACCTTTCATCAGAACTAGCCACTGACTAGCTATCCCTCTGGACTGCAGATAAGGAAGAGGGAGGGAATGGATGCAGTAACATATTCTATTAAGCCGAATTACTGCTTCTCGTGGTGGTGCACGCCTTTAATCCCAGCACTTGGGAGGCAGAGGCAGGCAGATCTCTATGAGTTCAAGGCCAGCCTGGTCTACAGAGCAAGTTCCAGGCCAGCTGGGGCTACAGGGAGACCCTGTCTCAAAAACACCAAAAAAAGCCTTCTTTTTGGCGTTGCCTGCCAGGTGCCTGCCATCTCCTTCATGGCATCATGGATGCCCTCAGACCTCTGGTGAAGCCCAAGATCATCAAAAAGAGAACCAAGAAGTTTATCCGACACCAGTCTGATCGATATGTCAAAATTAAGAGCAACTGGTGGAAACCCAGAGGTATGGACAACAGGGTGCGGAGAAGGTTCAAGGGCCAGATCCTGATGCCCAACATTGGTTATGGGAGCAATAAGAAGACAAAGCACATGCTGCCCAGTGGCTTCCAGAAGTTCCTAGTCCACAATGTCTAGGAGCTGGAAGTGCTCTTGATGTGCAACAAATCTTACTGTGCTGAGATAGTGCACAACCTGTCCTGCAAGAACCGCAAAGCCATCGTTGAAAAAGCAGCACAGCTGGCCATCAGAGTCACCAACCCCAATGCCAGGCTGTGCAGCGAAGAGAACGAATAGATGGCTCACGTTTCTGTTATTTGTGTTTAAATAAAACTGTAAAACATGAAAAAAAAAGAAAAAAAAGAAACAACAATAAACAAATCAGTCATTACTTCTAGGTTGCAGTGGTGGCAGTTCATACAAAGGTACTATGGCCAAAGCGGAGAGGCCAGGAGTATGACACAGTGACTGCTGGAGACTGACTGCCGGTCTGCTCCATCCAAAGAAACCCAGGCTGTATTTCTTGGAATCTACGGGTGGCGGTTTGTGATACATGTAAAACTTACTTGAATCCTTTCGGACATCTAGTCTACCTCATCCTCTCTTGTCATTATCAGGTTCCTGGGTTACTGTGGGGGCTGAGTTACATGGAATTAAAGGCAAGGGTAGATATGGCTTTTAAACTCACTAATGTTTTGGGATCTATGAATTTTAATTACATATGATTTAGACATTTTAGTTCTTCCATAAGTTTATGATAACAGCATTTGTTCAGACATGTATGGGGAGTTTATTTAAATGTGACAAATTCTTCATGTACTATGTGATTTGATCTCCATAAAATCCTTTGGGAAGTAGGTCAAGTCATTCTCACTTCAAGCAAGGGAAACGAGCTTGGGACATTCAGTGACTTGCTGGAAGTCACATAGCTGGTAAATGGCAGAGCAGAGCCCCATTTGCCCTGACTCCAAAGAGCCCGAACACTATGTGCTACTGCCTGTTTTGTTAACAGAATACAATATTTAACTGCCTTCTGTTTCAGGGTCTGTTCTGTGTGCAGATCCATAGTGGTCGTATTTTATATAAACAAGAGGGATAGATGACAGGGACTGGCTGGGATGGGAGGGACAGTTTTCTGTGTGCTATATGGACTATCTAGCGATCATTTTGGAGGTTACTGGAAATGCCAATTGGGGGAACATGGAAGCAATACTTAATTCACTCAATAGCTATTATTTCATTTATTTCCATTTTGAGTAAACAGATGGAAATTTAGTGCACAAAAAGTAGGGAGGCAGGGAGAAAAAGAGCTTAACATTGCAAATCTTCCTGAAATGGTATTTAGGGGACTCACAAGTCGGTAGCAGGGAGCCGCCACTGCTATCATCTCTATTATTTGGTAAGAAAACACTTTCGCAAGCTGAGCAAAAGATTAACGAGCTGCTTCTTTAGACTGAACGCACTGAACGCCGATCGGTGGGTGCCTCTGATTTATGTAAAGTACTTGTCTGAGAGGAGCAGCCTCGGAGCATCTGGAACAGAACAAAGGAGGTGCCTGTCCTCAGCGTGGAGCTCACTTGTACTGGGGGCATATCCCCAGAACTTGGGGAGCCAGGAAGCTGGCCCAGGGCTCCATTTTACCAGGAAGTCCCATGGGAAGAGGGCCTGAGCTATGGCCTCAGAACACTGCACTTCTGAGAATGTGTCTCCACTGGGAAACTACCTGATACTGAACATCTGATAAGCAGCAATTGGTAATGATTTCGGGGAAAAGTTCTACCTGTTTTGTGTTTAAAGTGTGGCTCCAGCTCTGTCATGACACACTGCCCAAGCCATGCTTGTGCTTGTCCTTTGAGGCCCAAGTGAAGTCCCACATCTGTCCTGCCAGCATCTTTTAACATCTCTAGCCTTCTCAAAGACTCTCCTGGATATGCTGATGAGGGAGGGCATCAGACAGCAATGCCAGGTTGTAGTCTGTGTGCTTCACACAAATGACTCCTACAGCAGCCTGAGGCTGACACTACTGTTCTTATGCTAAGAAGCATTGAGGTTCAGAGCCTAAGTGACAGGCATGAGGCCTCCAGTCCTGGGATTTGAAGCCAGGCAAGCTCTGAGCCAGAGCGTCAACCTAATGCACTGTTATGAGACTGATCTTTCTTCTCACATCATCTTAGGGCTGCAGGTTCTTCAACGCAGCAAGGTTGAGCTCACAAGCATGCCTTTCAGCAGAGATTCCTCCTCCAATAGGGCTCTACCAGCTGAATGAAAACTCCTGACACCAGATGTTCCCAAGTTCCAACCTGGGTCAGACACACCTGGCTAAGAGTCCGAGACAGTGGCTGGCCCCAACCTCTAGAGGGTACCTCCTTCTACAAAGAGGCACTGTATAGAGGCTTGATCCAGGGCCCAAGGCTTGAGCGAGTAGACTGGTGTCCCCCACTACCATGGTCCCCCCTCTTCTTCTTAGTGTCACTTCCTTAGGGGCCTGGGTTCCAGTACCTAGGAGCGGTCACCCTATCCCATCCAGCCCTCCACATCTCTAGCCCCGTGTCTCCTTCCATTCTTGACACTCGATGACGCTTTCTCCCAGCAATTTGCTGGCAAGCTAGCAGGCCTCCTGTTTCTCCTACATGTCTACACAGCCTTCATTCTCATTCCTCAGGACAGTGACAGTCTGGGCTCCTACTCCAGCTGGCCAACCCTCTGTTTCCAGGCACCACCATCCAGGACGGACCACGTCGGGGCAGATGGTTGCCCATCCTCCTCTGGGCCTCAGGGGAGGGAGGGGCCGACTCCCCTGGATCCCTGACAGGAGCTTCTTTCACTTTCTGGGCTTGATCTCAGTGATGACACACCCTGCAGGGTAGCAGCTGTGACTAATCCTGGGTTCTAGGCCCTGCCTTGTGTCTGGCTGGTGCTGTGACAGAGTTGCCAGAGAGCAAGGCATCCTGGGAGGGCACAGGGATGGACCTGATGCAAAGCTCCCAAGGGTGTTAAGGATAGGGTTCTAGGAAAAGCAGCAGGTGAGGGTAGAGGGGGCTAAAAGAGGCAGGCCAGAAAGCTAGAGCCTACTCATGAGATCTCAGAGCTTTAGGGCAAGGGGAAAGAGCTACAGCTAATACTGTGAAAGGCCAAGGGCCCGGGGCTCAGAAACCCAGTTTGAATCCTTATTTAGGCACTCAAGCAGCTCATGCCCACTGCCTGGTGCAACTCCACTGCTGAAGAATTACAGGCATAAAAGAAACAGAGGTTGCTGGAAATGTTCTTCAAAAGGAAGAGCATGAAATATGTCACTTCGTGTCCTACCATGCCCCAGTGTAGAGTATTTTGTCTTTGTGTCTGCAGACTGGGTGGGAAGTCTCTTCCCAGGCCTGTGCTTTGTTCCTGGATGCTGCCTGCCTCAGAGCAGTAGAATCTCTTCTCATGCCTCTCGATGCCCTGCCCTGCTTGCCAGTCCAAGTTTCTACTGTTTTTTTTTTTCCAATCCCTCCTGGACCCAGAGCAGACAGCTCTTGGGAGGGGCCTCTTACAGAGAGATACAAAAGCCACACTAAACAGTGAGAAGGCAGTACAGGCTTAGCGGGGAACAGCACAATGGGCTCCACACGAAACGAAGACAGCATGTTACCTCCGTGGTAACAAGGCCTCTCCCTGGAAGGAATCATAGTCTTCTAAACAAAAATATATGAACAAGACTTGAGTGGCCATGCCACCAATCCAGGTCACCAACATGAGTTCCTTAGGATGAGGCAGTGAGTGAAGTCACTTAATCCTAAATAGACCCATGCAGCCATCAATCCCCACAGAAGGCCTCAGGGCAGACACTCAGCATAGTGGAATCACAGGTTCTGTCCAGTTGGGGATGAGGTGGGACAGAGGAAGGACTTCATGGGAGGAAGCGGGTGGGAGAAGGAAAGGATTCCAAGCTCACAAAAGCAAAGCCCTGTCACACTGGCGCCCTAGCAAACTCCATTTACCACAGGAGGACACATTTTCCTCAGTGCTTTGGTGGGGATGTCAGGATGGCAGAGCCTTGAGGGACTATGAGGTACAGCCCAGCTCTCCATGGCCTCTAGGGCCCTAGGACCCACATCAGCCAGCAGGAACCAGGCTGCAAGGGGCAGCTAGGCTACGTCTCACCTAGGGTATCTAATCTTTGGTACCAAGATTTGAAAATTTTGGAACCACAGTGGTTCTAATTTCCTATGAATCTAATACTTGTTTGAAATGATTCATGGAAAAATACCTTTGTGACCAGTAGACTTGTGCCACAGAATGTGGTTTCTAGATAATTAGTATCTAAGCACATACACATGTGTATGTTACTATTTGAACTCTGTGGCTACCACCACATGCAGATAATGGACTCTTGCCATAGAGGAGCCTGCTGTTGCTTGTTAGAGCATGGGGAATGGGGGGGGGGGAGGCTGGATCCTCCTAGGTGCAAAGCTAACACAAAGCTTGGGGGCCAAGCAGTCCAGCCCAGGGCAACAAGCTCAGCTCCTTGGCTGCTTCTCCCAGCCAGCTTTGCTGAGGTCTGGGTCCGAGCCTTACACCCCTGGAAGACTACGGAACAGCAAGTAAGTCCCCTCCCCTTCTCCCTCTGATGTGTGCCTAGCTCTTGCTCCTTCCCAGCCAACTTCTGCAGCCACAACACTTTCTCTACAAAGCAAAAGCAGCTGGGGCACAGAGCCTGCGATCTGGCTCCGCCTCCCACTGCATGGGACTGACTTTCAAAATGCTTTGGGTTCCAGCTGCAGCCTTCTTTTGGGTCAGGCCCAGGTGGGCTTCCTCCTCAGCTTTCCAGAGAAATAAAATGATGCTGACACTATAAGGATACCAGTAATAGTAACAATAATGGTAGCATTTACTGCGATCATTATTCCTGTACGTGCGCCAGGCCAATATTGTTTTTTATGTTTCTCCCAATGACAGGCTGTATTGTGCAGTAGTTATGAGCTCAGCCTCTGTGGCCTGCCTAGTTACTGAGTCTCTCTGTGCCTTCATGTACTCATGTATAAAATGAGCACCTTTTTCCTGGTAGGATGCAAAAGACATGAACACACACCTATCAAGTGCCCAGCACTGTGCTTAGCACGTAGTAAGCACTCAGTGGACACTGTCGGCCTTCCTGGAATCCTTTACTCTTCTCATACTTACAGCTGGGGAAGCAGGGCCGAGGGAGGTTTAGAACCCTGCACAAACGTCTCACGGTTCCTGAATGCTAGAGCTGTTGTTTCTCCCCAGGCTACCTGGCTCCCCGGCCACTGCATGCCCTGTTCCCAACACTGGTGTATGCCCACAGGGCTGCCGACCCTTCCCAGCAGCTGTTCGTAGCCAGGTGGGGCTGAGTCTACCTTACCACAGCTGTGTTCATCCTGTGACTGTAGAGGCCCCGGAGAAATGGGGCCTGTGTGGGGGGCAGAGTGACGCCACTTCCCTCTCTCCCCATCCCAGGCTCTGCTAGGTGGCAGTATGTGAAGACAGTTTTGTAAGCCAAGCGAAGGTTTTGCCCACTTAGGAGAAGATGACTTCCAAGCCCACAGAAAAACCTTGCTTGCCTTGGGCGGCCATGTGATGCCAGCACATGTGGTTATTTTGTAGATATTATTTTAAAAAATCCTTTAGGCAGAAGATTTTAAAAAGGTAGTCAGTCCCCTACTCAAGCCCTCATTGGATCACTCTTGGGCAGTCAACAACCTGTACATGCGTTCAGTTGGGAGAGAGCTGGGGCCCTGTAGAGTGTACTGACCCGGAGACAGCAGCTATGGATTGGGGGCTACCCAGCTCCCCACCTGGTGCACATCACGAACCTGACAGGGCCCCAGTGTTCTAATCTACGAAATGAGCAGATGGGGCCAAACATGCCCAAGATCCCTTACAAAGACCTTAGCACTGTCATCAAAAGAGGTGACAACTATTACTGACAGAGTTACCACTGTCCTCACTGCTCTTTCTCCAAGCACCTGCTCACTTAGCTCTGACTCCCGCCATTCGTGTTGGGAATGTTGCCGCTTAGTTTTTGTCAACTTGATATAAACTAGAATCACCTCAATTGAGGGAACCTCAACTGAGGAATTTCCTCTATTGGGCTGGCCTCTGGCCATATCTTCGAGACATTTTCTTAATTGCTGATTGATATAGGAGGGCCCAGCCCACTATGGGTAGGGTCTGGTCTGTACAAGAAAGCTGAGAAAGGGAGGAGGGGAAGGAACAAGCCAGTGAGCAGTGTTCCTCTGCTGTCTGCTTCAATTTCTGCCTTCAGGTTCTGAAGCCAAATAAACCCTTCCCCCCACCCCCAATTTGCTTTTACTCAGTGTTTTATCACAACAACAGAAAAGCAACTATGACAGAAAGGATGTCTCATTTTGTAAAGGCAATGAGTTTCAGAGAGTCCAGCGAGAGTATGCTGAGCTGACTAACTCTACGCTGAGGCTGAAGCCCACTTGTCAGCCTCCATGAGCTTACACTGCATCTTCCCTGGGTAAGGAAATATCACATCCTATGCTGGCCTTCATCCGTGTGTGTGGACACCCAGGCTACCACCCGCCCCTGCTGGCCAGCTCCAGGCTGCTTCTTGGCTGGTTAGCTAGTGGTCAGTAGGTCAATACATATTTGGAAGCCCTCCCTAGCAGGGAAGAATGATACCTACCGTTCATTGTTCAGGGTCATTCTTGGGGGGTCCAGGTTGGGGTTCTCCATGGACTCCATCTGTGGACACCGTAGAAAGTAGTAGAGTGTGTGGAGGGCATCAGGGGACCAGGTGATGGGCTGTGGTGGCTGGCGGGCCTGACGGGCAGGGCTGGTACCTGGGCACAGGGGGTGGCGCCCCTGCATGTGATGCATGGCTCGAGAGACTAGGTCACCTGGAGAGGGAGAGAAGGGGAAGAAATCCAAAGACAAAGTCTGAGTTCCCAGCCCACATTCTCCCAGGGCTACCAGCTCCCTTCACTTAGTGTGTAATTACTATTTACCCCAGTCAAGAGGCGGAGGAGGGGACCGTCACCTAGATGCACAATAGCAATTTGGTTTCCCTTTCATTTCTAGACTCGCCTTAACAGCTGAATTGTAAACACTTGGCAGGGCTGGTCTCCTCGGAATTTATGCTAATGTGGTTTCCCTTTCAACATCCTCACTCTCTCCACTACCCCAGGGGCCCTTCCCATAGGTCTTTAACCATGGGAGCCAGCCAAGAGCAGGCTCTGTAAAGTCTTCCCTACACTGTCATGTATAAAACTCCGGGACTTCAGTAGACAGTGTCCACCACCATCCGCTGAACACTTAACTATGAACAGAGGATGGAACTTTCTAGAAATATGATTCAGTTTGGTCCTTATACTGCTAGGGGTCAAGTATATCCCCACGTTCAGATGGCAGCATTAAGGCTTATCTGAGGAACACTTCCTGGTCCCATGTGCTTTGGTCACATGTGACTCTAAAGCCCATGAACTTCACTGTGATTTGGGCTGTACCTTACCCTATTGGAGCCTGTGGGGTCTTAGGGACCTCATATCCTGTGTTATGTTTCTGTCCTAGTCTTTTCAACATCCAACCAACTTCTGACAGGAAACATCCCATCATTGTGTGAGGCCACAATGCTGAGAAAGGATGGGCTGAAACAGCCCCAGGCACCTGCATTCTAGGACAAGCGGTGCCACTGTGTTCTCCAGGCCTGGGAACTCAGGGGGTCTCTCCAGTGGGTCAGCCTTCTGTAACTCACAGCAGTCACTCACAGATGGCCCCTCTCACAGGAAGCCTTGGGGACCCAGCTAGCCCTATAGGGGTAGAAATGATTGCATTCTGAGTCTGTTAAGTCAGCAGAATGAATTCATTCCTTTAGTCAGTTAACCTTCATAGCTCAGCTTCTGGGAGTCTGGTTCTGTATTCCTCCACATCCCTAGACCTCCACAAAGAGTCTCCCACACACAAGGCCTGGGATGTAAATGAAGAAGTAGTCTTGTGTATGCATTTCATTTCCAAATACTACAACAGGTAATACTTGACTTAAGCTTATTCACTGTCAAATTCTCCAGAACAGCCATAGTGAGGATGACTGTCTTCCAGGCAAGAGCAAATTACTATAATTAGAATTCCCCACCTAGAACAAGTCCTCCATGTCCTACTCCTACCGAGGTGGGGACTGTCTCTGCCCTCCTGACTTTTTATTTTTTTTTTTTTGTTGTTGTTGTTGTCTTTTTTGAGACAGGGTCTCCCTGTAGCCTTCGCTGGGCTGCAACTCACTATGTAGACCAGGCTGGCCTTGAACTCACAGAGATCTGCTTGCCTCTGCCTCCAGAGTGCTGCCTCCTGATTTTTCTTATTCCCCAAGTTGCGATGAGTTTTCTGGGGACCCTGGCCAAGAAGTCTGGTGACAGTGGAGTCATATTGGCCCCTGTCCAGGGACTTTTGATTGCACTTGTCAAAGGTTACAATATGGCATCTATAGTTGGTAAAAAATCCCTTAGTGATCCTAATGTTCATTGGATTTGAGAAAACCATCACAAAGAAATCTGATTTGAGTGCTGATTCCAGAGTCCAGGATGCATGGCTTCAGATTAGAGATCTGTTACTTCCAGCCTGCGTGCTCTAAGTAATTATAAGAGCCTCATTTTCCTCATCTATGAAATGGAGATGCCAGTAGGTACGCTACCAATTTTGATACAATAATAAACGAGGGGCACTTAACCTGTTTGGCATTGAATAAGCACATGGTGAAGTGGAACCCAACACTAGCATTACTGACACCCTGCTATGACCATTCCTCCATCCTGCCTGGGCCTCCTGAGGTCCTTCGAGGACCACTGCCCATGGCCACACAGTGCCTTACATTTCCCAGGACAGGAGGAGTCTGCCCCTGCAATGCCAGTTCCCAGCCTCGCCCTAGGGCTCCTGGGTGGCAGAAACTGGTATTGAAAGCAGCAGGCAGCTCTGCCTCTAGCAGCCAGTCCCAGCTAAGCTGGGGGCAGAAGGCTGAAACCGGCTCCCCTGTCTCTAGTACTAAAGGTCATAACAGTTGGTGGGACCACAGGAATACAAGGAGGAGAAATCAAAGAGTCTGTGATAGCATCAAAGAGACATTGTGTTGAAATACCATTCCAAAGGCTGGACAAGGTAGAAGTCATTAACATTAATTATTTTTATTGTTGTTTTATTGCTATTGGTGGAGAACCCTTTGGCAGCACATTTCCAGTCAGAATGCAGGCATGAGAATGGAGGAAGCCAGGGAAGTTGCTCTAGAGATTCCTTCAAGGGAAACCGGGAGCAGAGGGGCGGGGAAAACCATGAAGGCAGCAGGACCGAGGTCACCCGCTTCCTCAATATAAACCTCTGCCAAGGACAGTTTCTCTCCAAGACCAAGAGACAGATGTCTGCGGACAACTCAGATCAGACTTGAGTAAAAGCTTAGGCAGCTCCACAACCCATTTATGGCCAAGGCCACAGCTTGCCTTGGCTCTTCTCCTGGGGGTGATTGTTTAAACTCCTGCCATTTTTCACTTTCTAGGCTTTGTGATAGACAAAAAAACATAGGCAAAATCTCATCTAATCTTTATAACCACATTGGAAGGGAAATATTTATTTCCATTATAGAAAAGAGGAAACAAGCTCCCAGAAGTTTAAGGATAGGTTGCCGTTGCAAACTAGCAAGAGCATTAGTCAGTACTGGACGTGGGGCCTTACCTCCCCTGCCAAGCTCTGGATTGTTTCACCAGTGCACTCAAAGAACTGCCGACAAGCTGGGATGGACCGCGTGCTCGTACTGGCTAACTTCAGAAGTGGGGAGTGAATTTTTGACATCCATGGGGCTATGGATGTAGTTTATTTGGTGGGGAGCTTGTCTAGCATGAACAAAGCACTGAATTGGATTCCTAGCATTTTATAAAATTGGGCATGCTGCTACACACCTAAAGTCGCAGCACTTAGGAGATGGAGGTAGGAAGCTCAGAAGTTCACGGCCATCTTCAGCTACAATAAAGAGTTTGAGGTCAGTCTAGGATATGTGACACCTTGTTTTAGGAAGGAGGAAAAAAGAGATCCATGGTAATTTGAGAGTGATTTTACATCTATCTTAATCTAAGAATAATCTTTGCAGTGGCACTTGCATTTTACAGACTTGTTTCATTTTCTAGGTATTTGTTTTTACTTTGTTTTACAAAGTTTCCATCTGTAATTCAGTGCAGGGATATACACAGTTGCTGGCTCTTGGGCACATCTTGTTTGTGAAGCCCTGGGCTAGGGGTGCTGGGCTCTTACACAGGTGAGTGCTCAGTGCTACTAGAACTTCCTTGTATTGTACTTAGGAATCAGTTGATCCTAGCTCAATGAAACCTTGGTCTGAAGCCCAGAAACACCCACCAGGCATGGAAAAAACAAGCCCTCACCCCTTGTTAACCATGAAAGACTCAATTAGAGGTGCTATGGGTTTCACTCTGGTCGGTATAACCCTCATTATGAGCCATCAAATAAAAACAGCAGGCGAGAGTCTGGAACTTAGCACTGCCTTCAAAATAAGCCTTCTAACATCTGGCTTCCTTTAAAAAGAAGTATTTTGCTTTTTGCATGTTCCTTCTCTTTAAAAGTTTCATGGGTACTGAGGGACAGAACAAACACAAGGACCTGAGGTGCTCCTGCAGCTGGACCTAGTACAAGAAGGAAACTTCCTAACCTACCAAGCAGGCTGGTCCTGGCTGCACAGGGGAGTTAATGTATGGAAAGCTCGGGGTAAACTTCTGTGACCACACTGCTCAGTGCCAAGTATCACTAGCCTCATTAAGATCTCTAGTCCCCGAGAGAAAAATTATAATATCTGGCTCTACCTCTGTCCCCTCCCCTGCAGAGGGTTAGCAAAACCTTTGGTTTCAGAGGGAGGGACCAAATAACATGGTGCTTGTGACACAGCCTGTTCTGCTGTCTCTGAAAAAAGGCTATGGAGATGTCTCTTCTCTGTGTCCTGAGGAGTGGCTGGGGAGGATGGAGACCAAGCCCAGGAGAGTTTCAGGAGAGAAACTGGGACGGAGATCATCCCTCGCACATACCGAGCACCAAGGACTGTTCTCTGTCTTGGAGAATATTCTGTTACTGGGGCCCTAGTAGTGGGCAAAAGTGATCAAGCCCCTGTCCTCATGACACTGATAACTTCTAGTCCGAGGAGAGGAAGACTGCACTAGGTAAACATGCAAGTATTAGGGGCTGGAGAGATAGCTTGGTGGTTAAGAGCACTGACTGCTCTTGCAGAGGACCTGGGTTCAATCCCCAGCACCCACATGGCAGCTAAGAACCGTCTGTAACTCCAATTCCAGGAGAACTCCAGTTCCAGGGGAATCCGACACCCTCTTCTGACCTCTGAGGCATTGCACGACATGGGTGCACAAACCTACATGCAGACAGTACACTCATATACATACAAAAAAAATATGCAAGCCTTAAATGGTGATCAATGCTTTGAGTAAAACTGAAGCCACTGAAGGGACCTGGAGGGAGGGTGGGAGCTCATTTACATGAGGGTCTTGGGAAGGCCAATCTGATAAAGTGTCCTTTGGGCAGAGGCTTGAAAAAGTGAAACAGGAGTGTGTTTGGGCATCTAAGGGAAAAACGTGGCAGAGGCTACAGCACGTGCAAAGGCCTTGGGGTCAGAGCATGCTTGGCTGGGAAGCCCAGTGGCTGGAGCATGGTCAGCAAGAGAAGTGCGGTAGGTTATGAAGCTAGATGGCACATCAGATCCCAGACCATGGTGAGGGTTTGGGGTTTCACTGAGTCTTTTTTTTTTTTTTTGTCTTTTTGAGACAGGGTCTCCCTGTAGCCCCAGCTATCCTGGAACTCACTCTGTAGACCAGGCTGGCCTTGAACTCACAAAGATCCACCTGCCTCTGCCTCCCAAGTGCTAGGATTAAAGGCGTGTGCCACCATGCCCGGCTCAAGGGGTTTCACTGTGTCTTAGCATGACCTCAGCTGTCCTGAGAGACTAGTTGCAGGGCCACTGGCCACATCTAGGAAGCCCAAAGCCTGGCGTGATTACCAGCATGCTGCAAATGGCTGACATACTAAGACTGGCCTCATGCTGGTCCTTGTTGGCCATGTAACTTGTCTCTCCCCCAGCTCTGTCCTCTAGCCTTATAGGGTCATTTTGAGTAAATGGGATAAGGTGATAAGGAGCTTTGCACAGTGCCTTGCATGCATAAAGTGTTCAATTAACATTCAAGAGCAAAATAAAATCAAGGTGCTCTTCAGTGGACAGAGGGTCACATAACCCTGTGCTTGAGGAGGCTGAGCCTGCAGAACACAGCCTGGTATGGCCTGAAGACGGCACTGGCCAGGAGGCACTTGACAGGGCAGAGATCAAAGCTCACACCAGAGCCTTCTTCCTGCAGGTCCTTCCAGGGTAGGGGATGGAGGCAGCCCCACACCAGCCCTGTCTGCTGCCAAGAGACAGGGAAACGGAAGTCCTCTGTGAGACCCGTGAGACCCGGAACCTTCATTTCCTGTCTTGAGAAGGCAGAGAAGAATGGAAGGGGCAAGCTTCCTCCCAAAGGAGCAGAAAGGTCTGTCATTCATTGGAAACCCACAGGTCTTGCAGTGTAGAAGGATGGGGTAGGAAACATGTGCAGTCTCCGTGCTGTGTATTGCCATTCTTCATACGTGCACTTGTACAACAGACTGAGGGGGAATGACAGAGGCAGAGGGTGTAGCCTGATTTCTTAAATAACCAGGGTAAGAAGGGGAGCGCTCATGAGATGACACGGGCTTCCCAACTGTCTCACAGATCCCTGAGGTCCTGGGAGAGCCTGGGTGCTGGGTATAGGGGCCATCAGCAGCCAAGCTTGGTTGCTGGGATCCTTTTATTATAGCTGTCAGAAGTTCAGAGCCTCCAGAGAACAACATGAAAGACAGGGTGAAAAGAATGTAAGAACCAGAGGCTGGGAGGAGTGCTGTGGGGCACTGTCTTCTGGACATGACCAGGCCATTGCCATGAGCTCACAGCAGCTACAGTGACCTGCATAAGATCACAAGGTCAAGCCAACAGGATCAGTCTACATTCTGACGGGCAGCATGAATTGGACTCAGTGGGTTGAAGACTGAGAGAGAACATGAAGGGGGAGGGGTGTACTGAGGGTGCCTTGGGAGAGAAGAAGGGGGAGTTGGGGGATGCATATCATCAAGAAGCACTGTTTACATGTATGAAACTGTCAAAGATAGATCAAGGGGTAAAGAGAACATGAATGCATCCCTCAGTGCTCGTCAGTGAAGTTCCTTCAAGCAACACAGGGCCAGGAACACATATGTCACAAATGGCCAAACATTCAGATAAGATTCTGTAGGGTATGGGGCCTTGGACAGGATTCTACCCACCCAGGGCTCAGAGTCCAGAAGAGAGGGTGGAAAAGATTATAAGAGCCAGGGAGGAGGTGCATGACCATGGAAATAGAGTCCTACAAGCTCCTGGGGCCCTGCTCATATGAACCTACAGCAATGGTGTCAGCAGGCACAAGACCCATGCAAACGCAAGCAGACAAAAACCCAGCATAGAACTGTGGAAATGGCAGTAGGCCCCAATCTTTGTCAGAGAATTATTGGCAGCTGATTACTGCTGGGTGAGGAAGAGCTCATATTCTTAAAGCGAGTGACTCTAGAAAGGCTGACTAGGCACTGAGGGACATGTAGGGCACTAACTTAAAATATATGAACTGCAGTGGGGAGGCAACTATAGGAGGGTGCCAATGGGGAAGGGGCATCAAAGTCTATTAAGAGGTTCTGTATGAAATACACAATTCAATAAAATGTATCAGAAAGAATTTGTCAAAGAATATGAGAGAGAGAGAGAGAGAGAGAGAGAGAGAGACAGAGACAGACAGAGACAGAGACAGAGATTGAGGTTCAGAGCCTCTAGGCCAGACAGGTGAAATGAACGAAGCAAGCAGCCAGGTCTGAGATAGCAGAGGGACTGCATGCACCTCATTTAATTATAGCTTAGTTCCCACTTACCATAGCTAAGAAGGCACGAGATGCAGGGCCTCTAGCTCATCTGAATTTTCCAGAGAAACCAGGAATTCATATTTATGTGTGATTATGCACATAGACTGTCTAAACATAACAGCCCAGTGGGCCCCTAGGGCGCCACCTCAGGCTTCATAAAGATCTACCCAGCAGGTAGAGCTCTGGGCTGTAGCCAACACCCAGGCACTGAGTTTCACTGTCTTTTCCCTCAGACCCCATACTTACTCAGTTCTGAGATGCTGCCCACACATGTGGCCAGAAGAGACTGCTCCAGCGTCCGAAGTTCCAGCTGAGCGTAGGCATCTGCTCGCTCGTCATGGCCCAGGGACCCGCTGTTGTAGGGACTGAAGTATGCAGGGAGGGAGAGGACACCTGTGAGGGGAAGTAAGATGGAGAGGTCACACTGGGGGCAGAGGGAAAGCTCTGTGAGCCATGCCATAGCTGCTGTGTCTAGAGCTCAGACCTACTCTCCTGTCCTGACACAGTGGGGTCATAGGACAAGCCCCACTGAGTGAGGAGGATATGGGGCTTTCCACTGGGTCTCATGCCAAAGAGATCAGAAGGAGAAGCTGACCACTTGTGCAGGAATGTTATCCATATGTAGACCAAACTTGAAGTTGCCAAAGAGCTGCTCTGTAGGTTTGTGGACCATCCACTGAATATCATCCATTGAATGTTTACTCTGTGCCTGATTGGACCAGAATGCCTTCAGGGTTCTGGAGTGACAGAAAGATCTGGCTTTGTATCTATGGAGCTCAGGGGTGGCTGGGTCAGATGATCACAATCCTGGTTCTCCAAAGGCCAGCAGCCTGCGGAGTCAGTCCCCTCAGTTCTCGTGCTAGCCTATTTCTTCAAGCCCAGAAGGCCCCGAGGCCACCACTGGAAAGGGACACTGTCCTCTCTACTCCATGAAAGGGGCTGTCCCAGCCCCTGGCCAAGTCCAATTAGCGTTTCTCATTAGCACTTCAACAGAAGAGAACAGAGCTGCCAGACTCCATCCCAGGGGATGCCAGCCTGCAAGTCTCTCCAGCTTACTGCGTGGCTTCTTAGCCAGCAGCAGAAAAGCATTACCGGGCTGCTTTCACATGACATACTCCTTTGGAAGAGCATGTGGCAGCATGATGGCGGCTGCAGGGATTCCCAACTTCTGATGACGGCTGCTTCTCCAGTGGGTGGTTCTTTGTTCAACACCCCCCCCCCAGCTTTTGTTTATTTATTTAAAAAAATATCCACAGGAACCTGTGACTGGAAAGTCACTTTGAGGAAACATCTAAAATTTCTTGAGAGAACTGGAGAGTCTCTGGAATGTGGGACAGAGTCCCCTGTCCTGCACACATGGGATATGACAAGGACAATAGCCACAAGGGATAGTGCCACTGAGCAGTTATGAGAGGGCTCCGGAGTTCATAATGCTAGTACTGCCACATGACCAGCCATGTGATCTTGGGTACGTTACTTGGCCTCTCCATTAACCAGAGATAACTAAGGCTCCCACTCATAGGGAGCAGTGCTGTGGGACCTCAGTCATTAGATGCCAACACTTGCACTGTTGTGGCTCAGAGTAGGGGCTCCACTCTGTGCTGTTGCTGCAAACCTAGGCATTTTTTTTTTTTAACAGTGTCTTGTTTATTCTTCCAATCACCCTAGAGGGAGGGCACTGCCTGTTCCATTTCTGATATTTGGGGGCTGACACCAGAAGAGCGTACATAACTAAGTAACTTTGTCAGGTAAGTGGTAGAGGTAGGATTTAGGTCTGGCTTGGGGTAGTCCTAGAATATGTATACCTTAAGAGTTCAGAGTCCCGTGAACACACCATTTGAGGCTCAGTTACTGCCCCCTTCACTGGCTCATGTGTATGACCTCAGCTGGGCAATGCCAGCCCCCCACCAAGCCTGTGAGGTTTCTCTCCTGTGGAAGAAAGGCACACGATAGTCTTCCTCCAGCCATGCCCTCCCTGGCTGTGTCTCTCTTGGTCATCCTGTAGTTCCAGTGACAGTTCTGCCTACCTATTTTCCTTGGTGCCAGAGGCTGGCCCCTCCATGCCTCTCCTACACCAGCCCATCACGGCCAGCACTGACCCCATAAGTCCTGCACTGAAGCACTTCTCACAGCTTTATTTCCATGGGAGGAGAAGAGCGTGTGGTTGGGTCACCTCCCCCCAGCCCTGTTGTCTAAAGCTGAAGTTCTGGCCGCTGAGTAATCAAACACATTAGGAAAAGCTGGCTCTGAGCATTAAAATGAGAGAAACAAAAGAGAGAGCCACCCAACTCGGAGGGCAGCCCCAACAGCTGTGGAGTGCGGTGGCGGCCCGCGGCAGCCCCACGCCTCCCCCTTTCTCCCTCATTCATCCACAGAAACAACACTGGGAACATGTGGATTAAATCTGCGGTGCTTAGGGCAAGGGCATAGGAAATGCAGCTGATTTGTCAAAGGATTCCCAGAGAGAGATATTATGTCAATAGATCTGGTAACAGGAGCTGGCAGTTCCATTAATAATAGTTCCCATTTTGCCAGTTATCAGCCACCCAAAGGAACTTTCACTTAAAACTGTGGCAAAAGTAATTATGAACCCATTATTAGTAATAATCATTGATAGGACCATAGCTTTGGCATAATTACCTTTTGCTTTTAAGAGACTGTTCCCTATCTATTTTGCAATTTATTTTTCTAGCAAGGGAGATAATGCAGTCAGGATTAAAGCCGAGTTTAAATTTGTGTGTGTGTGTGTGTGTGCAGACATGGTATATTTGTGTAGTGTATATGCAGATGTCTGCATGAGTTTCGGTGCCTTGGCAAGCAGAGGCCAGAGGAGGGTGTATGGTGTCCTGTTCTATCATTCAGTGCCTTATTCCCTTGAGACAGGGCTTTTTGCCTGACCTGGAGCTAGGCTGACAGCCAGCAAGCCTCAGTGATCCATCCGTCTCTGTCCCGCATAGTGTGGGAGTTACAAGTACTTACCTGGTTACATCCAGTTTTTACAGATTATTTATTTACTTATTTTGTTTTGAGACAGCCATCTCCCTGTAGCCCCAGCTGGCCTGGAACTTGCTATGTAGACCAGGCTGGCCTTGAATTCACAGAGATATGCTTGTTTCTGCCTCCAAAGCACAGGGATTAAAGGCATGCACCACCACACCCAGCTACACATTTTATTTTTATTATTAATTATGTGTATATGTGTGTGTCTGTGTGGGGGGTTGTGTGTGTATGTGTCTGCTCACAGGGGCCAGAAGAGGTGTCAAAGCCACTGAAGCTAGAGTTACAGGCAGCTGTGAACACCGGATGTGGGCACTGGGAACTTAACTTCGGTCCTCTGGAAGAACAGTGCACTGCTGAGCCCCAAACACATTCAGCTTTTTAATTTATTATATATTTATTTATTATTTTTATTCTATGTATACAAGTGTATTGCCTGTATTTGCATAAGTGCACCTGTGTCATGCAATGCCCAAAGAGGTCAGAAGAAGGCATTAGATCCTTTAGAACTAGAGTTATGGACAATTGTTGGCCATCCTGTGGGTGCTGGGAATTGAACCCCAGTCCTCTGCAAGAACAGCCAGTGCTTTTAACCCCTGAGCCATCTCTTCAGCCCCCCGCATTCAGCTTTTTATGGTGGGTGCTAGAGATTCACATGTAGGCCCTCATGCTTGCATAGCAACTACTTTCAGGCACTGAACATTTCTCTAGGCCCTGCCAGAGCTGAGTTTTACTGAGAGTTTTCTGTGTCAGGCATATGAGAAGAGTTACATGCATTATTTCATGTAATATTTGAGTCTTTTAAGACTTTCTGAGGTACTTTTCTCACTCATCTTACAGGTGACAAAATGGAGGCAGGTCCATGATCAAGCACATATCCAAGGCTACTGAGGTTACCAGAAACTGAAAAGAGCACTGCTAGAACTTGAAACTCTGCAGTGAAGAGATTCCTGTGACGTTGAAACTTAACAGCATTCTAACCTTGGCTGCCTTGTCCACTTAGGAGGGAAGCAGCACTTAGGCTATCAGAGAAGGGACGGTCTGTGTGGATATGTGGTTGATGGAAAAGAAACTCAAAGTAAGATCCAGAAATGAGAGAGAGAGAGAGAGAGAGAGAGAGAGAGAGAGAGAGAGAGAGAGAGAGAGATTGTATATTTGTATAGCATGTGTATGGAGAACAGAGGACAACCTTGGGTGTCGGTTCTCAGGTGCCTTCCACCTTTTGCTTGAGACAGGCTCTTTCTCACTGGCTTGGAACCGCCATGCCGTCCAGGCTAGCTGGCTCCTAGGATTCCAGGATCTGCCTGCTCCTGCTTTCTATCTCACCAGCACTGGGTTATAAGCCTATATCATCACGCCTGGATTTTTACACAGGTTCTGTGGATCCAAACCCAGGTCCTCATGTCTGTGAGGCAGCACTTCACAGTCTGAGCCATGCCCTAGGCCACGGACATAGGATTTTTAATGTGCTTCCATCCCCCAGCCCATGGACATAGAGTTTTTAATGGGTTTCCAAGCACCTCCTGCCAAGAATCCCTAGGGCCTCCCGTGAAACATCACAGCTTTCACTCCCTCTCATCTTTCCAGAATGTTCCACCTCTTGTCCTTCAACTTTGCTCCTTCAGAAAACCTTCTCCAGTGTCCTAAATCTTTCTCAGTCCATTACTTAGCAGCTCTCCTTAAATGGAAGATATTTTCTTTAAATTCTCTCAATACCTTGATGTCTCCTTTCCCTATAATTCCTATATGAGCCCAGGGTTCAAAGTATTTCTGGAAAAATGCAGTGAGGAAATAAAACCCTTAAAAAATGCTGGGCTTGGTGGCACATGCCTTTAACTCCAGCACTGGGGAGAGGCAGGCAGATCTTGTGAGTTCAAAGCTAGCCTGGTCTACATAGTGAGTTCCAGCAGGCCATCCTAGGCTACAGGGAGTCCCTGTCTCAAAAAGATAAAAAACCAAAACCAAAATAAAAAAAAAACAACAACGAAATGGACGCTTATTTGATCAACTTGATTGTACATCCAAGCCCCTCCAGCTGGATGGTGGGAAGCCTTGGGCTGTGTGGGTTTGGGCACAGCTGCTTGCAAATTGGTTTTACATGAAGGATGCTTGTACTCAAAACTTATTACTTATTGTTAAAAAAATGAAATAAATGAAAGTAAATGTAAAAAAAATAAATTAATTTTGCTCTTAAAAAAAACCCAACAACAAAAGGAAAGGTGAGCACATGGAAACGTTTTCCTCTCTTTGTTAGTTATTAAGGAGACCCCAAATCCATCTCTGCTGAACTTGAGAAATATTCCTGGGAAACCTATCACTCAGATTATTGCTGTGAAATGAATTAGCAAGTGGGAAGCAGTGTATGTGCCGGGCACTCCCCTGTCTCCTTATGCCAGGACACTCCTCCATCTGTACATTGAGTGCACTGACAGTATCTGAAGCCTGTCAACTCCTCCATCCGTACATGGAGTGCAATCTTCTACCACTCAGTTTTTCTCATCCTGGTTGCCCAACCCTTGAATATCAGAGCTCATTATCTTGTTCCCAAAGCTGCTGCCTCCTGTTCCTCCTCCTCTGTTTCCTCTCTAAGTACAGTACTGTGTCCACCCAGTTCCAAAGAAGAGACCTGAGTCACGCTCCACTCTCTCCTCCTCCCATGCCAATTGGCCACTAGGCCTTGATGCCTTCACCACCTCAGTATCAAAACCCTGTAACTTCCCCTCACTCTCGCCTCGCTTCTCTAACTTTATAATTCTCCCATGCCTCCTTACAGCTCTCATACAGAAATCCAAGTGCCTTTGTCCAGATAAGACTAGACAATAGCCTTCTTTCCTTCTCTGAAATGGAGGGGAAAAGTCATTTTTCTAGTCAAGTGGCAAAACTCCCAGTACTTCTCCGAGGACGCCCAGCACACCACAGCCTTGTTTCTCTGAGCTGCCTTTCAATTGGAACCACCCAGGTAGAGGTGGGGACAACCTGCTGATCCTCCACTAGTGCCCAGAGAGGGCACTGTTGAGTTAGGTGGGGAACTCCACCCAGAAGCTTGGGCATGCCTTCCCGCAGGTAGTTGGCACCCAGGAATTAACCCTGGTTTCTGCTGGCAGAGGTGCAGTCCCCTCTAGGCACGTGCCATACCAGGAGCAGATGGACAGTTCACCAGGGTGACGAACCAGAATCTCAACACAAAGCAACAGAAGGTGACTTCACCTCTTGTCTGTAAAATACAGGTCCAACGTGGGGCCACCTCACGCCCTCTCTAGCACTAGAGTAGACCCCCGAAAGCCTTTCCCCGCAGTTATCATTGCACTACTTGTGAATCATCGACACTGGGAATAAATAGAATTGGCGATCACTAATTTCTGTGTTCATTTCGCTCACATCCATATCAGCGTTCAAATGTAAAGATGTCCTTTCTGTGTAGGACTAAATGTAGCTTAGCTTTTCTGATACTCCAACCCAAAGCCAGCAAGGCTGTAGCATCACTGTCCTCCAAACTCAAGAAGCTAGTTACCAGCACTATATCCTTAGACTTATAAATGACGCCTATGAGCTCAGACACCTTGCAGGCTTGTGTCTGCACCACTCCCCCCCCCCCCCCCCCCCCGCCCTGCTCAGGGACACTTGTATGCCAAGGCAGCAGGGACACCACCTGCCCCATGTCTTCGGAATGAGGATCAGGATGCACAGGGTCACTCTTTTAGTCTTCTCGTGAGGAAACACGAGGAGCTGAGAGCTTCTGAAAGTCAAATAGCCAACAGGACCCAACCCTTTCATTTTTTTATTTAAAAAGTGTTTCTGGAGCTGGAGAGATGGTTCAGCAGTTAAGAGTGCTGACTGCTGAGCCACCCCATCAGGGGATAAAATAGAAAAAGGTGTTTCCATTCTCTGATCTGACTTTTTTTTTATAAAAGAGATGTGTTGGGGGGCTGGAGCGATGGCCTAGCGGTTAAGAGCGCCGACCGCTCTTGCAGAGGACCCGGGTTCGATCCCCAGCACCCACATGGCGGCCGAGAGCCGTCTGAAACTCCAATTCCAGGAGAACTCCAGTTCCAGGGGAGTCCGACGCCCTCTTCTGACCTCCGCGGCATTGCACGTCACGGGTGCACAGACTTGCATGCAAACAATACATTCATACACATACGGAAATAAATAAAATTAAAAAAAAAAAAAAGAGATGTGTTGGTTTGGTTTTTTAAAATTTTATTTTTTGGTGTTTTTGAGACAGGGTCTCCCTGTAGCCCCAGCTATCCTGGAACTTGCTATGTAGACCAGGCTGGCCTTGAACTCACAAAAAAATCTGCCTGGCTCTGCCTCTTGAGTTCTGGGATTAAAGGCATGTGCCACCATGCCCAGCTTTTTAAAATATTTTATTTATTATTTTTATTTTTTGTGTATGAGTGCTTGCTTGCATATATGTAAGTGCAACTGTGTCAAGCGATGCCTAGAGAGGTCAGAAGAGAGCACTGGATTCCCCTGGAACTGGAATTACGGATGGTTGTAGCCACCATGTGGGTGCTCGGAATGGAACCTGCATCTTCTGCATGAGCAGCCATTTTCCCAATCCCAGTTGGTCTGATTTTTTGAGACAGGGCCTCATGTAGGCTAGGCTGGCTATAAATGCCCTATCTAGCTGAGGGTGGTCTTGAACTTCTGATCCTTCTGCCTCTACCTCCCAAGTGCTGGGATTAGAGGAATGTCTTACCATGCTTGGCTTGAGATGAAATTATATATAACATATATAAATATAATATATATTATTTAATGCCCTATTGTTGTATATTAGTCATTCTAGAACCAAGTATGAAGAAGTTGAAGCATGAGTAATATCAAAGGGATCCTAATGGGGTGCAAGAACAGTGAATTCTAGAAAGTCTTACTGAATAGTATTTATCCTGACAGTCGAAGCTCAGAGGCTGGGGACATGAGTGTTGAGGCAAAGGGAAGAGGAACAAAGAACGAGAGAGCTGGAGTGGACTGAAACACGGATGGTAAATTGTCAACCATCCACATGAAAATGATTCGTTAAGAATAATCAAAAGTACAGCTAATTCTTGGGCCAATCCATCACATGGAGATTTGTGACACTCAGCAGTTCAAAAGAGGAAAATATTCTGGGAGATGGGGAAAGTAAACTGCTGTGTGCACACGCATGGGGCAGGGTGTCTAAACTGTGTCTGCAAGCCAAATGGTGCCCATAAGACAATAATAAACGACAGTGGCTGTCACACAGTGCACACTCTATGCCAGAGGTAGGTAAAAAAAGCCTTAGACCCCCCCGACCAGACAGCTACTGCTGCAGCACTTCATTCTCTGAGGGACACAGGTTTACATGGGAAAATGACAGAGATGGGATTTAGTCTCAGGAGGAGCCCACACTCTTCCCAGTGGCCACACTGCCTCTTAGGCAGGTTAAGGCTCAGACTCCAAGGAGAAGTGTACCAGGCTTCCCCCATTTAAGGCTTGGACACATTCTTTCTGTACTCCTATGCCCCCACAACTCCTACTTTTTTCTATTTCCAGTACTGGAGATTGAACCTCCTGCATGCTAGGTAGGCACTCCATCATTGAACCATATCCCCTGTCCTCATTTTACTTTTCCAGGTAGGGTCTCATTAAGTCGCATGGATGGTCCTTGAATTTATGAATCTCTTGCCTCAGCCTCTAAAGAAGCTGGAATTACAGGTCCATGCCCAGCTCTTCCTCCTCTTTGAAAAATCTAAATTACATTATTTATTTTGTCCATATGGAGGTCAGAAGACAACTTACAGGAGTTGGTCCTCTCCTTATAACATGTAGGTCCCAGGAATTGAACTCAGATTGTCAGGCTTGGAGGCAAGTACTTTAACCCGCTGAACTACCTTACTGCCCTCCCCTTCTCTTTTAAGTGTAGGAAATTAAAAACAAATAACAATCACGTTCTGGTTAACATCTTGCTCTGGCTAAATTATCAGAAGATGACCTTCCTGTGAGGACTGCAGGGTGGCATGAAGCAGGAGCTCACCACTAAGCAGTAAAATAATAGTGTATGAAGATGACTGTCCAAGTGGCTAAAGGGCGAGATCAAAGGCTGGTTAAGTAAGACTCTCCTAAGAAAAAGAGCAGTCAAAAGTCAACCTCTACAGCCCCCTCCCAGGACGTCCCAGGTTGTACATGGCTTTCCTTCTGTGTTGGGCTTATGCTGAGGACAGGAGAGGTCTCTGCCTTTTGCAGATTCTTGTCTTGGGAGGACTGATTTCTCTAGAATGGGCTTTCTACCTCTCCTAAGGGCCACCCGTGGTCTTGATTCTACATGTAGTCCTGGGTATTCAGGCCTTCATGTTGGATCTCTCCCAGTCCTAGGCACCAGGAGGTTTTTCATCATTTTTTGTTACTATTCTACACCCCCAGTGTGCCTTCACTTATGGCCTACAGAAAATATAAACACCTAGTGGAATTTCTACAGATAAATATATCACAGTTATTATAGAAAGTACTGTAATGGGGCTGGAGAGATGGCCTAGCGGTTAGGAGCGCCGACGCTCTTGCAGAGGACCCGGGTTCGATCCCCAGCACCCACATGGCGGCCGAGAGCCGTCTGAAACTCCAATTCCAGGAGAACTCCAGTTCCAGGGGAATCCGACACCCTCTTCTGACCTCCGCGGCATTGCACGACACGGGTGCACAAACTTGCATGCAGGGCAGTTACATTCATACACATACAGAACTACATCAAAATTAAAAAAAACGAAAGTACTGTAATAACTAAACTGATATAATTACTCTATCTAAATATGTAATATGGGGAGCTGGAGAGATGGCTTCGTAATTAGAACACTGGTGCTTTGTAGAGGATTCCAGGTTCGATCCCAGCCACCCACTGGCGGCTAACAACCATCTGTAACTCGTTCCAGGGAATTCCACACAATTCTTTCTGGCTCTCCAATGGCATATGTGACATCGGGTGGCACTCATAACATGCATGGAACAATACACTCATACACATAAAATAAAAATACAATATAATAAGAAAAGCATGCTTAATAGAATTTTTTAAATGACAACTTTCCTGGCCTACCCGGTGAATCCCAGCAGATCATCATCCTTGCCTGTGGATGTGGTGGTGACACAGTGACTCCTCTCTCCCATCCTTGGCCTGTGGAGGTGGTTGGTCCAGAGTGCTCCTATCTACCCTACAGTTTCTCTTGACCTGTGAGGGTTTGCTGGTGAACAAGTGGCTCTACTTATCAATACACTGCACTGTGGAGAGTGCTGGTGACACAGAGATCTACTTACCTAGCTGTTCTTCTTGAGTGGTCGTCACAGTGCCCTCACATGCTGGGGAGGTGGGTGGTGAAAATGTCACTCTCTCATAACCTTGACCTGTGGAGGTGGCTGGACACAGGCTCCTCTTCCCTATTCCCTTGCCTGTGGAGGTGCTGGTGACAAGTGCTCACTCTACACCAGCTGTCTCCCTGCCTGTGGAGGTGCTGGTGCACAGTGCTCCTCTCTCCCGTCCCTGCCTGTGGAGGTGCTGGTGCACAGTGCTCCTCTCTCCGATCCCTGCCTGTGGAGGTGCTGGTGCACAGTGCTCCTCTCTCCCATCCTTGCCTGTGGAGGTGCTGGTGCACAGTGCTCCTCTCTCCCATCCTTGCCTGTGGAGGTGCTGGTACACAGTGCTCCTCTCTCCCTCAGCTGTCTCCTCTAGTCCTCAGGGCAGCCCCAGGGGGGGCAAGGATTTGAAGGGAGGGAAAGGGCCCAGAAGAACAAGAGACTCCCACGAGACAGTTCGGGTGACTCTGCAACTCCCCTGGGGGCATCTTAACTCTTCCTTTCATGTAGGTAAACATTAGTTTGGTCACAGACAGCACATTGGGTGCTTATGAAGAAGCAAGCAGTAGAGTTTATGGGACACTGTTCAATTCTTTTAAAGCACAAACTCAATAAAAATACTGCTATTTCCCCTCTTTGTAAAAAAGTAAAATCAAGCTGAGTAACCATGCAGATTAATTTCAGGAAATTAAACCTACAGGTGAAAAGCCAGCAATAGTCACAACACTGGGCAGCGTGGGGCAGAAAAGTCAACATTCGAACCATGGAGCTTTTCCTGTGGAAAAGTCTCAGTGTTATTTTGAATACTTTTAAAGAGATTCTGGGTGGCCTTTCTCCCAAGGATTGATGTTACATGGCAAGAACTGGAGTGACCCCAGAATGAGTCTTGGAACGGCCTCTTCTTAAGAAAGGAACGCCCACCCCATGATCACGGTATTCTGCCTCATGCTGGCTTTGACTCACAGAGGGACAACAGCACACTGATTCCTGTGAGCCGAGGACAATGGCCAGGCACTTTAACATAAAGACAATATATTCAAAAGACACGCACAGCAAGCCAGGTCTGGGAGCACGCGTGTCATCTCCGTACTTGGGGGGCAGAGGTAGCAGGAGGACCTTGAGTTCCAGGTCAGCATGAACAACTTGGTGTCTTCAAAACAACAACAACAACAACAACAACAACAAAATAAACAAAAAGTATACACAGGGCCAGGAGTGCAGTTCAGGGGTAGAGCACTTGCTTAGAATTCCTGAGGCTCTGAGTTGAATCCTTATGACTGCGAATATATGCAATACACATGGGGGGGGTAAATATGGAGGAAATAAGGATGGAGTGAAATAGGGATGGAGTGAAATAGGGTAGTTAGAAGTCAAATCCTAAAAGGTCACTCTTTTCCCCTAATTGATCTTCTCAAACAAGGCCAGTTTTCTCCATGCTGAGGTTATAATAATGCTTTAAAAATCATTTATTTATTTATTTTCATTTTATGTGTATGAGTATTTTGCCTGAATGTATGTAAGTGCACCAGTGTGTGCAATGCTTGTGGATCATCTGGAACTGGAGTTACGGATGGTTGTTAGCCTTCATATGGGTGTGCCGGAAGCCAAACTCGAGTCCTCTGGAAGAACAGCAAGTATTCGTAACTGCTGGACCATCTCTCCAACCTCAACAAGGTTTTTTGAACAGTATCTTTTCAATTTTTTTTTTTTACAACAAATGCGACCCATGGACATAGTGAAATTGATTGTTCGTAAAGAATTGGAAAGGAGGAAGGCATGTACTGAAAGGCAGAAGATGGTGACAGCGTGCTTCTTCTGATCTCCCTATAGCTCCAGCTGGCCTGGAACTTGCTATATAGACCAGGCTAGCCTTGATCTCACAAAGTTCCACCTACCTCTGCCTCCTGAGCGCTGGGATTAAAGGTGTGTGCCACAATACCCAGCAATATCCATAATTTTAAATATGGCACAAAACAACTAGTTATCTGAAACCAAATTTTCAAATAAAAATATTAAATTTTTTATTATTTTTTGTCTTTTTTGTGGCAGGGTTTCCCTGTAGCTCCAGCTCTGTCCTGGAACTCACTATGTAGACCACGCTGGCCTTGAACTCACAGAGATCCTCCTGCTTCTGCCTCCCAAGTGCTGGGATTAAAAGTATACACCACCACACCCAGGCAAAAATTCTTATATTGTAAGCTCAGTGCCTGAAATACTGTGTAAAAAATATCAGACAAACCCACATGTTAAGGTAGTTAATGGGAATACATTAATAAATTAATAGTGTATTTATTACACTATTTTACACATTATTTTTACACATTAATTAATAATTTTATGCTATGGAAGAAAAATGAAATCTGTCTGAATTGTACAACAGGATGTTTATGCATATTACTCATAACAAAAAATTCAAAATGAATTTAGAAGGAAAAAACTTAAAATGTATTTGCCAAGTTTGAAATCAATTTATAGTCTCTTATTTTTGCTTTATTATTTATGTGTATGAGTGTACTGTCTGCATGTAGGTTGGTGCACCCATGTTGTTAAAGACAGTTCTCAGCCACCATGTGGGTTCTCAGCCACCATGTGGGTTCTCAGCCACCATGTGGGTGCTGGGAATCGAACCCGGGTCCTCTGCAAGAGCAGTCGGTGCTCTTAACTGCTGAGCTATCTCTCCAGCCCCAATTTATAGTCTCTTTTTAAAGGTCTTTGAGATTTTTGTAGCAATGAAGTGTTCATGATGAGGAGTATTAAAAGACATATACTTAAATAAGAATTTATCTGCTGAACAGATGTTTGTGCTGCCATTATTACATTTTTGATTGCTGAACACTGGGGATTCAGTCATTAACAATACAAATTGTACCTTCATCCTCATGAGGGTGACGTTTAGTTTCTGTATTTACGTATTCATGGTATCTTAATTTCATAAACAAGCAAAGAAATTACTTTGAGAAATATACCTACTTTTTCATATTTTTATTTTTTAGGTGTATGAGTGTTTTACTGCATGTATGTAAATGTACCCATGCCATACAATGTCTGTGGAGGCCAGAAAGGGATGGTGGACCCTTGGAACTAGAATTAGGGACAGTTGTTATTCACCCTGTGGGTACTGGGAACTGAACTCAGAACCTCTAGAGTAGTCTGTGCTCTTAATTGCTGAACCTCTCTCTCCAGCCCCATATTCTTTGAGAACATAGAATTCAACTATTCTTTTCACCTTCCTAATTTCTCTTAGCAATTATGGGTGAAAAATGTTTTTCCTAGCTTCTTCAAATAGGACCAATGATTACTTGGTATATGCCCTTAGAATCTAATGCCACACTTACATAGGCAAAGTGAGCTGGGGCACATCTGCTTCTCTGTGAAAATTTGTCTGGAAAAACAAAACAAAACAAAACATCCCACTTTTACGTAGTTGTCTGTAAAGAGTCTAGGCTAGAAGTCATTTAACATCAAAGATAGTTCTTGGGGCTGGAGAGATGGCCTAGTGGTTAAGAGTGCCAACTGCTCTTGCAGAGGACCCGGGTTCGATCCCCAGCACCCAGATGGCGGCTGAGAACCGTCTTTAACTCCAGTTCCAGGGGAATCCGACACCCTCTTCTGACCTCCGCGGCATTGCACGACATGGGTGCACAAACCTACATGCAGACAGTACATTCATACACATAAAAAAAATAAATAAAAATTTTAAAAAAGTTTAAAAAAAGATAGTTCTTTTTGCATGGTAGACTTTTAGATTTCCCCCATTATACGTGAGATTTTTAGATAGAATTATTAGCACAACCACTGTGGGTTTGTAGAGTAAAAAAATAGTCAAGGGGTAGGATGAGCCTCCTCTTGAGGAACAGAGTCAAGCGGTGTTGGCTGCAAGCTAGGAGGAAGTTCCACCTGCTGCTTAGACTCTGACTGCTGCAAGCCCCTTCTACGGCTGCACTGTGTCCCTGAGCCTGTGCATCTGATCTGAGCCTGTGGCCTGTGAAGGCTGTAGTGTACTGGTATCTGAATAGAGTCTGGCACAGTTCTCATACCACATAGCTAGGCTCATGGCTAGAGAAGTAGAGGCTGGTCATAGGCAGACAGGACTTCTAATGCTCTTGGAGAGAAAGAGTCCTGGGCTATATCTCTGGCTAGAGAGTGGCACTGCCAGCCCAAAGAGGAAAGCGGGTGAGGTCTCCTAGGTCAGCTAACACAGGATGAGAGGGATGAAAGACGGCTGAGCACCCAAAATAAGCACAAAAATCAGTCATTAGGGGGTGAAAAAAAGGGCAATTATCATAAGGTCCAAGGCAAAAGGCCAAGGCAGTTATTAATAAAACATGGCTGTATTAGTCAGAAATGTTCTACACTGGAGTCCTGCTTAGAAAAGATACCTGTTTCAGTTTGCTTTGCTGCCATTTCCAAAGGAATTTGACTACTGTACTTCCCAGGTAATTTACGAGCATGAGTCACAGATGAGGGTTCTGAACCCAGCCCTGCCACTCGCTAGCAGTCAACTCTTCAATCGTTACTTCACCTTTCTGAGCCTCAATTTGCTCATGAAGCCCAAGAATAGTGTTGGGAGCTGCGGAGTGCCGCGCCTCAAAGATGGCGCCGGTTTCTGCCTCCCACCCCCACGGGGGTGAGCGCTCCATGCAGCAAACATGTCCTTATTTGGTTTGGCCTTGCTGAAGCCCTCTGTTCCGCATAGAGATATCCTATCCTTGAGACCCACGTGGTGGAAGTTGATTGGTTGTAATATGCCTTATAGGTGGTGAACCAGGAAGGGAAAAAGAGAGAGCGGATGTAAGGGTATCCGAATAAACTGCTCGAGGAAGATCGCTCTCGTGTTGCGTCTTCTTTCACTGGACGAAGGGGGTCGCGACAAGTGGTGGCCTGTACGGGGATCCTTGCTTCTGATCAGAACCTCAAGCAGTCGGGGCGGCGCCGGAAAGTCCCCAGGTAAGGAGGGACGATAAAGGTCGTGGTGAGCGACAAGTCAAAGACCGCGGTAAAGCAGCAAGGATAAATTCGCTGTTTGGCGAATCAAAAGTGAAAGCTCATGGAGTTGCGAGCCAAGATCAGTAGATGAAAGTATATCTACTTTTTGCTGGGGGTCTGTTTGTTAGTTTTCTTTTCTGAGTAATAGTCTTCTCAGTATTCTGCAGGGCGTGTCCCAAAGGAGTTAACATGGGAAACTCACCGACCCACCCAATTTTTTATGCCCTCAAAGACTTGCTTAAGGCAAAGGGGCTAAAACTTAAAAAGGAAACATTGATTAATTTTTTGACAGAATGTGATCTTATTGCCCCCTGGTTCTTAGTGTCAGGGAGTTTGACAGTAACAAGCTGGGATAAATTGGGGAGAGATCTTGATTTTGCGTGGGAGCAAGGCATGCCTAAAGCTGGTATCCGCCCGATATGGAGGCTGGTGCATGCCTGTTTGGGGGATCAAAAGTGCTGTCCAGCATTGGAAAGAGGGCAGGCAGCCTTGGAGCAGTTACAGAAAGAAAGATCAAAAGGAGATAGTCAAATGGTAGAGAAGAAAGTGACCCATCTTAAAAGTTCAGATTCAGATCAGAGTGAACTTGAGGACGAAGAGCAGGATATGTCGGCTGATGAGGTAGAGAGTTTGGTAGAAAGCATGGAGCAAGTGAAGGTTAGTATACAGCCAGCAGGCCTGGGACCTCCGCTACTGCCGACGGCCCC